>LR812530.1:42132518-42332518 GCA_903798195.1 Danio kyathit
CATCTTTACCCATGTGCTTTCAGCTCGTAATGTGCCAACAGACAGAAAGCCAACAGCTGAGAATGCAGAGCTTCAGCATTTGAACGCAAACCTTACAAGAACGTGACGAGAGGCTGTTCTGGACACCCTACCAATGTATGGAGAACATCACAGACAACCTGATTTCACACTAACAACTTACTTTTGATCAAACGCTTATGAGTAATAATCATTAGAATATCATTAGAATATAGATCATGTTCCATGAATTGTTTTATACAATTTCTGCTCTATATTTATCAAAACTCAATTTTATTTAGTAAACCCTTAATTGGCACTAGGGATGCACCGATCCTGATACTTGGATCGGATATTGGTTCGATACCACATATTTTTGCTGGATCGGGTATCGGCCAGCTGGTACCGATCCAAATCCGATCTTGCACGTGCGCTATATTCTGTGTAATTTCTAAGCCAACAAAAGCCATGAAGGTAGCCTATTATAAGGCACTAGAAAGTTGTCATGTAGGCTTACTATTCTATAGTTTTATGTGAAGTGCAGATGATATTCAAGTGCTTAAATTCATGTTCAGTTAAGCGCTTCCCTCCGCTGCGCCTGACAATCATTCTCAATTCATTCACAATTTAAACTGCGTGTCGCGTTCGTTTATGAAAACACAAAAAACTTTCTTCAAGACTATTTGTTCCTATCTAAATATTCAGTGGAGAAATGCATTTAGTATTGCATTAAATGGGTTCATTTTGACCTGCAACAAGGAGTTCATTGCTGTTTCTGAATCATGTTGCGCTCTGTCTGTTAGATCAGCAGATTGCATTTGCAACACTGGAGTAAAGAGTTATTACCTGCTCTTCACACACAAGGTAGGCCTGAAATTTTTAATTAGAAAAAGCTCAATACTACATTGGACAGAGCCTCAACGCACTGATTTCTTCCCTTTGTGCTGCTTAGTTTTAGAAGTGTCTGGAAATACCAGAGAGCTGCGCGCTGTCTCTCAGTGATGCGGCAATCGCTTCATTCACGTACCGGCTGCGCAGATGTGATGTGCGCCGCTCTGTAAAATTATTCTCACAATAAGTTTCTGTTCTTTCGTTCTTACAGCTGAGTTTATTCTTCTGAGGCGAATAATTTCAGTGCTGCAAATAGTTTGTAAAGCCTGGCTCATTGTGGTCAAAGTAGTTGATTAAATTAATAAAAGTGAAACTGACGGGCACAATATGCATTGTGATTAACAGAAAATTATTTAGCCTAATATAAAAAAAAAATACAGCACAGGATCGGATCTGTATTGATCGATACTCAGAATTTTGGGATCGGATCGGTTTCAAAAAAATGGTATCGGTGCATCCCTAATTAGCACATCTTTCAAGGTAATTATCTCAATATTTAGATTATTTTTTTATCCCCCTCATTCTAGATTTTCATAAAGTTGTATTTCGACCATATATTGTCATATCCAAATAATAGAATTTCAATATAAATAGAGGGCACTGCACATTTTAGTTTGGTGAATTGCACAATAATGCTGGTCTTATGCCACAAAGATCAGTCGCATCTGGAAACTGTAGTACAACAGTAAAGTCATCCGGCCTGAACAGTGCTAAAATTCCTCCTTGTTATTCTTTCTTACTCTCCCTGTGTGGTTCTCCTCGTTCAGCCCATGGAGTGAAAGAGTAACTGCTGTGGTGAAGCTTCAGTTGTTGGTCTGCGTTCTTCTTTCACGTGCCCATCACGAGTTGGGCCTCCCACGATGGAGCTCCCGGCTGAAGCTCGGCCTGGGATAGCAGAGGCGTAATCATGGCCGTATTTTAATGAGCTGCTGAAATGCAGAGGAGCTCCTGCCCTGAAAAACAGCTGCAGGCTTCAGTCCATCTATGGAGGAGAGCGTTCAGGAGGAGTCTTCTCTCCGGGGTCAGCCGTGGTTTGCCCCTGTATGGCATTACTGTACACTGGACTGCCAGCTCTCCTGAAGCCCATTCCACATTTCTGCTGTCTATGAAACACTGTCATCCAAGACACATCAGATGCCATATCAGATGCTCTTGCAAGCACAGTAGCTCCATGCCAAGAACAAGTAAGCTTGCTTTAGTTAGAGCATTAAAGTCAAAAGTCAAATTAAAGTTGGTTGACTTTATTTTTCAGTGCGGAAGTGTGCTTTTTTTTTTTTTTTGCCATTGTTTTAGAACTTCCGGTTCAGTTTCCTATTGGAGGAATAATTAACGACAGAAAACTACTGTACTTGATCTACAAACAAGTGTGTTCATGACTATACATAAAAAGTAGAGTAATATAATAAGGAAACCCCAGTTTGCAACATCAAGAAGCTTATCAAACTGTTTTTAATGTCTAAAAATCAATGGAAGTGAATGAGACTGGAAGTCTGGAGCCAAAAAGATTCCAATGGCTGCTCCTGCTTGTACGTGAAGAATAAGGTCAATAGCACATTTGAACAACTGTCGTTTTGTGATTGAAGTGTTTCCAGCATAAAATAACACAGACAGAAATTCAACAGGCACTTTTTTCTTCACAACAATATTCAGCAAGGATTCAACATTAAAATCCTGATCCCTCTAATTGACTCTGAAAGCTCTAGTTAAATGGTACATCACAATCAAGACTTAAAACCTTCCACAGTGTGAGGATAATTATTCTTATCTTTATATATTATTATAAAGGTAACCTTTAAAAATACAAGTTTAATGGGTTTAAATGACAGACTAAGGAAGAAGTGGTAAAAATGTGTTCCTTAAATGCAAGGTTATTTGGATAGAAGTGTCTGCAAAATGCATAAATATAAAGTTGAATTGATTTCATTTACTTTCTTTTAGAAACTGTTCACCCCCCCCCCCCCCCCCCCAAAAAAAAAAAAAAAAAGAAAAAAAGAGAACATTCACTTCAAACCTGTATGACTTTTTTTTTTAGTCCACTATAAAGACTAGAAAAATGCTGCAGTGTAAAAAATATTTTTTTAAATATATATTTTTTTAATTTAAGAAAAACTAGAAAAACGAAAATCACTGTTTCCTCAAAGTTAGTATATTTTACTGTAAAAATGCTACAGTAAAAATCTGGTAAACAGTAATAGTTAAAGTCAGAATTATTAGCCGCCCTTTGATTTTTTTTTTTTTTTTTTTTTTTTTTTAAATATTTCCCAAATGATGTTTAACAGATTCAGGAAATTTTCACAGTATGTCTGATAATATATTTTTCTTCTGAAGAAAGTCTTATTTGTTTTATTTCGGCTAGAATGAAAGCAGTTTTGAATTTTTTTAAAAACATTTTAAGGTCTAAATTATTAGCCCCTTTAAGCTATATATATATATTTTTGATAGTCTATAGAACAAACCATCGTTAAACAATAACTTTCCTAATTACCCTAACCTGCCTAGTTAGCCTAATTAACCTAGTCAAGCCTTTAAATGTCACTTTAAGCTGTATAGAAGTGTCTTGAAAAATATCGAGTAAAATATTATTTACTGTCATCATGGCAAAGATAAAATAAATATATTATGAGAAATGAGTTATTAAAACTATTATGTTTAGAAATGTGTTGAAACAATCATCTCTCTGTTAAACAGAAATTGGGGGAAAAAATAAACAGGGGGGCTAAAAATTCTGACTTCAACTGTATATGGTAAATAGCCATAAATTGGCTTTCCCAGAATTTCCTGTAAGACACTTAATTTTACATGCATTTTTGTTGACAATATGATAGTTATTTTTCATTTTTCGCATAAGTGATGTCCATTCGAGTTTTATGCTACATCTAATTCAGATATATAATGTTAATTGAATTACTTTACTTTTGTGTGTTATCGTGATGTTGTTTATTAGTGTGAATGACACTGCGTGCCTTCTATAGTATATGTTTCTCTGCTTGTGGATAAGCTGGTTGTGAAGAGCTTTGGTTCATCATATGGCTTTCTCGTTGCCACATGCTTTTGGTTGTGGCTTTGTCTGTGTAAAAAAGATACAACATGTATTTGTTAGTGGGCGGCACAGTGGCTTAGTGGTTAGCACTGTCACCTCCCAGCAAGAAGGTCGCTAATTCGAGTCCCGGATGGACCAGTTGGCTTTTCTTTCTTTAGTTTGCATGTTCTTCCTGTGTTGGTGTGGGTTTCCTCTGGGTGCTCCGGTTTCCCCCACAGTCCAAAGATATGCGCTATAGGTGAATTGAATAAACTAAATTGGTCATAGGGTATGAGTGTAAATAAGTTTGTATGGATGTTTCCCAGTGCCGGGTTGCAGCTGGAAGGGCATCCGCTGTGTAAAACATGCTGAATAAGTTGGCGGTTCATTTCCCTGATGAATAAAGGAACCAAACCGAAGGAAAATAAATGAATGAATGAAGGTAGCTGTTTGTACATCAAAACATTAGCTTATTAACACTATAAATGAATTAAATAAATGATCGTTTACTGTAAAATCTAGACATTCCTTTCATGGTTTGTATTATATATTCAATAGTAACATTCAGATGTTTTTAACCATATATGACCGTATATTGACTTTATACAGTATAATTTTCTCTAGATATGAAACATAGCTTGTCAAGTGAGCAAGGCTTCATGGTGTAAAAATATGCATCATAAAAATAGCCTATAATAAATTATCATTTATTCAAATAATAATTCCACACTGTACATTATTTCTAGCTGAACGTTTGCTTTTAAAATACTCAAACATTTTACAAATGCATTGTATCTGTCATTCATTAATAAACAATTGTGAATAATTATAAATTATTGAATTATAAAAAATATTGAATATCCTTTTGTTTTGAAATAAATATTCTTGTTCTAAGTTTTTCTTATTACATTGCATTTTTAAAAAACTATATATATATTCCCCAATATTAGACTGTTTATCTAAAAGGCAGTCTTCTGACTCCACCATGCCTACAGCAAATGAAGTGACTGTAGATTACAGTATGTCAGTGTGGTGTGAGTCTCTGTAACCTCGGATGAACTCTTGTGTTACTCTGACATACAGCGAGACATGATAAAGCTGATTAAAATCACCCCAAATGTCCGGTCCACACTTCTGGTACATTGTAGGAATTCACATAACAGAAACTAAAGCAACACATTCTTAATGTATTTCTGGCTTTCTCAAATTTTGAGTGGTCACATTTCAACAATCATCACAGTACAGTACCTTCTAAACTCCGACAATCAACCAACGATCCCAAAAAAAAAAACAATAGAGCAGCCATATTGTTCTGCCTACTAATCCTCCTACCGCAGACATTGATATCATACCATCATCCTACACTGATCTCAGTCAAACTCACATCCACCGTCTTCAAGTTCAAGGCTTGTTTTTTCTGTTCAGCTTTGCTCAATTAAATGAGCAGCCATCCTTTTTTTTTTTTTTTTAAATGATTTTTTAAATTTGATGTCTGTCAAATTATGTATGAACATATCCCTTTGGTAAAAACCTTCAGAATGTGGATATGCCTCGCTGTGATAAAACTAGAGGGAAAGAATGAGGACAAGAGCCTTTTTAGAGCAGATCAAATGAAATTGAATTATGTGCATCAAACTGAAGAGCATGCAGTGGTGCACCAGCAGGGGAAAGAGCTGCTCTGTCATCACTTCTCTGTCAGGCCAGCGCAATGCTTTGTTTGTCAGAGATCCAGGATCTTAGTGGAGACATTTGTATTGTCCCAGATGGAAGGAGATGGAGCGGTTTGACAGGGCAGAACTTGTCTTTTTTCAGACATGAAGAAACAAATACTCTGCTCAGAAATTAGAGAAAATGGTTACTGTAAAGACTACAGTAAAATGGTATTTTATTCTTTTTATGTTATTAATATGGTGCGGCACGGTGGCTCAGTGATTAGCACTGTCGCGAAGGGCACTGGTTCGAGTCCCGGCTGAGCTAGTTGGCATTTCTTTGTGGAGTTTGCATGTTCTCCCCGTGTTGGCGTGGGTTTTCTCTGGGTGCTCCGGTTTCCCCCACTGTTCAAAGACATGTTCTATAGGTGAATTGGATAAACTAAATTGGCTGTAGTGTGTGTAAATGAGAGTATATGGGTGTTTCCCATTACTGGTTTGCGGCTGAAAAGGCATCCGTTGCGTAAAACATATGCTGGAATATTTGGCGGTTCATTCCGCTGTTGCGATCCCTTATAAATAAGGGACTAAGCCAAAGGAAAATAAATGAATGTTATTTATATAGTACAATGTACAAACTATCAAATATGCCAATGCTGGATATAATGGTTTGATTTGAATGGCAGAGTATTTGCTTCTTCATGTCTGAAAAAGGACAAGTTCTGCCCTGTCAAACCGCTCCATCTCCTTCCATCTGGGACAATACAAATGTCTCCACTAGAATCCTGGATCTCTGACAAACAAAGCATTGCACTGGCCTGACAGAGAAGTGATGACAGAGCAATTTAGGCCAATTTAGTTTATCCAATTCACCTATAACGGATGTCTTTGGGCTAAGTTGGCTGTAGTGAATGCAGGCCCTTAGCCAGCCTAGTGAGAGGGGGGTTCTTTATCTCTAAAAGTAGACCCTCTTTTGCATTTTTTCCCCCCACATTTTTTATTTGATTAAGAAGTTTAAATACAGCATTTTGGTAACATTTTATGAAATATTTTGTGCTGGATTAGCTTGTCTTCTGGAATCACATGCATGCTTTTTGCAGTACAAAATTAATGACTGTTTTGTCAAGTTACTAAGATCATGTGCAAATTTATTATTATTTTTTTTATGGGGACTTCCCATAGGAGTAGACATATATCGATATTTAATAATGTTGTGATAATATACACAATATTGATAACTATTTTACCTTTTATTTATATTCTATCAGAATAAAACTAATGAAGTGACTAGGTGTAAACAGCCTTAAAAACACGGACGTGATTAGCGCCTTTTGCTGTGAAGTGACAGCTGGTGCCTGATGATGATGACTCTGGTTGGTATTAAAGCCTTCTTCGCACAGTTATTTTCCAAAATTTTAATGGCATAGTAGTAGTCAAAAAATAGGGAAAGGCAGGTCAAGTACACGATCAATAATGCTCAATATACAGGACGCCCCGGCTAATGGGCCAAGGTGGCCTAGAACCTGATGATTAGGGAACGATTCTCATCTGTTATGAAGTAATGTTAGCCTTACCCTGTTTGGCGGTCTTTTTGAACAAATGTTCAATATTTTGCGACAATGACGCTGCTGCCTGCTTTCTCTTCCATTTCTCTTGCTCTTTTCGACCCATAACGTTACTCAGTATAATGATGTCGCATCAAAGATTCAAATGTCAGTTACCGCTCGGTTATGTCAGGTGACTCGCGTCACATTATTGTGGCTTTGAGGCTCCATGGAATTCAAATTATTGGCCATAGTTATTTAAAATTACATTTTATTACAAAACAATTACATAAAATAATTAAAAGGACAAATTCTTGACCTTTTGGCTGTAGGGGGTGGGTAATTCGAACCACCCGAACCCCCCCTGGCTACAGGCATGGAATGAATGTGTGTGAATAAGAGAGTGTGGGTGTTTCCCAGTGCTGGGTTACAGCTGGAAGGACATCTGCCGCATTAACAAATGCCAGAGTAATTGGTGGTTTGTTCCGTTGTGGCAACTCCTGACTAAGCCGAAGGATAGTGAGTCAGTAAAATGATTGCTTGATGTTAAACTTCATATGTAAGACTATAGTCAGTCTACACGGGGAAAAAAAGTAGTAAATCCAATTAATTATTTTAGGTAAGTGGTTGCGAACATTTTATATGGGCTGATCCTTTTTTTCAGTGTATTTTACATATTGAGAAACACTCTTGTAGGGCTGCAACAACAAATCGATTACAATCGATTGCTAAAAGCTTTGGCAACAAATTTCATCGTTTTGTCATGTCGCGCGATGTGGAGACGTTTGATTATTGAAAAAAACTTTAGTGGCGTGAATGCATTCTGCCTCTCTCGCGCACTGATGCCAGCAGAGTTCAGCGCCTTATAGACAGGACAGAGCAAAAAACGAGCGGAGGTAACGTTAGAGGAAAGATACATGGTGAAGGCAGAGGAATCTGTGCAACCCTAGTCATCCAAGGCATGGGAGCATTTCACACTAAATAAACAAAAGCAGCATGACAGGAAAAATTTAAACTGAGCTTTGGCACGTTGGCTGGCTCTAAGCCAGAGAAAGACGTGTCATATTATCACAATTATGCAGTGTTTTTATCCACCCAATGCTTATTTTATGTTTTAGACATGTAAAGACACACAAGTACTAGTAAAACAATACATTTAGAGTTTGTAAAACACACAAGAATATCTATGGAAGTCTAACAATCCATTCAAATATAAATTGCCAATGTGTATTATTCATATCAGATACACCTAGTAAAAGTAACAAAGTTCAATCTATTCTTCTCCCAGCTGGCCAGCCACTTGCTTGCATGCTTTTTGGAGTAACTGATGAATTTACGTTCTAATTCCTGCGTGTTCTGCTTTTATGAATGAGGGCGATGCCCATCACACGTCATAGATCACGATCAAGATCATTTATACGTCTTTTAAACAACAAAAACACTCACACGTTTTTGTGAAAATTATTGTGGCTGCGGTGTGTCACGTGACAAACATGACGCGTCACCACGAAAACATTAAGGGTGAAAGCTCTAAAATAATGATCGCCTAACAAAGCCTACTCCCGGGGCCAGATAAAATCTTTTAAACTCACCAGTGAAAGGGTTAATAACAGTAGTAAAGCAGCAGTAGTATGGTTACATTTCACTTTGCATTGCAAGACTAAAGACACGTTTTTATTCACTCACCTTTTTTGGATCATTCATTCATTCAGTTGTCATGTATAGCTACACTGCAAAAAAACGTTTCTTACTTTGTAAGAAAATTTAGTCTCCTTTCTAGTCCAAACATCTAAAAAAATCTTAAATCAAGACTAGACAAGAAAAATTAAGTGTCGATTAAATCTTCTGTTTTTTCAGAAAACAAGACAATTTCTTATGCTATTTCATGTGTGTCTAGTATGTATCTTGATTTTTAGATATTTAGATTGAAAACAGGACAAACTACTAAGCTAGTTTTTTTATTTTATTATTATTATTATTATTATAACAGCTCAGGGATGTTCAAGGACAACATGCGTATGCACTTTCTAAAGATTTTAGTTCTGTTTTTGAATAAAGGGTTGGAAATGAATGCTTTTCTTATTTTTTATCCGATTCATCGATTAATTGAAAAAATAATCGACAGATTAATTGAGTATTAAAATAATCATTAGTTGCAGCCCTACACTGTAGTTACATTAGTGACCTCATTTCTGTTCCTCATCCATCACAAACTGTACAATATTCTTGGTTGGGTTTGGTTAAGAAAACATACGTTTGTATAAAATATACTTAAACACTTTAAGGTTTTTTTTTTAATCAAGTCAGAGTTCAGAATGGCTACAGTTTGACTGGGCTAATAAACAAATCCAGCCAATATAATTATTACTGGGGTCAAGTTTAGGCCAACTTCAAAGGTGAATAAAAATCGACAAAAGTAATTTTAAAAAGTTATATTTTGAAGCAAGAAATTAACTAAACAAAAATTGTGGAAATAGTATATAAATGCAAAATATAAAATAAATACTTAAAAAAATGTGGTTATTTAAATATTTATTTAAAATATATTTGTTTGTTTAACTTCATGTAAAAAAATAATTAAGTTTTTTTTTTTTTTTATTCTCGAATTGCCAGTATACTGTAACTACTGACTTGCATAATATTAATCACTGACTATGAATGGCCTGAGAGTGAGTAAATTAACAGCAATATTTCATTTTTGGGTGAACTATATATAAATATGAGCAATAATAAAGTTCAGCCTTGCCAAAAGCACTGCTAACCCACAACTTCCCATATGAATCAGTCCAAATAAATACAATTGACATCTGTGTTTAATTTGCATTTTTAGACCGAACAGATCTTGGACAAACACTGCACCGGATGAGAGATTTTTTCGGGATATATTACCACTTAATATATAATTTCCTGATTTCCAGAGACCAGTTCTGCATACTCAGCTCTCTGTTTCTTTAGCTTTAGCAAACACACCAATTTAAAGAGAGAGGGATGTTAACACTGTTGCTTTCAAATTACAAATCTCTTAGCAGTTTTTAAAAGGGAAGGGGTTTTTAGTATAATTCTATTTTATATGTATAAATTGGTATGACTCAGTGGTTAGTACAGTCGCCTCACAGCAAGAAGAACACTGATTCAAGGCCCGGCTGGGCCAGTTGGTATTTCTGTGTGGAGTTTGCATATTCTCCCCGTGTTTGTGTGGGTTTCCTCCAGGTGCTCCGGTTTCCCCCACAGTCCAAAGACATGCGGTGCAGGTGAATTGGATGAACTAAATTGGCTGTAGTGAAGGGGTGTGTGTGTGCGTGTGTGCGTGTGTGTGTGTGTGTGTGTGCGTGCGTGCGTGCGTGCGTGCGTGTGTGTGTGAATGCGAAAGTGTATGGGCGTTTCCTAGTACTGGGTTGCACCTGGAAGGGCATTCGCTGTGTAAAACATATGCCGGAATAGTTGCTGGTTCATTCTGCAGTGGCGACCCCTGATAAATCAGGGACTAATCTGAAGGAAAATGAGTGAATGAACACTATCATAATTAACTCAATCTTTACTTAAAAAAAACTCACAAAAATAATATATTTTGAAGAATGTTGAAAACTGGTAGCTATTGAGTATTGTTAGTATTGTTTTTCCTGTGTTGGAAGTCAGTGGCTACAAGTTTATAACATTCTTCAAATGTTTTAACATTCTTCTTGCAGTTTTTAAGTACATTTTTGTGTGAATTGTCCCTTTAAATTACGTTGATTTAAGTCGATGTTATATAATATGACAATGTGCATTCTGTATTTTAGCTATTTCAAGTGCAAACAATATAAAAGAAACCGTTAATTTCTCGGTTTCAGCTTTCTGTGCCAAAGTGCATGTGGATGATGAAGCCTGAATTCTCTCAGTGTCTATCCATCCATCCATCCATCCATCCATCATACTTTTATTACTGTTACTTATGTCAGTCAACTCTATTTATACAAACTAATGGATGAGTAAAAATAATTGTTTATGCTAACAGATGGCACATCCTAAATTCTGTTAATATGCCTTGAAATCATATAATTTTTTCATTCATTCATTCATTTTCGGCTTAGTCCCTTTATTAATCTGGGGTCGCCACAGCGGAATGAACCGCCAACTTATCCAGCATATGTTTTACGCAGCGGATGCCCTTCCAGCTGCAACCCATCTCTGGGAAACATCCATACACACTCATTCACACTCATACACTACGGACAATTTAGCCTACCCAATTGACCTGTACCACATGTCTGGACTGTGGGGGAAACCGGAGCACCCGGAGGAAACCCACGCGAACGCAGGGAGAACATGCAAACTCCACACAGAAACGCCAACTGACCCAACCGAGGCTTGAACCAGCGACCTTCTTGCTGTGAGGCGACAGCACTACCTACTCTGCCACTGCCTTGCCATTTAATTTTTTCTTAATATCTAAGGCAGTTCAGTACAAAATCCTGACCTCATTTCTCTCCTGATAGTTTCTCCAGTGTACAACTCTTGCAAACTCAGCATATGCTGCTGTTATGTTCTGCTGTGACCATTTCACAAGAGGAAATGTCAAGTGATAAACGTACTTGCTGGAAAAAGAACCCGTTGTTTATTTAACCGAACCACAATTTAGCAGATGGAAACTTGAGTGGAGACCGCTGGGTTTATGGGCCGTCCTGTGCTACTGTTGATGGGACTCTTGGATCTCCAAAGAGTCTCTGGCACAAAGATCACTTCATTTTCCTCCTTGTTTCCTGTTGCCATTTCAAGAGCACTCTCAGGTTTTCCGATCCTCTGTTGTCCTTTGCAGAATTACAGAGGAATGATGTTTCAGGATGGAGATTGGGCCTAAAAATATCCCAAATGAATGCAGCTTTTATTGGAGACAGAAAGCTTAATGGAAACACTAAGAGAGAAAGTGTGCAACCCGGTCACGATATGCTTGTTTTTTTTTTCAACAAAGATACAAGTATTAAACCAACAGCTGCTTGAGATGTACCAATTAATCTTTCAATAATCAATATTGACTCATTAATGCAGTTATTAGTACTGGCTAATAATTTAAAACTGTACTTGTTTGACAAAAATTGCCAAATCAAAATAGGGCACATTGCATTTGTACTGTTTAAATGAAGCCTTATCTGTGGAATGACTTTGAATTAGCATTAGCAATTAGCATGAAAAACGAGTGATAAAGTATAAAATAATAATAAACAAATAAAAATCCCTTTACACATTTGCCGAACAAACTCAAAGTAACGAACATTATACGCACATGACCAATCATCAATTGCTTTGTTTACTGTTGGTTACTAGGCTACCAATACTACTGTACAGTCGACTGCATTAAAAACTTGATGGAAACGTATTAAATTAGCATTTGGGATTTGGGACCATACTGGAAACATGCTAATCTGTACTGGAAACATGCTAACAACATGCTAAACCGCATTGGAAACATGCTAACACCTGGCTAATTCGTACTAGGAACATGGTAGCACAAAAAAACATTCTAATAATACCAATTCATGCTAATAAGCTAAGTCTGTCTGTCTGTCTGTCTATCTATCTATCTATCTATCTATCATTCTATCTGTCTGTCTATCTATCGTTCCATCCACCAATCCATCCATCCATTCATCCATTGTATTCAATTCAATTCACCTTTATTTGTGTAGTGATTTTACAATGTAGATTGTGTCAAAGCAGCTTCACATAGAAGATTTAAGTAAATTGAAACAGTGACTACGTTTACATGGACATCAGTAATCAAATTATTTGCTTTAATCTAATTAAGAGAATAATAAGACTAAGGTGTTTACATGAGTTGCTTTTTGAGTGTTACTTTCATGATCGCGTTTTACATGTTATAGCACATTATTCGATTAACGTCATTGCGTCACTGCGCTATGCGCATTTTCTCCTGAGTTTCATGTAATTTCGCGTGTTTCATTTTTAATTCGTCGACTTTAACTACAGTTTGGCACTTTCATTCACGAACACTTCATACAAGCCCACCGTGACAAACGAGATATTGGAATGAACTGCTGGAAGTGTTGTTTTAATGGAAGTTCATACCGCATGCTGAATGGAAGAAAAAAAAAAAAACTCCGCATTTCACGATGCAGGTGTCTGTGGTCTGCACTGACTCGGTAGGTACAAAGAGTGTCAAACAGCCGTGCGTGTGTGTGTGTGTCTGGGTGTGTGTGTGTGGACTACCCTGTTGCAAAAAGCGGCTTAAAGTCCTACATGAGGGTAATAGTTCGATTAAGGTGTTTACATGCATGAACTGCACTTCAATAATGCGACTAAGATCGGCATACTCCACATGTCTTAATTCGATTTCTCTTTAGTTCGATTATGACCTTAATCTGTTTAAATTAATCAAAAATCGCTGTTTACATGGTAGACTCATAATCAGAGTATTGTCTTAATCGCATTAAAATCAGATTATTGGTGTCCATGTAAACGTAGTCATTGTCAGTCCAGTTTTCAGAGTTTAAGTTCAGTTTAGCTCAGTTCAGTGTGGTTTAATAATCACTACTGAGTCCAAGCACTGATTCCATTGATCTGTTATTCTATCCATCCACCCATCCATCCATTTATTGTTCTGTTATTCCATCCATCCATCCATCCATCATCCATCTATTGTTCTGTTATTCCATCCATCCGTCCTTCCATCCATTGTTCTGTTATTCCATCCATCCATCCACCCATCCATCCCTCCATTGTTCTGTTATTCCATCCATCCACCCATCCATCATCCATCTATTGTTCTGTTATTCCATCCATCCGTCCTTCCATCCATTGTTCTGTTATTCCATCCATCCACCCATCCCTCCATTGTTCTGTTATTCCATCCGTCCATCCATCCATCATCCATCTATTGTTCTGTTATTCCATCCGTCTGTCCTTCCATCCATTGTTCTGTTATTCCGTCCGTCCGTCCATCCATCCATCCATCCATCGTACTGTTATTCCATTTGTCCTTCCATCCACCCATCCATCCATCGTACTGTTATTTCATTTGTCTTTCCATCCATCCATCGTACTGTTATTCCATTTGTCCTTCCATCCACCTATCCATCCATCCATTGTTCTGTTATTTCATCCATCCATCCACCCATCCTTCCATCTATTCATTCATTGTTCTGTTATTCCATCCATCCACCCATCCATCATACTGTTATTCCATCCATCCATCCAACTAAACAAACTACTTCCAACAGGCTTTCTCAAACCACCTTAAAGTTTGTCTTTGTTATTATTATTATTATTATTATTATTATTATCATCACTATTATAAATCTTTCCAGCTTTAGTTTACCTCCTGCTGAATGTGTCATTTTTAATCTTGCCATTTTGTAAAAATCTAATTCAAATGAATATTAAAGTGCCTGAGCTTAATCGCAGCATGTTTCTGATCTTCCATTCGCCCATTTAAATCCCTTTCACAGAAATACTTCTTAAATTATAGCACAGTCTTCAGACCAAAAATGTACTGCATAGCAGAAATAAGCCACATGATCGCTAAATTAACATCTAAGCTGCAGAAATAAACACAAGACCTGGATTGAGTGCTGTTTCTTTAAAGCCAGAATGTATGTGGCCTTTGGTGGCTCTGGTAACACTCACGGCATCCATGGCACGCAGGACTAGGCGGGTTTCACCACTTTATAAATACACCCACTAGACAAGGCCTAAATTCACAGTATAACCTCCCGGTCTCATGCTGGAGAGAGTATGGCTGATATCTACAGTATAATACAGTATGTGTGTGTGTGAAAGTACTGAGTATCAGTGTTGTGGTGTGTGTACAGTACATTTATAGTGTTGAAGAAATATAAGCCCATCCGAGTGTCCTGCAAGTCTGGGCTTGGTGTTTAATCTGTTGGATCAGGTTATAAAGTGAATGGAAGGGCAACTCTGAGCACAGGCCAATGATGTGAAATGGCAGAAAGTCTTATCACTCCTGAAATATAGAAAGCTCAAGATGTAATGCGAATGCTTACAAAGAGGCATGTGATCTAGTAGATGATGTGATATCTTTTACAGTATGTTCCACTGATGTTGTTGTTGTTAAATCTTAAAGAGATAGTTCACTCAAAAAATGAATGTACTCACCCTCAAGTGGTTGAAACCTTTATTCATTCATTTTCCTTTGGCTTAGTCCCTTTATTCATCAGGGGTCGCCACAGCGGAATGAGCTGCCAACCTATCCTGCAACCCAGAACTGGGAAACACTCATACCCTCTCACATTCAAACATATACACCACGGCCAATTTAGTTCATCCAATTCACTTATACCGCATGTCTTTGAACTGTGGGGGAAACCGGAGCACCCGGAGGAAACCCACGCAAACACGGGAAGAAAATGCAAACTCCACACAGAAATGCCAACTGACCCAGTCGGGACACGAACCAGTGACCTTGCTGTGAGGCAACAGTGCTAACCACTGAGTCACTGTGTCGCCTCACCTTTATGAGTTTCGTTTTTTTTTTTTTTTTCTGTTTAATCTGAAATACTTGTAGTCATTGACTTCCATTTGTAGGAAAAACAAATACTATGGAAGTCAATGGTTACAGGTTTTCAGCTTTCTTCAAAATATATTGTTTAGCGTTCAACAGAAGGAAGTCAAAGGGTTTTGTGACAAATGAAGGCGAATAAATGATGAGTTTTTTTCAGGCACTGCAAGCAAATTAAAATAGACTCTGCAGGTGAAAAAACCAAATAAAACTAATAGTTCAAGTATAATATTTTCCACATTTCCCCAGTTAATTCATCACAAAAATGTTGTTTAAATATACAAATGATGCACTGTATGATTACATTTGAGCTAATTTGCATACATTTATACACCTTAAAGAAATCTCGCTGTCTAACTTTTTTGGATAATCAAATAAACTTGTATAGGCATCTAAGCGTGCATCAATCAAACAGACTATATTGAACTATATTGTTCAAATTTGTAAAACTTGAAACCTGATAAATTTTTTAATCCATTTTTTTATTCAAATGTTTTATTTATTTAGTTTTTACTTTATTTGTATTTACAGTGTAGCATAAAAAATCTCAACATTTAAATGAAGTCAGTTTCAAAATTCTTATTTCTTGTTTTTTGTTTTGTCTTTTGGTCTGTCAAAGGATTTTACAAAGGGGATTTTGAGTACCAACAATTACAGTTGAAGTGAGAATTATTAGCCCTCTTTGATTTTTTTTTTTTTTTTTGTCCTTTTTTAAATATTTCCCAAATGATGTTTAACAGAGCAAGGAAATTTTCACAGTATGTCTGATAATATTTTTTCTTTTGGAGAAAGTCTTATTTGTTTTATTTCAGCTAGAATAAAAGCAGTTTTTAATTTTTTAAACACCATTTTAAGGACAAAATTATTAGCCCCTTTAAGCTTTTTTTTTCAGATAGTCTACAGAACAAACCATCAATATACAATAACTTGCCTAATTACCCTAACCTGCCTAGTTAACCTAGTTAAGCCTTTAAATGTCACTTTAAGCTGTATAGAAGTGTCTTGAAAAATATCTAGTAAAATATTATTTACTGTCATCATGACAAAGATAAAAATAAATCAGTTATTAGAAATGAGTTAATAAAACTATTGTTTAGAAATGTGTTGAAAAAAAATCTCTTCGTTAAACAGAAATTGGGGGAAAAATAAACAGGGGGGCTAATAATTCTGGGGGGCTAATAATTCTGACTTCAACTGTATATATTTGTACAATAAAATGGTCTAAAAGAAAAGAGAAACAATTAAGTGTAATTTGCATGTTTTCTAAAACAAAAAACCCTGAAAAATAATGCTTTATAAAAAGCCCTAAATCTAAAAGAAACAACAAAAAACAGCAAACATGCATCCCTTGAAATGACGTAAGAGAGTAAATTGCAGTATGTTTTATTTTGAAGTGAACTGCCTCTTTAAGCACAGCAGTCTGTAGTAAAACACATTACTCATTTGACTTTGGCCAGGCCAAAGTTTGACGTTTAACCAGACCAAGGCAATCACTTCTAACAGCTGGCTGAATAAGATGAGCAGTGGATGCAGTGAATGAGCAATGAATTCTCATTTTACTTATCAAGTTTACATTGATAATAAAGCTTGTTAACACTTTTTTTTAATGATTAATGAAGGAATTATAATGCTTTGTTTATTTGTTTCTTCTTAATTTACAAGTAGCAGAGTATTTACAGCTATATTTATGTCCGCAGTGGAAGCCTGTGGGTGAGTTTGCCAATGTCTGTGTGAGCCGCGCTTCAGTCAGTCAGTGTCTCCTCCTGCTGTCAGTCAGGTTTACAGAGCAAATATTAAAGGTCAGGAATCAGGCTTTTCAGAGCCCTAGCTGAGAAGTTCAAACACAAAAGCACTGTAGAAGCAGATACATTGTAGAACAGATCATTTTTTATGTTGTTTTTTTTTATTTTATTTATTTATTTTATTTTTAATTTTTTTGAGGCACTTAATGTCTTGAAGCATATGCATTTTTATTCATTTATTTATATATAAAAAAATTTTTTTAGCTAAATTAAAATAATTCAAAGTGGGAAACCGTAAACATTTTTTTTTAAATGAAGAGAAAAACAAAAATAAAGATGAGGGGGAAAAACTAAACAAGACTAATAAAAATAAATGCAAATTAAACAGAGGCGGAAGATAAACAAAAATAGAAAAGCAAAGCAAAATAAGTCAAGAGAAATAAAATAATAACAAATATTTGAAAAAAAAAAAATGTATCCTATTCCTCTTCAAATGGTATTGTGCGTTCCTGTTTTTGTTCATTTAAAATGTTTACTATCATTTTATTTCTCTTGAAATAAACAAAACAAAACCAGAGATGGCAAAAGTACACACATCCTTTACTCAAGTAGAAGTACAAATACTCCTGTTTAAAACGACTCTGGTAGAAGTTGACGTACTGACTGCAATTTTGTACTCAAGTAAAAGTAAGACAGCCTCAAAAATGTACTTAAGTTTAAAGTATCCATTACAACTTACTGTTTTTGTTTCACGCCGGCAACTAGACCTCACATTATATCGATACATTTATACAAAATAACTTGCATTTCAAATTAAAAATTGTTGAAAATTTTTAGCAGGAGCAGCCAAGCAGCATCACACTCTGCAATATTACAAAACAACACTGCTCAAAAATCTGTGTATCAGCATCCTGACACAAACTCACAGCGTTTAGCATGTAGTTTTGCTGCTTTTAAATCAAGAACAACAACTGCCATTAATGTCCCTTCATGCACTCTAATAAAAAGTCCCCTTCATTATCTTCAAAACTAAAATCAAAATATCCCATGTTTTCAGTGTTTCTTTGTATTTTTTTTCCAGAGTATTGGGGATATTTTCTTTCATGGATATAGCCATTAATTCTGTTAATACGTTTATTCTATGCAAAAAAAAGAGAAAGAAACATAGAGAGAATTCCAGCCTCCAAAAGTTTTAGCATGAACTTTTTTTTTTTACGTGATACATTTCTGATGCTTTTCATTATAATTGTATTCATAAATCACCCAGTGTGAATAATTTTAATGTTAAAATATATGTTAAGTGAATTTAAATGAAGACAACAGTAAAACAGTATTAATTCTGTATTAGGAAATAGGAACTATTGAAAAAGGCGTTCAATTTGTGCAATGACAAAAAATAATATAGATCGCAACACCAAACACATGAAAACGAAATTAACAAGCCTGTTTTGAAAATGAAAGGAGTAGCAAGTACAGATATTTGTGTAAAAATGTAAGGAGTAAAAGTATAAATTTGTCCGAAGAAAAAAAAATAGTAAAGTACTGATACCAGAAAAATATACTTAAGTACAGTAAAGAAGTATTTGTACTTCGTTACTCCCCATCTCCGAACAGGACATCCTACTCTGTAAAAAATGCAGGTTTCCACACAATTCATTCATGTTGTCCCAACACAAATCGATTAAATGAACAAAAAATTTAAATGGATTGAACATAAAACAATTAAGTTGAGCACCCCCCCCCCCCCCCCCCAAAAAAAAAAAAAAAACTCAGAAAATTGTTGTTTCAGCTCATATTTAAAAAGTAGTTTGAACAAGCAGCAAAATAATTTTGTTGAGTGTATACTATTGCTAAAAGAAAACAGGTAGATATACTGTAAGAAACACTCCTAGGTGTGTCAGACAGTGCATGCCAAGTGACAAAAGCCTGTCTAGTATTTTTCAACACGTCTGACACATTCCAGTGCTTCAAACAATCGAGCGTGACACTGACAATACCATTACCGTGAGTTTGATTTCCAGGGAATGTATGAAATTACAAAGCGTACTCCCTGAATGCAATGTCCTCTGCTTTAAATAAAAATCACTGCCAACTTCATAAATGCATAGGCCTGTGCATGAGATCAAGAGCACAAAAAGAAAGAAAATATTGTTGAGAAAGTAAGAGCAGGAGGTTTCCCAGCATATAGAACCGCAGGGTAGTTTCTGGCAAAACGACAAGATCGCTACTGGTCCCCAATGAGCCCACTGTACTGTAGCTTAATGGTACAGGGTTTTAAAAGGGATACATCATCAAAAAATAATGTTTTGCTGTACATTTACTCAACCTCAGATCATCCAAGATGTAGGTGACCTTTTTTTGTGTGGAAGAGGTTATAATGTTGTAAATAATGGTGCATTTCTTACACAGATTGTTTAGCTTCATAAAACCTTAATGCATCATCAGGAGCCACATATTAAAATGTTTTCCAGTATTTGTTTATTTGTTTCTTTGTTTCTTTCTTTTTTTTCTTTCTTTCTTTCTTTTCTAACTGATGTAAAATAAAGCAAACTAAAACATAAGAGGAAAAAATTAATAATAAAAGAGAAGAAAAAATGAAATAAAACAAAAGAACAAATGGGAAAAAATAAGAGAAACTTTAGGCATCAAATAAAAGAAAATGAAAGCAAACAAAAATAGAATGAAATGAAACTAAAATAAAAAAAATAAAAAAGCAGAAAAACAAAACAAGATTAATTAAAATGAAATCAAAGAAAATTAAAAATTGAAAAAGAAAACAAAATGCAAAGCAGGACAAATCAAAGAAAAGCACAACAAAAACAAAGCAAATTGAAATAGAATGAAAAGACATGAAACAAAACAAAAAAATAAATAAAGAGAGATGACAAAAAAAGAAAGAAAGACAAGACATAATGACAAACCAGGCTCATTCTGAAAATGTAGTCCTGTGAACGTTTCTGGAGGCTGCGAAATACATCCCGGGAGGTACGTATTTTTGCAGTTTTTGTTTTTGCGAATCCGCTGTGTGCGCTTTTTCATATCTCAAATGTCTCTCACGAGTGCCGTTCACGCCAGCTGTTCTCGCGTAAACCCACCAGAGGCCGCTGTCGAATGACTGACTGGCCGGCCGACCAATCAACTGACCCACCCACTTACTTCCCTAAACCCAACCAACAGTTTACAAAAAACAGTCCAGAAAAAGAAAAGCCCTCGTCTGATTTTTACTACGTTTTCGAATTTTACCACATTCTCTCCCTGTTATTCACTTGTTCATTTTATTTTTTGGATTCTGTTTTTGTCTTACCTGATTTCTGGAACCGATCTCCCCGGACTCGAACCCCGTCGTGGTCAACTCCTCTCTGCGTCTCAAGTCCGCCGATGTACATGACGAGCTAACTAGACAAACTGGTTGCGACGGGAAATCGCTCCACACGGAGGTAAGCGGCCAGCTGGTAAACGCGAAAAGGAACGGCGTTATACCACCCTTAGCGTTCATTTAAAAAAATTAAATGCAGCCAGACGTACCTCCGGCTACATATTTCGCGCCTCCAGAAACGTCCACGGGACTACGTTTTCAGAATGAGCCTGTGTTGCATAATTAAAATGTTTAATAAAAGCAAATTAAAAATAGAAGAAACGTAAGGAAAACAAAGACAAAAGAAAAACCACAACAACAAAAAAGACTGAGGAAAACAATCCAAACATAACATGCAAATTAAATAAGTTCAGAGGTGGCATGGTGGCTCAGTGGTTAGCCCCGAGCAACCTCACAGCAAGAAGCTCGCTGATTGAAGTCCTGACTGGGTCAGTTGACATTTCTGTGTGGAGTTTGCATGTTCTCCCCATGTTTGCGTAGGTTTTCTCCGGGTCCTCTGGTTTCCCCAGAGTCCAAAGACATGTGGCATAAGTGAATTGGATGAACTTTTGGCCATAGTGTATGAGTGTGTGTGAATGTGAAAGTGTATGGGTTACACAGCGGATACACAAGCACAACCAGTACTGGGTTGTGACTGGAAGGGCATCCGCTGTGTAAAACATATGCTGAAGTAGTTGGCAGTTCATTCCGATGTGGTGACCCCTGATAAATAAGGGACTAAACCGAAGGAAAATGAATGAATGACTTAGTTCAACACCACTGGTCCCCAAGGTGTAGGGGTTTGAGGGCAGTAATAGAGCAGTATTAATATTGTAAATAATGTTTAAACATTTCTGGGGACATTTATTTACTTAAACCATGGATAATAGAAATCTAAATGTTGCATTTAACAAACATTCGATTTTTATGATCTGCAACTGCCATCCTGAAGATTGTGGTAGCTGGACTATGGTTTGAGAACATCATCACTAAAGTCTTCAGTTGCAAATATACTTAAATGACTCTAGTCCTGATCTCATAAACACAGATGCACTGAGGTCAGAGTAACATAAGCGATTAAGTGTTCCTGTTTCCCTTATCATCTCCATTTCCGGCTTTACACAGGTAAACCCCATGTACTGCTGTGTTTACTATCCACTCATATCCTGGAAACACTGGCAGCTCGGGACGGAGCAGTTGTTTGGAAGATGCTCTGTGGATCTCCAGAGGAAGGAAGCTGACCCACTCCACCCAGCAGAGGTTCAGGGCCGGGACACTCAACTCTCAATATTGACAGCAGGAAGTCAACAAGAGAAATGTTGAAATAATAAGCTTTTCACTCATAGCAACATTCAGGATGTGTACAGATCCAGAGGTTTCCGGACACTTTCAAAAGACCAGAGAAACAGTAACAAAAAATAATAAATTGTCAGAAGTACAGAACAAAATATTTAAAATAAAATTAATAATTTATATTATATAGTTGCATATCCATATATGCAACTATATATATATATACTGTATATATACTGTATATATATATATATTGTATATATATATATATATATATATATATATATATATATATATATATATATATACTGTATATATACACACTTTACCCTTGTATTACTCCGCCCACATACAGCAACTAGCAGACGACCCTTTACAGTTTGACAAATATTGCAGCTGTTCGGCAACATAAGGTACTTTTGAGGCTTTTTTAGCTGATAATGTAGTTGTTTAGATTGCAACTGTGGAGTTTATTTAAGAGGATAGTGCCTATTTTAAATATTTATAATTTCTGAGAGAAATGGCTGAGAGAGCCATTATCCTGTCATACTGAGCAGAGCAAAGACTGTTGACGTTGTCCATCCACAAGATGGCGACAGGACCGCATAATAAACCCTTAGAGGAGGAATAACCCAGCGTGATTGTAAACTACAGCTGATCAGATCATTATTAAACAGGTAAGTGACTTTCTAAGTCAATCTATCTCTTTTGTATGTCGTAGTGCTGTATTTATACCATATAATTGTATTGAGTGTGAGATTGGACTCGCATATCAGGAATATGTGTTGTGTTGGCAGAAAGAAAGAAGAAATGCCCGCATGTGTTTAGCGTTTTTCCTTATCGCAAACACAACAGCAATCTGGTAGTGATTGCGCTTCTTTTTTTCAGGGTTAATTATTGTGATATCCCGATTGCAACTGAGAAATACTGTAGACCAGGGCAATTCAATTGGCAGCCCTTAGTGTGACCAAGACATCAAAAATAAATTTAGTTCAGTTGAAAAACGGCTGCTATAGTTATGAAGCGACGTGCGTCTGTTGAATACAGCACGAGCTGCGCAGAGCGTGAGTCACCTGACATTAAGCAAGTGGCGAGAGCAGCCGAAAACATTTGAATATGTTTGTAGAAAGACCTTTTCCCATTTGTACAATGCACTGATATCGTTATTAGGGATGCAATGATTAGCCCATTTCACTATTAACTGCGCTTTAATTCGTCACGGTTCATTAATCGTAAAGGCTTCTCTAAGCCGCATTTCTGTTGCACAGAGTGAAACTGCTACAATTGAACAAAGTTATGCCAAGTTGCCAACTGTGCGCTATAGTTTTGAAAGTTCCGAGCTTGTACACCCAGGCTACTAACACGCACACCTGATTAACTATAGCTGCTGCAGCGGGCCGTTCCCATACCTTGTCTTTACCGCGTGCAAGTTTGTTATTTCTAATGTAAGAATAGATGCCAATATGCGGGCACAAGCAGAGCAACTCGCTCGCGGCTTTCTGGACGCACGCAGTAGAAAACATCTCATGCTGTAGCAGTGAGAGTTGTCCGTGCCTTTCAGTGCAATAAAAACAAAAGATATGTTAGACGAATTATTATTAAAATGATAATGTATGTATGAACGCAGATGATACCAACAGTTAATCTAAATATTGGCGCCGACCTTCATAACCACTTTTATAATATTATTTTCTCTCTTCCTCTTTATAAACACACATAATTGTGTAGCCCTATAAGCACAGAAAAACCTACAGCTTAAAAACTATTGTTAATGAAAATGCTTTTTCAAATGTTTAGTATTAGTTAGGGAAGTCCAGATCTAAAATCTAGCTAATATAAAGCTTAAATTTACATTAGACGTGATAACAGTCAAACCATGATTATTCTTCAGACTATATAATCGTACAACCAAACTCTGTAATTGTTGCATCCATATTATTATGCAGTTCAAAACAACATATGAATGTGTCTGAATGTAGAAGAAGCCTACTTTAGCATTACACTGCTTTTGTTGTGCTCTGAAATACAACATTTGAATGTTTGTAAAAAAAAAAAGTCTATTGTACAATGCACTAATGTTATGTAGTTTCAAAATACAATGTATTAACATTTTAATGTAGAAAAATACAACATGCGGGCTCTTTCTTATATGCTGTTGTGTCATCACTTATATTGCAAGTCATATCTCTCCGGCCCTTCGTTTGGGATGCTTTTCATGAACTGGCCCCCATGACAAACTAATTGAATAGCTCTGCTGTAGACTGTAATACTGTAGGGAGATATCTCTGTAAACCGGTGGCATTTCATGCCGTTTAGCCTTATAATCTTAAAATGTCAACAAAATCACCTGTTTTGTCATCACTTTAGACATTAAGCTAGAGAATCATTCAAATAGTAGCTCAAAAGTGACATTGATGGTGAATTAACAGTATCTGCGGAAGAAAGTAGTTCCTAATACAAAAGGGTTTTTAGACTCTCCATGTTTGATTTTCTTTTTTATATACACAATTGTGCCATTTTCAGGGTTAATTATTGTGATATCCAGATTGAAACAGAGAAATACTGTAGACTGTAATAGATTGTAATACTGTAGGGAGATATCTCTGTAGATTGATGGCATTTTATGTCACTTTCAGCCTTATAATCTTAAAATGTCAGCAAAATCACCTGTTTTGTCATCACTTTAGACATTACGCTAGAGAATCATTCAAATACTAGCTCTAAAGTGACATTGATGGTGAATTAACAGTATCTGCGGAAGAAAGTAGTTCCTAATACAAAAGGGTTTTTAGACTCTTCGTGTTTGATTTTCTTTTTTGAATACACTTTTATGCCGTCAAACTGTTGTATAAATGCAATATCACACTCGTAGCAGTGCGATGTGGCTGTATATCAGCCTGTGGCCTCGTGCCAACGCACGCCCCTCACCAGTGCCGATATACAGCCACATTGCACTGCTACTCAGTGATATTGCTTATTTAAGTCATAGACAAGATTAGATTTTTTTTTTATATACATAATAAATATTAAATGCCAATTTATAGTAGTATTACAAACTTTTTAAAATTCATATAATTTTTGTAAAAATACAACATCAAACATTGTAACGTAACATTTGTAAATAAATAAATAAATATTCATCATACACAGTATAAAGGAATATAATATCATGCCAAATTTTATCAAAAGTTTCTTGCTGACAAATATGCTAAACCTTGTGGATAGTGAAAAAAACATACAATTAATTAATACATTTGGTGTTTTTTATATAAATAATAATTTAAGATTTAATAAAGACTTAAAGATTTAAAAGTTTAAGTACAAAACAAGCAATAGCAGAAGCAATGCAGACTTGTTGATTTTCAGATTCTTTACAATTTCTCCCCATTTACAGTACAGATTCAGGACTACATCCTCAGCATCTCTCTTTCACGGAATCTCTTTTCAGTTTATGCAAAGTTCCTTTTAAAATTTAAAGATGTTCAAATAAGAAAGATAAGACCGCACCTATCAAAATACATAAGTAATGGACACTCCCTGCTTAAGTGAGGATGGCAATGTAAATAAATGCTTTTACATTTAATGGATCATGCGCTCACCAAATATTATTGACTTTATATCTGCAGACGATTTAAATGTCTGATAGAAATACGATACTTCTCTGTAGTATTTTTTATGCCATGATTTCTTAATATATATAAACCACCCTATCACTAATATATTTGTTATTTATTTTTATTAATGCTACCATAATCTGCTCAGGACACCTGAGGGAAAAAACAAAAACATGAACATTAGAAAGACTCCGTTTGTACACACTAGGCATGGGCCGGTATAAGATTCTGACGGTATGATAACCTTGGATAAAAATATCACGGTTTCACGGTATTACTGTATTGGAATTACTGCTCTAAAATAAGTTCATTTTAAATGTCTGGGTAAAAAAACAAAAACTTTTCGCCCTTTGAACACAATATATTTTATTTTGTTAAAGATTTAAAATATTTTGGAACAGTAAACATGTCAGGCTAAATAATTCAAATGAATCACTGAATTCTGCTGTCTTCATTAGTTTCAAAAATACAGATTTCTTTACAATTAATTAAACGGCATCTTTATATATCTTTTCTGCTGGAGATACTGTTGTCCTAAAAAAAAAAAAAAAAAAAACGTAAATAAAAAATCTTACACATACCTTAGGAACGGTATTACAGAACATTTTGGCAGTTTTAAAACCTTGACCGCGGTATACCTTAAAAACAGTTATCGTCCCATGCCTAGTACACACCCATAATAAAGGTTTTTTTAATAATGATGACATTTTAGTACATTATAAGATGAACTGCGTTTAGTTTAAATGAAATCCAGGCAACAGCAGAAACTACTGTATAAACAAAACGAAAGTATAAATGACGCCCTCTCCTGGCCATCGGACAAATTACACTGAAAAAGTTTTTTTTTTCCCCACCATTTTTTAGGTTTCAGCAAAACTGAACCATGATGATGGTTTCATCATGTCAAGTTGTTTTAACTTTTAATCTGAAAAGTCTTTAAAGTCTTTAAAAAGAAACTTTAATCTCTGTTGTAGTATTATCTTTTATTTATTTATGCTAATATATTTTCCGATAAATGGTTTTCATTTATTCATTTTTCCTTCGGCTTAGTCTCTATTTCAGAGGTTGCCACAGCGGAAACTATCGCCAACTATTCCAGCATACGTTTTATGCAGTGGATACCCTTCCAGCTGCAACCCAGTAGAGACGCCGATACACTCTCATTTACAAACACACTCATGCACTACAGCCAATTTTGTTTATTTAATTCACCTATACCGCATGGCTTTGGACTGTGGGGTAAACCGGAAACCCACAGAAACACGGCAAGAACATCCACATAGAAATGGCAACTGGCCCAACCTGGACCCGAACCAGTGACCTTCTTGCTGTGAGGCGACAGTGCTAACCACTGAGCCACCAATACTTTTGCTTCTTGTAATGTCAAATTAGTTACAAAATTTATGAATTTAATTGAACCTTTTTTTATTATTGTACCTGTTAATTAACCCACAGGCTAACATTAATAAACAAGTAGCCTACTTATATCTAATGATCTATCTAAGAATAAGTAGTATCTGAATAACTGAATGTAATAAATACTGTATCTGTTTCATAAGTAAAATATCTAATAAGTTTTAGTTGCAAAAAAAAAAGAGGTAGACTAAATTAAATACAGTATAAATTGCTAGTCACATGTGGCATCCAGTCAAAAGTAAATAGCTGATCTCTTCATTACATATGACCATCTGTGGCAAAGAAAAGAAAAGTGAAACTTGAAATTAATAATAATAGATCAGCTACTCATCCCTATTGAATATCTCATTAATAGATCCTAGTCTCTAATATATGCACCATCTAATGAATATGTAGCCTATAAGAAGAACAAGAGCATGTACTACTGCTAATGGAAAAGATACTAAGATGCTAAAGTTAAAAGAGCATCAAAATAGAGACTAGTATACGTTATAGATTAAATCTGAAAACTGCTTGCCAGATACAGTAGTTTCAACCCTTACACGCCCTTTAATAGTCAGGTGGCAGGTTATACAACTGCATATTCAAATGAACAACCAGGGGCAGAAATGAAAGCAAATCTACTGAACAACTTCATTTAAGACTCTGACAGCCTGTTAGAAATGGCTTCGTGGATGCACAGAGACATGAAGAATAAAAGAGTTCACTTCGGTAGGTTTCAGATTTATTACTGGAGATATAACAGAAGGATATTTAAAAAACCTTTACCTTTACCTCGCTCTATAATCTAATGTACATTGCCAGAATCAGAAAGCTTCATTTGATCTCTTTCTGTGCTGGTTAACAATTTTCCAAATGTGCACTTCTAGTAGATCATCACCACAAAGGCAGCAGACATGGACATTTGTCCCGCAATAAATTCATGCAGCTTCCGTATCCACGTGTGTACAACACTTCAGAGAGAGGTAAGTTGCCAGAAACTATTAATTAATATGTTTAATTAACAAAAGATTTAAAAGTTTAAGTACAAAACAAGCAATAGCAGAAGCAATGCAGACTTGTTGACCTTCAGATTCTTTACAATTTCTCCCCATTTACAGTACAGATTCAGGACTACATCCTCAGCATCTCTTTTTCACTGAATCTCTTTTCAGTTTATGCAAAGTTCCTTTTAAAATTTAAAGATGTTTAAATAAGAAAGATAAGACCGCACCTATCAAAATACATAAGTAATGGACACTCCCTGCTTAAGTGAGGATGGCAATGTAAATAAATGCTTTTACATTTAATGGATCATGCGCTCACCAAATATTATTGACTTTATATCTGCAGACGGTTTAAATGTCTGATAGGAATACGATACTTCTCTGTAGTATTTTTTTATGCCATGATTTCTTAATATGTACACACCACCCTATCACTAATATATTTGTTATTTATTTTTATTAATACTACCATAATCTGCTCAGGACACCCGAGGAAATGGAAAAAAAAAACTATGAACATTAGAAAGACTCCGTTTGTAGTTCAGAAACTACTAATCAAGATGTTTAATTACCAGTGTAAATTAGTGAATAGTTTACATTTGTAGTTTGACATTTTGAACTACATTTAGACTTAAAGTTCAAGTCTAGAAAATGTGCACAGTCGTTAAGCTTGTAGAGACACATTTTATCTAATAAGTCCAAACCTTTTGTATTATGTAGAGCGTTATTAGATTTACTAAACTGCCCAAATTAAAAGTACAGTAAGCATGTTCTACAAAAACTGTTGATAATTGATAATAATAATAATAATAATAATAACCTTTATTTAACTAGATAAAGTCAATTGAGAACCATCATTTACAATGACGACCTGGCCAAGAGGCAAGATAAAAAGCAGATACGAAGCAGCAGGGACATAACACAATAACAATTTTACAGATGCAGATACTAACATATAAAACCAATGAAAATCTAAATTCAAGCGCAGCGATCTTGTACTATTAACTGGATTGAATTTTTAAAGGATGATAGTGGAATGAAAGTGCTGAGCTTTAAGGTCTGCTGCAGATGATTCCAAGCATAAGCAGCAGAAAAATGAAGAGTAGTGACCAAATGAAGTGTGAACTTTGCAACACAATCTCGCGGCAATTTGTAACTTTTTGATTTAGTGGCTAATTTGTATGAATTCGTACGATCTAATTTGTACAATTTAGTTTGATTTGCTCATCACCCAATGACGGTTCGGGGTGGTGTTGGGTACCACGCCTCCTTTTTAAAATCCTACATTTTCATACGACTGAACTCTTATTAATTCGTACGAATTAGCCACTAAACTGACAAAAACGTAAAATACTTAAATTTCCTTGTGAGATCAGGCTGAACTTTGAGTATACAAAGGTTAATAAGACTACTAGAGCGCAGATTTCGACATGTTTTCTGAATGTTAAGAAGTGACTGTAAATATAGTGGAGTTTTCCCCAATAAGAGTTTTGTAAATGAACAGAAACAAATGAATTTGTCGATGTGATTGATGAGAAAGCGAATTTTACAATACAGTTGACAGTGATGAGTATTAAATGGCGCACCAGTAACCAAACAAATTGCTGCATAATAAATAACATCCAGTGAAGGAGAGTTTTTGAAGCTGACCTGTAAATTAAATCCCCATAATACAAAATTGGTGATACTGTTAATTTGACCATATGCTGCTTGAGTGCATAAAAGAATATTTGTTTCTGTAAAGAAAGCCAATATGGGCTTTGACTTTTTTGAGACATTAATTTGAAATCTACACCCAACACCATAAACACTCTTATTGCTATCCTCTGAGCCACCCTGTCGCCCACCACAGTAACAACTTTGACAAATTTATGTAATCTTGGTGTAACCTAACATTTGAGCAAATTATTGAGAGAATGCTAATGACAGAGTTTCCCTCCAGAGGAAGTGACATCACTTAGAGCAAGTCACATGCTTTTTCAATGAGCACTTTAAAGGTGGCTATGCCTTTTTATGACTGATGTAACCGAGTTGACCAGAACGTAGGGACAGAATACAGTGGAATGAAGCGCCAACTTATCCAGCATATGTTTTACAATACTTGTTTTACAATGTTATACTTACTCATTCACACACTAACACTACGAACAATTTAGCTTACCCAATTCACCAATACTGCATGTTTTTTGGACTTGTGGGGGAAACCTGAGCACCCGGAGGAAACCCACGCCAACACGGGGTGAACATGCAAACTCCACACAAAAACGTCAACTGATCCAGCCAAAGCTCAAACCAGCAACCTTCTTGCTGTGAGGTGAACGTGCTACCCACTGCGCCACCGTGCAGCATATGTTTCATGCAAATGTTTATTAAACTTAGTAAACACAAAAAAAGATGAAAGATTAGCCAGATATAATGGGAGTCTTTAAGTTGTTATTTTCATAATAAAATGTCCATATTTGAACTGAATACACTAAAAAAAATGATTCATTAGATTTACAAAAATTTTTAAGGTAAATGATTGTAAACAATTTATATGGCCTGAATTTAAACAAATTAAGTTGAACACTGCTAAATTTAATTTGTTTTTTTAAATTCAGCCCATATAAATTGATGCAATATGTGTTATTTTTCAAACCTCTAATTATTATTTTTTAAATAAAAAATAATAGAAGGTTATCTTCCAAATGCTAAATATACCTGCAATTCTAGAATCACCAGTAAAGGCCCTGATTACACCTGTTAAGTCATTTTGGTTTGATGGAATCAGAGAGACACATTTCTATTCACACCTCATTTCTTATTGTCCACTTCCAATTACTTTCACAATTGTATCACTCTTTTCTGTTCTTTTAGGGAGAAAGAAGTTTCCCCAAGTTCTCAAAAGTTCCCAAAGTTTGCAGTTTTTACATGCTCAACAAGCCCAGCCTCATACTCAACAAGAATTACCAACAAACAAAGGTAACGTGGTGTAATTTCACCTTTTTGAGTTCACTATACAAGAAAATATTCTTATAGTTCATATCTCATGTATTTGATTTCACTCAAGTCTGACCTCAAGCGTCAAGAAACATCTGAATATAATTATAAAGGACCTGCAGCCCTTCAGCACTGTCAACCTAGAAGCCAATAACAGCTGACTTTTTTTTTTATCATTTCATACCTTAATACCTAATGAATAAGTACTAGTATCTAACAAATAAGAACTAGTATCTATTTAATAAGTACTAGTATCTAATGGATAAGTACAGGTATCTAATGAATAAGTACTAGTATCTAACAAATAAGAACTAGTATCTATTTAATAAGTAATATCTAATGAATAAGTACTAGTATCTATTTAATAGTATCTAATAAAAAAAGAACTAGTGTCTAATGAGTAACACTAGTATATTTAAAAAAAAGCACTATATCTAAAGAATAGGCACTAGTATCTAATGAATAAGTACTAGTAGTATTTCATGTAAAAGATACAAGGATCTAAAAAATAAGGACTAGTAACATGAAAATAGGTACGGGTTATAAATTAATGTCTAAACGGCTTGCCATATACTTTCCCAAGTTTAACAATCTTTTCTGTTTTTTTAGGGAGAAAGTTTCTCCATGGTAGGCCTTTTTCACGTGCTCAACAAACACAGCCTCATACTCAACAAGAATTACCAACAAACAAAGGTAACGTGGTGTAATTTCACCTTTTTGAGTTCACTATACAAGAAAATATTCTTATAGTTCATATCTCATGTATTTGATTTCACTCAAGTCTGACCTCAAGCGTCAAGAAACATCTGAATATAATTATAAAGGACCTGCAGCCCTTCAGCACTGTCAACCTAGAAGCCAATAACAGCTGACTTTTTTTTTATCATTTCATACCTTAATACCTAATGAATAAGTACTAGTATCTAACAAATAAGAACTAGTATCTATTAATAAGTACTAGTATCTAATGGATAAGTACAGGTATCTAATGAATAAGTACTAGTATCTAACAAATAAGAACTAGTATCTATTTAATAAGTAATATCTAATGAATAAGTACTAGTATCTATTTAATAGGTACTAGTATCTAATAAAAAAAGAACTAGTGTCTAATGAGTAACACTAGTATATTTAAAAAAAAAAAGCACTATATCTAAAGAATAGGCACTAGTATCTAATGAATAAGTACTAGTAGTATTTCATGTAAAAGATACAAGGATCTAAAAAATAAGGACTAGTAACATGAAAATAGGTACGGGTTATAAATTAACGTCTAAACTGCTTGCCATATACTTTCCCAAGTTTAACAATCTTTTCTGTTTTTTTAGGGAGAAAGTTTCTCCATGGTAGGCCTTTTTCACATGCTCAACAAACCCAGCCTCATACTCAACAAGAATTATCAACAAACAAAGGTAACATGGTGTCATTTCATCTTATTGAGTTCACTATACAATAAAATATTATTATAGATCATATCTCATGTATTTGAATTTACTTAGGTCTGGGCTCAGCCGTCAAAAAACTTCTGAATATAATTATAAAGGACCTGCAGCCCTTAAGCACTGTCAACCTAGAAGCCCCTTTATCTCAGTCAAGCATCCGGAGTGAACTTCAGAGTCTTTACAGGAAAAAACGGGTAGAAGTACAGCGCTCAGTCAATAAAGCACATAACCTTGTTCTCTCAGCTGAATTGTGGAGCTCCAATGAAAGCACCTTTTACCTGACTGTAGCCGGTCACCTAATCAATGAAAACTGGGAACTGAAATCATACGTGCTCGATACAGCACATTTACTCCACAAAAACACAGCTGAAAGTGTTGTGGAGCAACTTTTGAGGATTTCAAAAGAGTGGAACGTCACTGAAAAAACTCAATTTGTGGTCACAAATGTTGACGGCATAAGAAAGGCCCCAAACAACGTTCGCAAATGGACCTTCATACCTTGTTTTGCTTTCACTCTGGATAAGGTTTTCAGGGAAACCCTCTCTGATTGGGAACCTCTGCTCAGGAAATGTCAGCAAATAGTTGCATTTTTCCACCAAAGTGACAAAGCTTCACAGCATCTCCAGGAACACAGTGTTTCTCTCAAGCTCCAGTCAAGTGAACTGACTCAGTCCTCTGGTCTAAAATGGCTTCCTACCCTTTACATGCTGAAGACGATCTTAGAGCAGTGGCCAGCCATCTTTAAGGTTTTTGTGGACAGAAGAGTTGATCTTTGCCTGAACGAGAATGAAAGAAGAATTGTTGATCAAATTGTAAAAGTGTTGGATGTTTTGAAAGATGCCACACTGAAAGTAGGAAGACAAGGGTTTATCTCCATCTCAAATATTATACCGGTTGTCCAGATGCTGCAGGAGAGGCTGAGAAACCTGGGGATGATGGAGAATAGAATAGCACAGAAACTGTCTGAGAAATGTGACTATCATATTGGCAAAATCAACCAAATCCTTTGGTTTAGAGTTTGCACAGCGCTGGACCCTCAGTACAAAATCAGTGTGTTGCGGGACTCCAGCATTGAAGATGTCAAAGCAGAAATCAAGAGACAAATGAGGGAATCTAAAAGTGTGTGTCGTGAATCTAGAAGTGACGAGTCGGTCCTGCAAAAGTACTGGGAGATGAAGGATATTTCAATGAATACACTTAAATTCTGGAGGAATCTGGATGAAGAGTTCAGAAAACTGTCATCAGTGGCCCGCAAGAACCTCTCAGTGGTCTCCACGGTCATCCCTATGGAGAATGTGCACCAGATGAAGGAATCTCAGGTTATCAACAGGAGAAAATGTCTAGAGCCAGAAAATCTTAACATGATACTCTTTTTGAACAGCAACCAGTGAAGAAAACACAACACACACACACACACACACACACACACACACACACACTCTGTGATATGTACAAACTGTATACAAATAGCGATCTGCACTTTGAAGGGGTATGTAAAGTTGAGAAATATGTGCTATTAGTGACTAGTGTTGGCCATCAAAGGGATATAGTTCACCCAAAAATGAAAATGACCATATCGTTTAATCTCTTTGAACTCAATAGAAGATCATTTAATGAATGCTGGTTGTTAGTGCCCATTGATCGATTTATTTATTTATTAAATTTTTTTTTGCCCTTCTGCGAAAACTCTAGATCTTCACAATTAAGCATTACAAAGGCCCTTGGACTAAACTAATGGAACATGGAGTTGATGTGATAAAATTTGTTGGAGGAGTTTGTTACACTGTAAAACATGTCATTTCCTGTTGCCAGCAGGTGGCGCTATTACTGTAACTGGATATTGGCATGTAAACGTGTTCAGGTCAGGACTGTTAACAAACGTGTGAATTTTGAGGCAGATCGGACAATGCATGCCTGAGTTATAACAATTTCCTGTTTTGTGGCGAATCGTCAAAGTTTGAGAGGCCGCCACGAACAGGCCCTTCAACGAAAACTCTAGATCTTCGCAATTTAGCATCGCTAAAGTGTTTAGATGACAATACCCAATTTTGGTGTTGATCTGGTAAAATGCCTAGGAGGAATTCGTTAAAATACAACGCCTGGAAATGGCACAACTTTTTTGTAGGTTTTGGCATGTTTGATGCGTGTGCCAATTTTCGTGTGTGTGCGTGAAACGTAGCTCAGGGGCCAGTCTGTCAAATGTGCATAGGTGGCTATGTCGAGCCATTTCGCCACACCCACTTCTGAAACCTCTAACAAATGTAAATGTTCGCCACTTCTGTGGCGTGTGCAAAGTTTCGTGAGTTTTTTCGAGCATGTTTAGACCAATCGGCAACCTCCCGCTCTCCCTCGGGAAGCCAATACGGAAGTAACTAAAACTGCAGTTCATCGACTCGCCTTGGGGGGCTGGCTCCAGGAAGTCCAAGTGCTTTCTTTCTGTCATTTTTACAGCTGCTAAAAACATGTTTACAGCCTGGTACAAACGATGGCTTTGGTGCATATAGCTATGATTACCTTTCATGACAACTGTGAGGGGGGTGAATTTTTTTTTTATAACTCATCCGTTTCGTTTTTATTAGGTTATATTAAGTTTGCATAATTAAGGGCGTGGCCACTTCAGTGACAGCTAGCCCTCGCTGGTCGCTGTCTCGTCACCTCAGCTGATTCTGGCTAATTAGCCGCTGATCTCGGCATATACATCGTATTTTTGTTTTGGCTAATGTTTCTTTACACCGTCATTTGCCTTTTGGAATTATTTCCTGCAACTATCAGATGATATGGCATGCTGTGTGGACTTAATTGGGCTTACAAACCGTTCAAGTTGCCACCATTTCCCAGGTGAGTGCAATCATACTTATATATCATCTCTATAAATGTATTTGTTTTATTTAAGATCATTTATCATTTAAATGTTTTTTTTAGACCATTGCACTTCAGAATCTGACAGATTGATTAGTTGTAGGCTATAAAACAGTCATCTGAAGCGTTGTCATACAGTGTTAGTGCTGGATTTTTATAAACAGTCTTGCATTTACTAACACAGACTATATCTGAAGTGTTTGATAGTAATTCGCGTTTTCCTCCTGTCGAAAAACGTCATAAGAACAATGTTTAGTGGCTCAAATTATTACAACAGTGTTTTTAAAAGTCTAAACACTTTATTGATATAGTGTACAACCAAGCACGTGTGGTCAGAACACAAACGAGTCACAGGCAATGAAGTATTAAACGTTCTTCCAAAGTAATAAGTCTGTTTTAAGCCAGGTCTAAGCAAAACGCTGAGAATCAAGCATGCGTCTGTCGCTCCGCTCACTCTCCGCCTCTTTGCCCTTATTTGGTATCCCGCGTTTGGTGCGATGACGCGCTAACAAAATGGCGACGGTTGGCCGCGCCTACTTGTAGCTTCTTTTGCAGTGTTCAGAAACCTATGGGTGACGTCATGGATACTACGTCCATATCTTTTACAGTCTATGGTTTAGACCCTCAAAACCACGATTCATTCCGAAGATAAATCATAATTATAATAATAATAATAATAATAAACACCCCATTTCGGTGCTCGGTCCCTAATTAGGTTTTGAACAAGTGAAGGGAGGTGTAAATGATACCAGAATTAAAGAAATCAAATTAGGAATTGAATTAACTATTGGGTGAACTTTCCCTTTAAGTACACTATAGAAATGTACTGCTTGCATTCACGTGCACAAGATAGTGAATGTGATTTTATGTGATATACACACTCACTGGTGTGTTCTTTTATAACCTCTATTTTGCTCACTTATTATCATTGTTTATCCATAATTGGTCAGCCTGATGCTGTTCTAAAGCCATATTAGGCTACCTTATTTATTTGTTCATTTATTTGCATCACAAAAGCTTTGGGGGAAAGAAAAAAAAGTTCTGAAAGCACAAGATTCTTACAATCCCTTTAAATGTCCAAATTGTAAAAGTCTTTATTGAGGAATAATACATATTTTATTATATTTATCCACCTATACTTTTGTTTATTAAAGTTTTTTTTTTTTTTTTTTTTTTTTTGAAGTTCTTGTTGATCATTAGCTTATTTTTTTATTCAGTTATACAAGGATTTTAGATATTATATAATTGTTTATTTTGACTTCTTGCGCAATTTACACTGCAAACTGGAGGACAAATCGAATGCAACACTAAAGCTGCGTTACTTTTTGTTTTGTTTTATAAAACATGGTTTCACTTTCTCAGAAATGCAACAGGAGCCATACGTTTTGAAAATCAAATACACCTCTCTGAATAATGTAAAGCACGTGGTGAAGCAAGTTTAAAGTGATCGTGATGAATGCATATTGAATGTAGCGAGAGAAAAGAAATAAAAAAAAGTGGGACCAAAAAAAGTTTAAGGGGGTGGGGGGTTGGGGGGAAGGTTCTTGACGCTACTTTATTAAAGACTTGTTCATATTTGGAGTTTTTCTTTTTCTTTTTTAATTACGTAAGTCACATTAACCATATTAATGATGACATTTTATTAATCAATAGTCACAAACTTTCTTATTTTTTGTTTTATTAGGTGAAGGTATAGCAAAAGGGAAGCACTTAGTATAGACTTGACACAACACCAATTAAAAACTAAATCAACTTTCAATAAAAATTCATAAACCCTTTAACACTACTGTAGTTATTTTATTAATTAAAATGGATACCTGTAACTGTACTACTAGGGACTGACCACAAGATGGCAGTAGTTAACAAGTCTTAGCATTGGTCAAAATCTTGTGACAAATTCAAGACTACAGAGTTTAGCGCCAACCCTAATCAAACACATCTGAACGAGCTAATCAAGCTCTTACTAGATATACTAGAAACCTCCTGGCAGGTGTGTTGAGGCAAGTTGGAGGTAAACTCAGCAGGAAACTGGCCCTCCAGGACTGAGGTTGGACACCCCTGATTTTGACTATCTGGTCCAGGGGTGCCCAAACTCGGTCCTGGAAGTCCAGTATCCTGCAGATTTTATCTCCAACTTGCCTTAATACACCTGCATGTTATTTCTAGAAAGCCTAGTAAGAGCTTGATTAGCTAGCCCAGGTGTCTCTGACTTTGCAGGACATCTGCCCTCCATGAATGAGTTTGGGCACTCCTGATCTGGACAATATAACATAAATATATGTTTTATTATTTAAAAAAAAAACAAAACTGTCCACAAGAGGGCAGTAGTTACACAACATAACTAAACTCTTAGTATCGTAGTGACTATGGGCAATATAATGTATACCCATAACAATGTTTTGGTTATTAAAAAAGACTGTAAAGGCCTTACTCAACTGTATCAATAGGGACTGACCACGTGATGGCAGTAGTTACACAGCATAACTAAACTCTTACCCCCTGTTTCACAAATAAGGTTTAAGGCTAGTCAAGATTAAATTGCATGTTTGAGCTGTCTCAACTCAAAATAACTTGCAGTGAGATGGCTTAAAATACATCAGTGTCATTTTTTTTCTCCAGGTGCACACCAGTAATATATTTTTCTAAGGCCATTTTTATAAACGTGGCTTAAATGGTCTAATTTAACTAAGGCCTACTCTTGGCTTAATCTAAGCCCTGTTTGTGCAACTGGGCCTTAGTATCGTAGATTTGACTATGTGCAATATAATGTATACCAATAACAATGTTTTAATTAATAAAAAGACTGTAAAGGCCTTACTTCACTGTACCAATAGGGACTGATAACGTGATGTCAGTAGTTACACAAACATAACTAAATTCTTAGTATTTTAGATTTGACTATGGGCAATAAAATGTATACATACAATATAATAATGTTTTGGTTATTAAAAAGACTGTAAAGGCCTTACTAAACTGAACCAATAGGGACTGACCACACGATGGCAGTAGTTACATGACACACAGCATTTGTCACATAATTTTGACTATGGACAATGTAATATAATACTATAACATATTGTTTTAGTTATTTAAAAAAAACTGCCCGTATCTCCATTTTAATGTTATGTTTAGGTTCACCACAGTATGTACTATCTGAAATATAATATTTGATTGGTCATATGTGTTCCATCAGCATAATCAGTGCACTCTGCACAGAGTCAACATAGTGGAATAACCGTGATATAGTAATATTTAGCCTGAGGATGATTATTAAGCATGTAAATCTACATCACTGGAAAAATACAACATGATCAAACCTGTTTGGGATTCTAGTTTCACTCCTGACGACGATTTCCATTGACAGTAATGAACATCAGTACAAAGTAAGGCCTTCAAGTGAAGTTTGTCAGCTTTCTCTTTTATTGAAAAATATAACTGTTATTATTTAGCGAGGGAAAGTGAGGCAGGTCATTATATATATATTATTTCAGTACAGAATGATACAGACATTAAATGAAAAAACAATAAAATTGAAAGCAAATACCTGGAAATTAAAGAAAAGCTTTTATACTATGCTTTAGTGCTTTAACCATTGTCTGTAGAAACTGTATGAAGATGTGGTGTTGTAAATGATTACGCAACTGTGCTTGTATAGTAATAAAGCAAAGAAACTAAGGTAACCTGTAATGCCATCATATATAGATGGTACATTTTTCAGCTTAAGTATAAACACTAAAGTATTAATGGCCTGAAAGAAAACTACTGAAAGAAAAAAAAAACAACAACTGTAGAGGGAGCTCTGGTTCTCTCAAAATCCATTACAGTCAAGCATTCCAGCTCACTTGCAGTCTCACACTCTAGCTCTGGACATCTGGTCTTCTTCAAAAGAATGCAGCATGATATCCCTAATACACTTCCTTAACCCATACAATTAAATGACAACAAAAGGGAGAACGAAGAAATTGGCACATTTGATTATCCTCCGTCTGTACTAGCAGACAAAACAGCATAAACACAGCATTTCAACCAGATATAAGGCCTCTCATACACCATTAATAAAGCCCTTTTCCAAACCGTTCTGAAAAAACACCTTAGGAAACAGTTACAACATGTCTTGGTTTCTGTCTAATACTAATCATGATATTAATCGCACCTTACTTGTTCCTCTGTACAGACATGCAGATTCACAAATCATTGAAAACACTGACAAATGAGCAAGGAAATAATTTAGTTTAGAGTTTTTAGATGAACACAAAACCATAACAGAAATCACCAAGAGAAGGTAAAAGGCCACAGAGAACTCTATAAAGTCATGAATATAACCAACTCTACAAAATGGTGCTCTCTTTAGCTTTTAGTGTGCTTATATTGTCAGATTACAGGGCCAACACTGTTGACTAAACCATAATGTCAACCAAAAGACTCAAATATACAGTAAATGAATAACTGAACATGATGTACATATATCGAGAGCAGAACACTTTTAAATTATCTCCCCCAAAACCTTAATGTGATAGAAACAAGTTTGCATTTAACACTCACTAGGTTACCAGATCATTAATAGATGCCATTGTTATGCTTTATGTGGTAAACTAGAATCTTTGAATGTGTTAAACATCTTGCCAGTATTAGCGCAAATTTGCGAACATCTAACATTTTTATTGCTAGCTTGTGAAAGTCTCGCAATTGAGACCTAAAGGTGGAGTGTGTGATTTCTGAGGCACTAAACTGAATTCCAAAAAAACAAGTTTGAAATATTTACGCACCTACCATTGAGCCAACAAATGCCCCGCCTCCAAAGTGTTATGATTGGTTGAGCCAATGTTCCTGTCCAATGCCATTCTACTTAGTTCTAAGAAGGAATTTATAGTTGGTGTAGCTAGTTACACAGAAATCACACACTTCATACAGGACAATTATGCGATAGCTTTGCATTGCAAGGTGGTCAAGTTTGCTTGTTGATTTCAATCAAGTACATTTAGAAAATGGTACACTCTCAGAAATAAAGGTACGTCAGCCGTCTCTGGGGTGGTACCTTTTCAAAAGGTACACATTTGTGCTTAAAGAGTCCATATTGGTACCTCAAAAGTATATACTATTACCTAAAAATTTTAAGAGGAACACTTTTGTACTTTTTAGGTACTAATAGGTACCTTTGAGGTACCGATATGGACCCTTTAAGTACAAATGTGTATCTTTTGAAAAGGTACCACTCCAGTGATTGGTCGCGTACCTTTATTTCTAAGAGTGTATGGCACTAACTTACAGAGTGGCACTAACTTACAGGCTCATCACTGGATTTTGATCTCTCTTCAAAACCCTAATAAAGAAACACAAAGGCCTACAAGAGTCATTCAGAGATGAAAACCCTCTAGAGCCACTTCTGCTGATGAGCATGGGTTTGAAGTTCGAGGCACTAAGCTAGACCCTGAATAAGAGAGATACGCTCTTCATCTCTGAGCCTTTACAACAATAATCAAATAGCACACTTCTCGGCCCTCTTGAGATCAATCCTCATTCACACAAAAATTGAAAAGTCATCATTGGTTCCACTCTACTGCCGCCAAGTAATGCATCGTCACCACTGCTTTCGATTTCTGTATTCCATCAACCAGATTGAAGAATTTCATGTGACCTGACAGGAAATCCTCGTAAACACACAGCATAGACCATAAGACAAAGTCCAGATCTGCAACACGAACAAATCTCAAGAGTCTCTCAATCTCAAAAAGTAGCGCATACCAGACCTAAAGCAATCTGCTGAAAAACGTTTCTGGCGTTCCATTCATGACTTCATCGTTTACACTGTAGTATACAAAGCAAAAACTTAGGATATAACTTAAAGATAGAATCCAAAACTGTAAGGAAACTTAAGACTGTTGGCATTAGATTGTAGAGTCCGAGTCCAAAAGGCATAAACAAGCTGTATCAGAGTACTACGTCGATTATGAGAAAAAATCTGAAGCTTGGTTCCACACAAACCTCCTGTATTGGCATTCCCAGCGGTCAACACTGGAATTCATTAATGATGCTCACAGGACTGTAATTACCATTTGAAATGGAATCCCCTTGCCTCGGCATATGCAAACATACAAGCACATTCCTCTCACAGCTGCAGCGGCTCTGGTGAAAGTTACAAGTAACAGAGGGTCTGTTTATCTGAACTAGGAATTGTATTCAAGAAGCATTCAGCAAGGGTTAAACACAAGTTTTCCCTTTGATCTCCATTATAAAGTCAGTCCTCCATGTCAGTGTGGGAGCTTTACATAAATCAATTGAACTGACCAATCATCTTCTTACGGTTCATTTTACACCCTAATCTCTTCATCCTCATCATCCTCATCCATGTAGGAGAAGTCTGTGTCGTCTTGGACTCGGGGCGAGCTGTACTTGATGTTATCCATGTTGCCGTCATAGATCAGATTGTGAGGTTTTTCATCCAACACGGTGGATCCTGAACTGGACACAGAACAGCTGTCAAGGTGTTGATGGTTTCTGGTTTGGAGCTCTGGAGTGTAAGGGTTAGTGCCCGGCCTTTGGCGTGGGGGGCGGATTGGAGGAAGAGGGTCCTCTTCTTCCACCTCATTAGGAGGACTTTGTGGTGGCGATCCGCGTCCTTCACTACTCTTCCCCTCTTCAAAACCCAAGTCATCATCATCCAAGCCTTTCTTTTCCATCACGCTCAGGATGTCTCCAAGCATTGAAGGACCCAGGTCAATGTGGAAGGACATGATGGACTCGGCGTGCTTCATGCCTCCGGTGTAAGGAGCCGATGGACGCAAGTCAGTCAGCTCACCGAAATTCTTCTCATCCAACTCTAAGTCTGATACAGTGGGCGCCGCTGCTCCATTAAGTGGCTTTCCATCAAATGTCTTCACATCAATTTCCGGAAGTTTCTTCAGTGGGCTTGAGGACACGCTTTTGGGAAGGTGCATTCCAGTACCTCGTCCCAAGTCCTCATCATTCAAATATGGAAGTGAGATTGCGTTTTTCACATAACTCGGCGAGCCACTTGGAGGTGCCAGTTTGGATTTGTCTGGCTTGTCACGATTGACTGACTGCGAGCGCTTGCTGCTTCGGAATGTACGGGAAAGGAGACTCTGTTTAGGCGAGCTCTGCTGTACCTCAGGCTCTTTTGGTGGCTCCCCAGAGCGAGTGCTAAGAAAAGAGGTGTCCCCAAATGCGTCGCCTCCTCGACCTACATGCATTGTGTGACGGAAGTCTCCCAAAGGTGCGCTGATCATCTCTGCAGTGAGGTCAGCACGTGAGCGCCGCTTAGACTGGGAGGATGAGGAGACAAGCTGCTTCAGAATAGGCATGATGATTGCTTATGTAAGGTCCACAGAAAAATTAAATCACAGAAGTCTTTTCTGGTTGAGAGATGGGTTACTCTTTCTTCTGACGGTATAGATCCAGGACAGTGGTCAGGACAAAAACTCTTCCAAGAATTTAGGACGTATGGCCATTTTTATCCTTAAAGTGGATTGTCCAGCTCTCAACATCTGCAAGCTGACCTGTAACAGAAGAGGAAAGACATAGTAAATGTCGTTTTATTTTAGAAGGATTACATTTCAATACCTAATAGGACATTTTAATTTTAGACCTAGAGTCCAACTGTCAGCTGATGGAAAACATTACAAGTGGGAATTAGGAATTTCTGGAGACTTTGGACCGCTGATGCTCATGACATCACCTGTTAAATTTATGTCCAGTTTAGTTTAAAACAGTTTAATTATAATGGAAACTTGGCCTTGAGAAAGAAGAGAGGGGAAGCATTTTACCACTAAAGCCACTTGAAGTATTACATAACACAAAAACTGAGAGGTGGAAAGGGTTGCAAAAGGCATTGCGTTTCATCCCATATGCCACAAACCTTTTTATTGTTCTTTGAGGAAATGCGGTGAAAAGGGTGACACGTTGCATGAGTGTAGATTTACAGATCTCCTGTTACGGACAGATTTACTTTTGCAATGTGGTCAACACACCACCACATAAACCAAAGCTTTGTACACTTTCAACTTAGCTTACTATGAACTTTTGAACCAATATTAAGCAACAGATGAATCTGGTATTAAACTGCGCAAAGTCCTAAGATTGAATGTAAAAATAAATGATCACTATTTTCTGTGAATGATAAAGTGAGTATTGGCATGCTAAATGGTGCTGAAGAGCCAAACGACAATGACAGCAGACTCAATTATAATACAGTGCATATAACGGGCAGTAATGTGGTCTAAATCCCAATCACAAATACCCTTTATTTATTTCCAAATCCATTCACTTTGTGATTACATAACCATGAGCTAAGAGGATCCTGGAAGCACTGTAAAAGGTTGCATTTCTTTTTTTAAATTCAGCTCCATCCAGAGCAAAATTCTCTGTAGTAGGTGCCAGGCTCTTATATCACGAGGAAATCTAGACCTTTACTCTGTTGTACTCCACTGCAGCTGCCTGAGATTTCCTTCTAGAGCCAGTGCTGACAAGGTACTTTTCCTTTTCACTAGACAGGTTTCTTGGAATTTTTTTACCCTCATTTTAACTGCACCTTACTTCTCATAAGTGACTAGGCATGCAAATAGAAGACTAATGACTCTACTTCCAATTTGGTATTAGCAAAAACTATAAGAAACAACTACATTAGTCAACATTTGAAGTGGATCACAATAGTTTTTTAAAATTGTCCTAAGACAAGAATGGATGTTGTCGCAGGGTATATGCAGGAATCCCAAAGGTAATTTCAATATTTTAAGACTTTTTAAAGATCTTTTGAGAATATTTTAAGACTTCATCGTCACTTCAAGTTCTAATCAGTATCAAACCTTTAACTTAATAAAGAGTTGTTAATGAACAGTTGAAGTTAAATAAATCGATGGAGCACAACAATGCAACAGAACTCAGATAAGCTCAGAAGAAACAAAGCTTGAAAGAATAAATGACACGGTTGTTTTCAGCGACAGGCTTCTGTCACTGTTTAAACTCATCTTTCTCCAACCAGGAGTACGCAAACTTACGTTTTCCTATTTTGTCGTCTGTTTCAATCTATGGTTTCGCTACATGTGGAGAGCGTCACACCACCTTCCCGCGTTTTGTTGCAAATTACGTAACATCACCCGGACGGAGGACGTCAGACGCGCCTGGCCCAAACCTATCGTATGGATCGAGCACGCCGTTGACTACTGTATACTGTATGTGTGTGGTTTTTTTATATCCATAATAACAATTACAATATCAAAGATGATCAATTTGCCATACCCTTCTATTTGAAACCACTCATTCATTTTTGTTTTTAGTCGCCTTTCCTGCATCTTTTCTTATAAAGCAGAATATTGCAGGTCTTGGAGGACTAATGATGGTTGTATGATGTATCATCCTATTGTAATGTCGCTGTAGACGTTATAAAACAAAGCCTAAAAACGAGAGAGAAAACGACTTGACAACATAATTCAAGTGCTCTTTGGGTTCACTGTGAACTTTCTGATCCCCAACTGGTCACTGTGATTTATGGCCTACTAATCTGATTATCTGCTTCTTTACACACAGTGGGGCCATTAGCCTAAAATGACCACCAACAGAAAACAAAAGACTTAAGACACACCACTTGCTGAAACCAACTGTGATCAAAGACACCAAACAGAACTCTAAAAAAAGATCGTCTGATTTCTCCAAAACGAGGATGAAAACAACTAAGTACAAATGGCAGTCTAGACAATTTGTTCACAATTCTCCATGTTTTTCAACATGACTTCATAACCACCCCCGGGTTTGCGTGCATGCCATCTGGATGAATGAGATCCAGGCAACAATATTCCAAAGACACGTCACCCCACCAAAACATTTGCATCTCTGACAACAAAAGCCCATTGAGCGACTGTAGCTGTGAGAGAACAGAAGAGGGTTTGATAAACGATAAGCTCTCCACTTGAGTCAAAGAATTAGGCGTCCCTGCGGAGGATTCAGCTCTGCCCGCTGGCAGCTTGACCTCATTGTTGAATCACAGCATATCGCTCCCCCCTCCCAGCTCCAGATTCATATGTTGCATGTGCGTTTGTATACATGCACTGCATTGAAAGACAGCCTAGTTCCTGTCTGAGTGATTTTAATCACATCTAAACCGAACAGAACCAAGAAAGCACTTTTTTTTACCAGAATATTAATGAGCTTAAAGCGATTTGAAGACAAACTAATATTTTTTTAAGAATGTTGGTGTCCGCAGTTGGGGAAAAACTACTCTGGAAAACTATGTCAATGGCTAATGGTTTCCTGATTCAAAATATCTTCTACAGTGTTTAACAGAAAGAAACTCAAACAGGTTTGGAATAAATGTAGGGCAAGTAAACGATGACACTTATAATTTTTTGAATATCCATAAAAAGGATTTGGGGGCTCGTCCGGGATATGAACCTGTGATATCTCGCACCCCAAGCTAGAATCATAGCCCTGGAACATAATATATATTTTTTTCTATTTTAACAGCATAGTTCTTATATGCCATTTTACTATACATGGCTTAGAGTAGGGGCGACGCAGTGGCGTAGTAGGTAGTGCTGTCGCCTCACAGCAAGAAAGTCGCTGATTCGAGCTTCGGCTGAGTCAGTTGGCATTTCTGTGTGGAGTTTGCATCTTCTCCCCGCATTCGTGTGGGTTTCCTCCGGGTGCTCCTGTTTCCCTCACAAGTCCAACGACATGTGGTACAGGTGATTTGGGTAAGCTAAAATTGTTCATGGTGTATGTGTGTGGGTGTTTCCCGGTGATGGGTTGCAGCTGGAAGGGCATTCGCTGCGTAAACCATATGCTGGATAAGTTAAGGATTAATAAAGGGACTAAGTCGAAAATGAATGAATGAATGGTTTAGAGTAGGGCTATACAACATATTGAAAAATTATCGTTATAACAGTATATGCAATATCCACTTCATAGAGAAGTGCAAAAAAAATTAAGTTAATTTTGTGTGCCAAGCATTTATGTGCTACATGCATATAGGTTGTTTATTCGAATCTGATGAATCAGATGGGGGCTTTACTTTCTTTATCCCCAACTCCTCCAGAAGGTGCTGTTAAGTGAACCTGGAGCTGAAAATAAATACTAATTCCTGGAAACAAGAAAGGAAAATGACAACAGCCAATATTAATTGGAATTTCAGATGAGGTTTAGTCATTCATGGTGTTTTAAAGCCTAACTGTTAGATATTTAGCTCATAAAAGTATATATTACCTGTTTATTTTAGTATGATCTTTACACTAATAAATGATTATTTTTAAAATTGCTGATAAAATAGCATTTCGCGAAAAATCATTAATCACAACAAACAAAAATTCCACATATCACACATTTTCCCATTATTTGGCAGGCCTGAAAACATGATTTGTAAAATTTTGGGGGGGTCTTACAGTAGGCCAATACAATTTTTTTAAACACTGTGGCATTGCTGTAAACATGTTGAACAATTAAGCTGAAAGCAGGTAAACTTTACAAAACAGAACCCCTTTCAATGGCGTTTCTTTCATTTTCCAATTCGCGATTATGTTTTACTGGAGTGAAAAGTGAGATCCCATGACATTCTATAGCCCGCTATGTACAATATAAAAGCATATGCTGTCCTTAATGCCATCATCTTGAGCTTATAGAGCGAATAGAAAAATGATAGGCTACATGACGAGGTCATTTATTTATTTTTGTTGTTAAGTAAAACATATTCGTGTTTATTGATTTTATATACAGTTGAAACCAGAAGTTTACACACGGTGTATAAAAAGGCACATAACCTTTTAAAAAAATTGAAATGTTAATGTGACTTAACTTTTTCTCTTTTAGGTAAGTTCAAAAAGCTCAAACACACTGCTTCCTTGTGTGACAACATGGTAAAATCAACAAGCCAGAGTCAACAAAAAAAGTCAGATTACAACTTGCTAAATTACACTGGGAAAAAGACAAATTTTTGGAGACATGTCCTGTGGTGTGATGGAACTAAGATTGAACTGTTTGGCCATAATGACCAGTGTTACATTTGGAGGACAAAGGAGAAAGCTTACAAGCTTGCTGTGGGGCTGTTTTTCTGCAGGAGGGACTGGTCCACTTCACAGCACAGATGGCATCATGAAGAAATAACATTATGTAGAAATACTGAAGCAATATCTCAATACATCAGACAGGAAATTAAAACTTGGCCACAAATGTGTCTTCCAAACAGACCATGACCCTAAGCATACTGCCAAATTAGTTAAAATGTGCTTTAAGGACAACAGAGTGAATGTTTTGGAGTGGCCATCACAAAGCCCTTTCTCAATCCTATAGAAAATTTGTGGGCAGAGTTGAAAAAGCCTGTGCGGGCAAGACAGCCTACAAATCTGACTCAGTTACACCAATTCTGTCAGGAGTGATGGGCTACAATTCCAGCAAACTATTGTGAGAAGTTTGTGGAAGGACACCCAAAACATTTGACCAAAGTTATACAGTTTAAAAGCAAAGCTAAAAAAAAATACTAAGGTATTGTATGTAAACTTTTGACTGTCTAGAAATTAATAAAAAATTCTCAAAAAAAAAAAACAAATTCTCTCATTATTCTGGCATTTAGCAAATGTAAATCATTTAGGTAATCCCAACAGACCTAAAATAGTAAATGTTTAGTATGAATTAACACCAGACATTTTTTAAAAATGGTTATGTTCCTTTTTTAGTGTATGTAAACTTCTGGTTTCAACTGTAAATGAATATATTTCTCTCACAGAAGCACTGCAGGTAAAATAAGACAACAATGTTCTGTTGTTTAAGTTGCTGTTGTTAATGCATGTAAAAATAAATCCCACAAAAGATATTTTCAAGGGTCAAAAAAAAGTTAAAGATGGTGAAAAAAAAGCACTTTTTAACGAGAAAGTGTTTCGTTCATTTAGTCTACTTTGTAATATTAGCTACAGTCATATAAATATTTGTTTTATATTTATGTATTTTTTGTTTATATATTGCCGTTTAAGGACAGGGGTCCTGTGTGTTATAGAGCCCACCCTACATCATTGTGCAAGGGACTCTCAAGATCCACCCCCATTAGAAAAAAAAGTGGGCTCCCCCAAAGGCCAAGGTATAGTTCGAACACTGTATATGACTATTCGTTGTTGAACATAACGTTAAAGTCTCTTTTGGTAATATGATCCTCAGACCTAATCTTACTCAATAAGCGAAAGCTGCTAGGAATTTCCCAAGGGAACCAATGCTGAATTAGCCTTTAGGGTTTGCCTACAAATTAACATCATAAATCACAACTCAACAGCTCTATTACACCAAATGAAAGAAAAATCCCTTATTACAAAATGTATACATGACTCACAGGGCATGTTTAACTGCAATAGATGTAACTGGTTTCATTTGCAAATAATTTAGTTTGGCTTAACAATTTAGTATTTTTGTCCTTAAACATTTAAATTATTAAAATTTGCTATTCAACAGACATTAAAATTATTTTGGGTATAATACAAATTTAACACAAAGTCCATCTTAACATAAACGTTTACCCAAAAGTATTATTATTTTAAAAAAATTATACTAAAACATAAAACATGCATATACAACAAGGAAACTAACAAATTAATAATAAAAAAACAACAGCAAATTGACTTTAAATTCTTATTTTACACGTTTCAGTGTCTTCAGCCATCCTGAATAAATTAACCAAGCTTCCCGGAAACAAATGATGAGTTCCTTTGGTCCCGTTCGTGCCTGTTTCCAGCAAATCGCAGCATCTAAATGCTTCATTAGCAGCTACACTCGGGGGATTTCAGAGCATGTCATTTGTGTTCAGCATCATTACACATCAATAAAAAAAACCTAACAGCAAAGCCCTGAAAGACAAACGCACCATCTAAAGATCCCTGTGGACGTGTGTGTACATATCAGCACTCAACTTTACAGCTGTGCGGAGACTGGAGTTCAGACTCAGTGAGGGTCTGAACACACATCCGCAGGGCCTCGTCCTGCTCTCCAAAACATTCACACAAACACCCACACCAGAAATAATATATTAGTCTGACTTGTCTGGCAGGAGGCCGTTATGGCAGCCATGGTAGAACAACAAGAGATGAATTGTGGGTAAAAGGAAGGAGAAAAAATTGGGTTTTTTGGGGTATTTATATAATGGACTTTTATGTACACACAATAAGAGGCTAAAGGGCATATGAGCAATTCCAGTGTTATGTGAGGAAAATAAACATGCGTTATGAATGTTACCAAAAAAGTCTGTGGGTTTACAGTAGGGCTGGACGATATGGCAAAAATTTATATGACGATATATTTTTTTATTTCGGTCGATACGATATAATTCCGATATCGATATGGAAAATATTAAAAAGAAAGGAAAAACTGCCAAGAACGCACACAATGGATGTCTGTACCTACAAATGTCTGCAAAGTGAATTTGCAAAGTCGATAATACCTCCAGACTCTTATAACTTTTTTTTAAAAATAAAAACAGTACAAAAAAATGTGTTCACTTTTTATTTGTATTTAGCCTTTACAAACAAGAAATGTGAAATAAACTATCAAATAAATAAAGCTCAAAAATTCATAAAAAATATGCAAAATAGTTTTTTTGAAAAATAAGTTTTGTAGTATAACCAGCAGGACAGCAGTGATGTGTGAACTGAATTTGGTGAGAGTACAGTAATTTACAGTACAGTTATTGAATATGTTTGAAAATAAAAATTCATAAAAAATATGCAAAATAGTTTTTTAGAAAAATAAGTGTTGTAGTCTAACCAGCAGGACAGCAGTGACGTGTGATCTGAGTTTGATGGCAGTATAATGAGTTAGAGGGAAGTTATTGACAGCTTTTGTAGTATTGGTTTTTGCGTTTTGCTCTTTGTAGACGGTCCCTAAGGATCGGTCTCTTTGCCGCCTGCGCATAGAGATCAATATAATGCGTTCAGCGCGTAGGAAAGCTCATTTTTAGGAAAATAAGGTTGTAGGTGGTTGTATACATTGCGACAGTTGAAAAAATGTGCTATTTGTGTAGGAACAATGTTTCGGTCATGAGTTATTGATCCGGAAAAGACGAATCTGCGAATCTGTTGCTAACTTTACTGAACCACTTCCACACCACTGCATTAGTCTTTCCTTTCTTATCAACTATTTGGTCTGCATTCTTACTTGTGGAAGCTTGTTCATTCGCATCTGTATTCAGAGCACTCATTTTGTAGCTAAAACTTTTTGCGGCGCAGCTTAACCACCTGCTGTGCTGAGCGCTGGCAGCGTGTCTGTGTTGTTCGTCATCACGTAAGTGAGATCAGATCACGCTCTTTCTGACGGCTGAGCACTGAACGTCATTCAGTGACAAGTGATACATGTATAAGATCTTATATAAATAATAATATATATATTTATATATATGCAAATTTATATCGAAATATCGGAAATGGGTTCAAAAATCATATCATCGTTATTGAAAAAAATTCTATCGCGATATATATTGATATCGAATTATTGTCCAGCCCTAGTTTACAGTATACACCATACTTTGTAGAAATTCTGTGAATTAAACTGCACAACACAAAAGAAACATTGCTAATTAAAAGGATGAGTTGGCTCACTATTAAACAAAAAAGACTGATTTTATTTGACATTTTTGCATCTATGAGGGAAAAGATTCGTTATGTATGAATGCATCCCTTCGTTATGGATGTGACAGATGTGAAATTGGTTCTTGTGTGACTTTGGTTAATCAATTGTTTGAAAACACAGAGACATTTTTGATTATTCTTATGGCCTGTTTCTACTGAGTGGTACAGTACGGTATGGGTCGGTACACATCACCTTTATCGGGCTTCGTTTGCCACTGCCGAAAGGGTACCAATGCGTGGTGTACGACAGAAAGTTTCAGTCGACGTCATTCTCGCTCGAGGAAAAGTAAAGCTGTATGGGTCGTTCATATCATACGAGAAGCACTACTAACAAAACAGATGCTTTATCCTCCTAGGGCTTAGTGGAAACATACGTGGACAGCACATTTTAGCTCTTATGTCTTATATGTTGTTACAGACATACGGTGTCATCCTGCAACTGTTTTGCAGCATATGAAATGTCCCAAACACTATTTTAACTGTGCAAAATGGGCAAACAAATTAGATTTTTACTGATAGTCAAAACATGCTCAAAAATGTGTGTGTGTTATTAACGCATTACAACAACTGTCAGGAAAAAACTGCTGTGTTCAAGGCAGAAATAAAGAGTTTATCATTCTATTACACGAAGGTAACTTTATTGTGTTTTATGGAAATTTGGACCATGAATCCACATATCATTTTTCTCTAAAAGTACATCATATCAAAAGATGATACTTGGGTTTTAATTTAACTAGGTTCCAATAAGCCCAAATAGCAAAGAGAAATAAAAAATGGATATAAAAAACAGCTTGGGCGTAAATACTTGTGTATAAATGTTCATTACTAACCTTTCTATAAACATTATTTGATCATCACTGCAGCTCAATGATATAGCCTACTGTAACATCTGCAATTGTATGAAATAAATAAATAAATGCAACATGTATGAACACATACAGCCCCTTACAGTCTCTGATATGTTACCACTTACAAAAAAAACTACACACAGCATACATTTAGTCCTTATTTGGGTTCAAAAACAACACGCAACATATAACCCACAGTAACCTCTCATCTGTATCTTTAATCTTCACCAGCACATGTAACCTCTGTTAGAGAGTAATTCCGTCATTCCCAGTTCATAATAGTTCAAAAGGTGATGAAAATAGTTAAACATGGCAGTTTGCTCATGCTTTAGTTTGCTGAAAGAATCACTTGCTCATTTGTTTTTTCGCGCGTCACTCTCGCTTTTGTCTGTTTCTGAAAGGATCGGATGCAGAAGCACTTCAATAATCATGTGCGTGTTATTATCAGCTCAAGAAGTTCGTTATTTCAAATATAGACGCGCAGCGACTGTACGCAAGCTCTGTGGAGAGTGAAACCGCTCTCGGTTTTAGACGATTTAAAAACAACAAGACACGGCAGGTTTTGTTCTTCTTGGCTTTGTGGCTGTTCATCAAAACGACGACAAAGTTTGAGGTCGACCATGGCTCGTTATTGTATGTATATAGTATTACGGTGTAATGTCTTGGTTGTGTATTTAAAACATGGCGCTTTCTTTGTTTTCATTCTCCTGGCTTGTGTACGCACTAGTGACGTTTCTCTGTAAACCAATAGTGTTCAGCTGTGCGTCTAGCTCCGCCTTTTGGTACCCTTTGTCATGCTAGGTACCCTTTCGAAAGGGTAAGTGCTAACATCTAATAGTTAACTAAATCTAACAACCCAAATGATGAAAGATGAAAAATGAGCTGTTCAGATTTTACTCCCTTAGTAAAAAATGAAGGAAACATTTGGATATGCCAACAAATATGACTCCCCATAGACTCATGACATCCAAACCATTGAGGACTTTTGAAGGAAAAAGAGCTAAAGGATGTCAGCAAAGCGTTAAAAATGTGCGCATAATAATATATTTTACGCCAAACCAGCATTGGTCAGTTCAACAACTTGCTCCAGAGTCCAGCAGTGGAATTTGGTGAAGGTGACGCCCAGGTCAGGTCTCTTCATCATGGCCAAGTGTGCAGCATCCCTACTGTCCAGCACATCCACCAGCCTGACCTCATCATAGATTTTATAAAGCACTGCTCTGGAACATGGGGACCAATCAAGGCCACTAGTTTCGTTCCTCAAAACTTGCCAAGTACCATTGCTCCATTGGCATACATATCAGTTGTAGCAAGGGTGACAAAAGCCTGGTCTGCCATGGTTCACGTAAACCGTCAGAATGATGGTCAGTGTGTAAGACATCTTGCTGCAGAGCTTTTTTTGTTGTTGACTCAACTTAAATTGATTCAAGTGCAGTACCTGGGTTAAAAGAAAGTTGCCTTAAAATATTATGTTATTTTTTACAGTGCGTTTCTGACTGATGGGTCAATAGTTATGCTTCATCCTAAATGCCGGAAGCGAGCTCTCTGCGACTCTTACATGGTCGCCCACTGAAGCTAAGCAGGGCTGCGCCCGATCAGTACCTGGATGGGAGACCACATGGGAAAGCTAGGTTGCTGCCGGAAGTAGTGTTAGTGAGGCCAGGAGGGGGCGCCCAACCTGCGGTCTGTGCGGGTCCTAATGCCCCAGTATAGTGACGGGGACTCTATACTGCTCAGTGAGTGCCGTCTTTCGGATGAGACGTTAAACCGAGGTCCCGACTCTCTGTGGTCATTAAAAATCCCAGGATGTATTTCGAAAAAGAGTAGGGGTTTACCCCAGCATCCTTGCCAAATCTGCCCACTGGCCTCTGTCCATCATGGCCTCCTAACCATCCCCACATCAAAATTGGCTTAATCAAACTGTCTCCTCTCCACCAATCAGCTGGTGTGTGGTGTGCGGTCTGGTGCAAAATGGCTGCCGTCGCGTCATCCAGGTGGATGCTGCACACTAGTGGTGAATGAGGAGATTCCCCCCCTATGTGTAAAGCGATTTGAGTGCTTAGAAAAGCACTATATAAATGTAAGGAATTATTATTCATGGACTAACCTATTTAGCAAATATTTCTAATTTCCAGTCTGAATGTGCCTGTTAAGATGATGTATAGCTAATGTGGCTAAAGCTACTATTATTTTCTGGCTGTAGTGAGACCAGGACTATGTCGTCAGATTAATCCTGAAAACATTCACTGTCAGCGTAATTCATAAATGCACATTCATTATCCACTGTCTAGTCAAGGTGACAGACTTTTGACATTTTCTGTAAAGGTAAGAGAGTTTTACTAATTGCGTAATGTTTATTTGCAAACACCAACATCAGAATAGAGCAGTAGCATACAAGTTGATGAGTTGAACTTCACTCCACAACAACTACATATATGTATCTGCTAATCATTCACAAACATCCTGGTTCAGACTCGAAGTTGCAACCTCTTTGCATTATTATGTTTCATCATTTGAGGTTTGAATCTGCTTCTAGTCATTGTTGGCTGCAAGAGACTCTTGTTTTGCTGCTTCTAGAGTGTCAGAATAGCTTGTAAAGGCTCCGCCCACTTTTGGAGAGCAGCAGCTTATTTGCATTTAAAGGGACACACACAAAAACAGTATATTTTTGCTCTCACCAAAAATGGGGTAAATTTGACAAGCTATATAAAATGATACAGTATGTGGTGTATTTTAACCTACATTTTCAGAGAAATATTCTTGGGACACGAGAGACTTATGTTAGATCTTATGAAATGGGGCATGATATGTCAGCTTTAAGAGCGGGAAACATAAATAATACACAAATTCACCACATGCATCATTTTTGCTGTGAACTCATGATGTGGGTTTCTTGCATAAAAAGGAAGTCAGATGAGACTGGCTGTCACTTAAAGTTACAGTACTTTTATTTATAGATCTGTTTGAATCTTTTAAGAGTGATCATTGCTTATTTAAAAGGGGAGCGCTTTGCTCCATTCTTCTACTCTTAACTGTTCTTTCATCACTAAAACAGCTCTCTTTTAATGTGCCGCAGAACTATGGAGCTCATTATTATGATTTAAGATCAACTATGTAAGAATATAGACTAGTTTTTTAATATATTTTCTTTATTTTTCAGTTTAGGTTTTAGTAATTTTGTTGTCTCATGTCATTTTTATTAGATATAAATCTTTATGTATGCAGTTTTTGGTTAATTTTTATTGGTTTTAGTTTTATTTATTTTAGTTCCTCACTGCAAATAAAAATGAAAATGAGAAACACTGTATTTATTGTAGAGTTGGGTCGATAGACGATGGCCAATAGACATCACGATGCTGAGCCGGCATCTCTATCCTCCGCCCCGGCCCCGTCGCAGCAGCAACCTTCTCACGAAAAAGACACACTTAGGCCCCGTTTACACTAATACGTCTCAGTTTTAAAATGGCATTTTAGAACGAAAAACGATCCACGTCCACACTGGCGTTTCACCTAGAATTTCTGACCGCTGAAAACACACATCACACACACTCTGGCATGCACTGCAGCATATGCGCACGTCTGAGCTCAAGGCAGTCAGTGGGTGCTTTGAGCACAAAACTCCAGAGTGCAGTGCACGTTGGACAGTTTATCAAAGATGTACTGCTGGATTGCATCTCACTATAGTTGTTAAAGGTGATATTTAATTAATCTTGTCTCTATCTAATGACTCTTCGGTCTTTTGAATCTATCAGGTAATGTGTCACAGCATCAGTACAGTACTTTAATCTTTCGCTTTCTCGCTTGTACTTAGCAATTTTAGCGAAAAGCTCAGGTACGGTTGGTTGTGCAGCTTTATTACCAACCAAGTTTGTCGACGCCATTATAACAACATGGATCACTCTGCCCGGTAAAGTCTATATTGGATACGTGGCCGGCCGTAAGTGCGATATGCATATCAATATTGCAGCATTTTTTATGACACTATAACAATAATTAATATTTTTACAGTACTGTGACGGTTGGGTTTAGAGTTGGGGTGGGGGTAGATGTAAAAAAAATATACAATTTATTGGGTAATTTAATAGATCACATAAATCATTTTTATTCTTCAGGCAGCAATCATATCTGATCTAGCAACAACCACTCTGCCCATTCATGCCAGAGTGCCACGGAAAAAGTGATTGCCAGGTGGTAATTTGTGTGTAACTTATCTTTATTTATTTAGGATTTGGTTATGGGTAAAACAAAGACCATGCGGGTCAGGTAGTTGAAACGGTAGGCTACAATTAATTAATTTGTTATGAATTAATAAATTACTCATAAATAATGAATTCACCACCGCCTATGACAACGATGCCATCATCCATTGCGATGTTTCACATAAGAGGTCGTACGATGCCGAAGTGGTCGACATCGCCCAACCTTAATTCTTTGGCAACTAGCTGAAATAAAACAATTTCATTTGTATTTTGTTTAGCTGAAATAATTCATTATTTTAAAGTTTATGGTTTCCATTTTCCTTTATTTTAATCTTCTTTGGATGTACAGCACAGAGTAAATAAGTAGATTAATCTGATTAAAATGTTTGCAAATACAAATAAAAAAGCAAATAAAAGTCAAAGGGAAAAAATTTAAAAGGAAAAGAATGATGTAAATCACAAAGCAAATAAAGCAAGGAAAAAGCAGGAAAGGAAGCAAGAAATAAAGAAAAATGTGGTAGATGCAGATATATTTATGTAAAAATGAATCATTATACATATTTTAAATTCAAAAAAAGGTAAATTTATATTTCAAAAATATAAAGATTTTAATTTATTTGCACTTTGGGTGCATCACTATAAGAGATAAGTCATCAAATGATTCTTGTTCCAAGTATGTCTGATCAGACTGTTGTGCATTTAAACAATCTGACAACGAATCATAAGAGTTTTCTGTAAATCACGGTTCAAATGCTGTAAATTCCTGTGTTAGTCTGTCATTCATTGAGAACTAGGACAGTAGGATTGAAACACACTCACCATTTGATTAAAATCCAGACAAACACACCAGATAATCTCTTTAAGACTCTTAAAAAAACAAAAAATCTCAGCTGATAGAGGGGTTAATGATGTCAAACCAGAAAACACTAAAGATTCCAGTCTGTCTGGTGCAAAATGGTCAAATCAGCCATAAACAACCAGCAGAATATTGCCTGTTTAAGGCTGATTTGTAAGTAGTATTAACAAACATGAGGGCAGAGCAATGCACCATAGTGTGATATTCCTGACAAACCCTTCATTTGCTCATTCTGAGTGAAGCTGTTATCTGTCATCAAATAGTTACACTCTGATGAATTTCTCTGTATGTAAAATGTGTGGAATATTTTATATGAATATGTTAAATTTTATAATTCAATTTTTCATATATTTATTAATATTTTATATGTACATTAAAATTATTAAAATTGCAAACATATGTTTGTTTTTGATTTTATGTGCTTCTTTTATCCATATTTGAAAGTTGTTTTGGATAAAAGAATCTGCTAAACAAATAAATGTAAAATGTAAAAATCTTAATATCTCCTGGAAGAAATAAATTGCTGTTTAAAAAAAAACATGATATTTAATTATGTCATAATCTTAAAGGTAAAAAGCAGGGATGTCAAACTCAATTCCCGGAGGGCCGCAGCCCTGCACAGTTTAGTTCCAACCCTGCTTCAACACACCTGATCAAACTAATTGAGACCTTCAGGTTTGTTTGAAACCTACCAGTAAGTGTGTTGAAGCAGGGTTGAAACTAAACTGTGCAGGGCTGCGGCCCTCCAGGAATTGAGTTTGACATCCCTGTTCTAAAGCATCAAAAAATGATGGTATTATTCAAAGGTCAGGGGTGTTTGACTACAAAAGAATATTAGAGATTACAAACAACAACAACAACAACAACAAATCATGATAATTATAACGATAATAATAATAATAATAATAATAATAGTAATAATAGCAAATATAAATTGATTAAAGGGGCAACCCAGTGGCGCAGTAGGTAGTGCTGTTGCCTCACAGCAAGAACGTCGCTGGGTCGCAGGTTCGAACCTCGGCTGGGCTGGGTCAGTTGGCGTTTCTGTGTGGAGTTTGCATGTTCTCCCTGGGTTCGCGTGGGTTTCCTCCGGGTGCTCCGGTTTCCCCCACAGTCCAAAGACATGCAGTATAGGTGAATTGGGTAAGCTAAAATTGTCCATAGTGTATGAGTGTGAATGTGTGTGTGGAAGTTCCCAGAGATGGGTTGCGGCTGGAAGGGCATCCGCTGCGTAAAATCGTGCTGGATAAGTTGGCGGTTCATTCCGCTGTGGCGACCCCGCAAGGGACAAAGCCGACAAGAAAATGAATGAATGAATGAATAAATTGATTAAAGTGAAATTTAATAAATAAATTCATAAATGTGTAAATAATTAAGTAAATCAATATGATTACTTTAGAAAACAATATAATAATAATATTAATAATAATAATAAACAACAATAGCAAATATAAATTGATTAAAATGAATGTATTAAATAAATTCATAAATGTGTAAATAATTAAGTAAATCAATATGATTACATTAGAAAACAATATAATAATAATATTAATAATAATAATAATAAACAGCAATAGCAAATATAAATTGATTAAAATGAAATGTATTAAATAAATTCATAAATGTGTAAATAATTGAGTAAATCAATCTAATTAAATTAGATAATAATAATAATAATAATAATAATAAACAACAACAGTAGCAAATATAAATTTATTCAAATTAAATTTATTAAATAAATTTATAAATGTGTAAATAATTAAATCAATATAATTACATTAGAAAACAATAAAATAATAATAATAATAATAATTAAAGTGCATTGAAGCCTTGTTCATTTTAAATAAATGTGTAAGTAAAAATAATAATAAATAAATGAGTAAATAGTGTGTATATTACAAAATGTCTTAAAGACTGCACTCAATTTTTTTTGCTGCTTGTTCAAACTACTTATTTAAATTAGTTTTAGACAACACAATTCTGGAGATTTTATTGGGAAACTTAATTGTTTTGTTCAATCAACCTAAATGTGTTACTTTAGCTCGATCTATTTGTGTTGGGTAACCTGAATGAATTGTGTGGAACCCTACATTATTTTACAGCGCATTACACAATCACAGTTTTCTGTGTTTTCCCCCATTTAAGATGATCATATTCATATTGCACTTTCAGAATAATAGTTATGACTCCAGCAAAGTAATATTCAAAATATTTTCTTGTGAATATGTGGGCTATAACTCACTTTCAGTGAAACCAGAATCTGGCTGAAAGCATAAAAGAGCTGTACTGTTTTTAGATGTTGTTATTATTAACTACAGTTACAACCAGTTTTTCCTGTTAAGGCCCGAGGCTTCATATAGACTCAGATATAAAGTAAAAACTAAACGAATGAAAATGTACATGAAAAACACCCACTGAATCCACCAATAGAATCTCCTCATACACACCCATAAGTGTAACGGCGATAAATGTAAATGTGTTTACATCCATTCAGACTAAGACAGAGAGCCACGCACTCGAGCACCTGTGTTGATACAAACACAGAGCAACCAAAACATGCATGTATGTGAACAATGCTAGAAATGTAAAGTGTGTGGAAAAGCAGACATTTGGAACACTTCTCTTATCGCTCTTTGCAATAAAATCAGAATGAAAGTAGAATTTGAACTCTGAAGAGGACAATATTACGCAATAAAAATAATTAAATAACCAAAAACTCCTGTTCAGCCACCAGAGCCAAATACAAAATGAGAAGAGAAATTAAATAAATCAAAGTTAGGCCTGTCACAATAATCAATATATGGACTCATCGCACAACACATGGACATGACCTCAATCATTTTTGGTGTTGCAATATATATCGCTCATGCATAAAAATTAATTCTAGCAACATTTTAGCTGATTGCGCAACATCTCTCTATCTCTATTGGAGGTATCAGTGTCAATATGGTTAAAAAAAACTATAGTATTTACTATAAACTACTATAGTATATTTTCATGTGGCTGTCTGACAACTGAAAATAGATCTGGCACACTGTAAAAAATGACCGTAACTTCAATGGCAAAAAAAACTGTAAAAATGCTACAATAAAAATTCGTACCCTGGATAACAGAATGATTTCTTAATATATACGGCGAATAATCATAAATTGACTTTCCCAGAATTCCCTGCATGGCACATCACTTTTTATGCATGTTTATTTCATGATTTTAATTTTATGCGTGTTACCATACTGCTGTTAAGTAGCTGTGTGAACGACACTGAGCACCTTCTACACTGATACACTTTTCTGATTGTGGGAAAAGTTGTTTGTGATGAGCATTGGTTCGTCATGTATGAACTTTCTCATAACCACTTGCATAAAGCTGTGTTATCATGTCTATCTGTGTAACAAAAGATGCGTAGATGTTGTTAATTTAAAATACAGATATATTACCTCTATAAATTAATAAAATACGGTAGTTTACTGTGAAAATGAGAAATTACTGTTACGGTTTGTACCGTATTCTTTACGGTTAAATACTGGCAACCACAGCTGCCGTTTTCTTTCTGTAAATTTTACGGCTTATTTTTACAGTGCAGCAGATATCGCAGCCTCTGTTACTTTTTACCTTAAACTTTTTTTGTTAACCTTTATTATTATTATTTATTTAGGATATGATTTTGTTTACATTCTGATTCCAATACCTAATTATTAAATAGTTAAAATGACTATATTTAAATAAAATATTATGTGTTCTATCTATGGAAGAGTGTACTTGCATTGTGATGATATTGTCATTCTGGCGTTATAGAATGATCGGCATAAAATTGTCTTAAAATGACAATAATATCACTTATCATAATATATTTTGGTGCAATATATCATACAACAACAACAAAAAAAACAGATATTGTGACAGGCATTAGATATCGTCTGATCAAAGTTAATTTACTGACAAAGAACTAAAAACCAAAAATGTAAAAAAGGAATGACATTATCATTAATGACATTTATTTGAAATGAAACAACTAAAATAATGATCGAAACAGATCTAGAAAACAAATTAAATAATTAACCTGGCTGCCAGCTCATTAACCAATAGCCACTGACAGGCAGAGCCTCTCTGGAACATGAGAGACCATAGTAATAATAACTAACTAAAACACTGAAGCAAATAACAACAACACATAACTAACAAACAGCATACAAGTGTTCTATAGCCATGTTTCCATTCAAAAATGTGAATTAACTTTATGCACAAAACTGGATTAAAAAAAAAAAAAAAAAAAAAAAAAAAAAAAAAAAAAAAAAAAAAAAAAAAAAAAAAAAAAATCGCATAAAAGACATGCGAATAAAGCAGCGTTTCCATCAAACGAGTCAAAGAGAACAAAATCATCACTTGCTGATTATCTGGCGTCAAATATCAACAGTAAAAATGAAATTCGCTGCGATAAGAGAAGCTGCATGAGTCTTTTCCTTATTTAATAAATGACCTGCGCCTCAGACGATGTCGACACGCAATGAAAGTGTGGTGGTGTTTGAAGACCTGAGACGCGGAGCACAGACGCTCTTGACTATTCTGCAGGTCATTAATAATATAATAACACTAATACTGAAACGGTTAAGGCGTTTTAGAATGACCAAAACAACATTTCAGATGTTTTACAATGCGAACAGCCTGCTGGTTTGTCCATTCACACACATTTTGATCAACACATGATCTCTTATAACAAAATCACATGACTTTTTTAATGTGCATGCTGGAATTTGTTTGGTAAAAGTGTTTCATAGTTTATGCGCATCTGTTCTTATCGAATAAAACGTGTATTAGTTATGCAAATATATTTTTATGTGCATTTTCAAAATGTATGCGCATCTTGGCATTTCCATCAACGGATTTTTTATGTGCATATCCAAAATGCGCATAAAAATAGGTGGATGGAAACTATACGTAGCTATACTTCATTTCAATTCTACAGACATCATATAACCGTCTTGTTTAGAATTAGAAGAATTAGAAGAAAACTGGCACAAAAAATTAACAATGCAACAATTTGCATCACTTTTTTGGGTTAAAACAGCTAGAATGCAACTTATTGAGTGTAACATTTGATTATTTAAAAAAATATCATTACTTCATTTTAACATTTACTCTAAATTAAAAAAAAAAAATGAATTAATATTTGCAACCCAAAAAGTATTATTATAGCACATTTTTACTAAAGGTTTGTAAAAGACCAATTAAGACACTTTTTGTGATCTAGAATCATCAGAAAAGTACAGACAAATTGGAGAATACACATTTATTTATTTATTTATTTATTGATTGTCAGATTTTAGCTGGTTCCTGTCCTGTTTTACTAGTCATATAAACATTATACAATATATAAATGAATCCAGGTCATTTATTTTAGTATAATGTTAATGTAAGCAGATGAGGATTGAAGTTTTCAAGTTTTACAGTGGTAAAAAAAACCCTAAAACTCAAAAGATCCTGTCCTCCTCAATCTGCATTAAAAATACCCCAAAATAAATGACATGTTAATAATAAATAAAAACCTTTTACGCTCAAACTGAGAATGCATTGCAAACTGAGTCAAATTTGCAATGACAAAAGGCGGAATAAAAGATTTATTCATTTTCAGGTAAACTATTACAAGGAAACAGTAGAACCATTAGTAGATTATTACTCCATCATCAACCTGAAGGACAAAAAAAACTGACACAAAACAACTCTGAGTTCAACCACAGTGTGCAGTATATCAGCTTCCCAGTCTAGTTTGTGAAAGTTTTCTCTTGGCTTGGTCTAGGCAGGATATGATGTGTTCGCAGAGTCGACGTTCAGCAGCCAGAGGGGTAAACATATACTTTGTGTGTGTGTTTTTGCTTTGTGCTTCTCTGCCAAACATGCTAAAACTAACCACAAGGATTACACACCAGAATGTAGAAAACACAACGTTTTAACCAGGGAGTGTTCACAAGCCACACACAAACACACCTTTAAGTGTTTAATCCAGCGCAGACTCTGAAGAATTATGTGACTGCCTACAATTCTCCAGAAATGTACCTTATATATTAGTGTTGAATGATATGTTGGTGGCCATATCAGTCTATAAATATTTTTTTTTTCTGCTATCGCTGTATCAGCTAAATAAGAAAATGTATTATTAAATGGACAGTTTACCCAAAAATTCACATTTTTTCACCCTCAAGAGGTTCTAAACTTTTATGATTTTATTTCTACTGTTGAACACAAAACAAGATATTCTGAAAATGCTGTAAAAAGACAGCCATTGACATTCATGATAGAAAAAAATACATGGCTGTTTTTTCACAGAATTTTCTACTAAACTTCCTGTGTGTTCAACAAGAAAGAAACACAAACTGTTTGGATGGAGAAAGTGGCAATTTTCATTTGTTGGGTGAACTATCCCGTTAGAGCTTTAAATTGTCATACATTTGTTCACATTTTGTTTTTGCAGTAAGATTCAGATAATGTAATATAGCGCTCTCTCCTCACAGCAAGAAGGTCGCTGGTTCGAGCCTCAGCTGGCTCAGTTGGCATTCCTGTGTGGAGTTTGCATGTTCTCCCCGTGTTCACGTGGGTTCTCTCCGGGTGCTCCGGTTTCCCCCACAAGTCCAAAGACATATGGTAGAGGTAAATTGGGTAAGCTAAATTGTCTATAGTGTATGTGTGTGAATGAGAATGCATGGGTATCTCCCAGTGATGGGTTGCAGCTGGAAGGGCATCCGCTGTGTAAAACATATGCTGGATACGTTGGCGGTTAATTTCGCTGTGGCAACCCCAAATTAATAAAGGAACGAAGCCGAAAAGAAAATGAATTAATTAATATTTGGCATTTATCCAAATATCTAAATCAGTGCATCCCTATTGTACACATTACTTTATACTAGTTTCCAGGTGAAATGTACACTAGACTCTGAAAACATCACCAACTTACCATTGTGCATGACTTGTAAACAAATTGTAACATTTGAATCACATATCTATCAAACGTATAGCTTTTCTGACATGGTAAACTTGCTCAGTAGATCATCTGGTATAGAGATGCAAGTTTTCATCTCACATTTAGGGTAGTTTGTATGTAAATTGTAAATGTTACAGGCGGACAGAATGAACCTCTCAGCAACATTCATTGTACATTTAATTTCTAAACTTCACAAGGCACCCAACATTTTGCTTTGAAATAATGTGGAACATGCAACAAGCAATGCCATATTATTTTGTAAGTATAATAGATCCACATGCATAATTTTGTTATGGCATGGTGAGGATTAATAAACCCACATCTGAAATGAGGGAAAATATATACAGTTGAAGTCAGATTTATTAGCCCCCTTTGAATTATTTTTTCTTTTTTTTTAATATTTCCCAAAATGATGGTTAACACAGCAAGGAAATGTTCAAAGTATGTCTGATAATATTTTTTCTTCTAGAGAAAGTCTTATGTGTATTATTTCGGCTAGAATAAAAGCAGTTTTTAATTTTTTAAAAACCATTTTAAGGACAAAATGATTAGCCCCTTTAAGCTATATATATATTTATATAGTCTACAGAACAAACCATCATTATACAATAACCTGCCTAGTTACCCTAACCTGCCTAGTTAACCTAATTAACCTAATTAAGCCTTTAAATGTCACTTTAAGCTGTATAGAAGTGTCTTAAAAAAAATATCTAGTCAAATATTATTTACTGTCATCATGACAAAGATAAAATAAATCAGCTATTAGAAATGAGTTATTAAAACTATTATGTTTAAAAATGTGTTGAAACAATCTTCTCTCTGTTAAACAGAAATTGGGGGAAAAAATAAACGGGGCTAAAAATTCAGTGCGGCTAATAATTCTGACTTCAACTGTATACTTTATAGAGCCTCTTACTGATGTGTTTGAAAAGTGCAGCAAAAGTTCTGTTTTAAGTATTGCAGAAATGGGCAGAATAATCATATAAATGAGCCCTGGGTTGCTTATAATAAAAAAATATGACTTCACATGTAAAGATGATACACTTTTAAAGGGGTCATGAACTGCAAATCAGAATTCCTATAATTTTTGGCAAGAGGTCAGATGTCTATATACTGTAAACATCCAAGAAGTATCAGAACCCACCACTCTCCCGTCGCTCTAAAACAGCTTATACTGAAGGCAGTCTGGCAAAATGACAGGTTTTATAATGTTCTACTTTATGATGTCATAGGGTGGATAAGTCCCACCTCCACAGAAGAGTGACACCTGCTACTACTTCGCTGCCTGATCAACAGTGTTAACATTCAAAACTGTGAGCCAATCAGAGCAGTATGCATTTACCTCTGAGTCTACAATGAGCCACGCCTATTTAATAGTGTGTTCTGATGAGGGGCTCAAAAACAGCACAGAAAATAATCAGTTACTTCTAAATTATGATTATTTATTTGATGCAAAATACATTATAAGTGGACCTCAGTGTTCAGTACAAAAAAAAGAGGCATTTCATAACCCCTTAAAAAAGAAGTTTTAGCATTTTCCTCAAAGAAGCTCTAATGATATACTTTGTCAGTAAGTGTTTTGCAAGGTGAAGGTTGCAGCTCTGTAATCATGGCATATAAACAGTCAGACCCGTGGCCCTACTAATCAAGTAGATGATTAACTTTCCACATCCTTTCCACTGCACATTCCTGCCGTCTTCCTCTGCCAAAAGCCCATGGGTTCAGATCTAGCCAACAATCCTCTCACAGCTGTGTAATTCTGCACAGACGACTTCAAACCAAGTTGAAAAGAGTGCAAATAAGAATGGCTTTTCCAAATGCAAACGGCATAATCTCATTTGAACTGTTAGGGAGAGCAACCGTTTGGAGTTTAGGCCTATAATCCCTTCCAAATGGGACAGAGGAGAATGGGAAATGGTGAGCCAGAAGGGCTGAGTCTTCTCTGGGTGTTTTCAGGGGCTGGAGAGTCTGGGACGCAAGCATGAGAGTGTTGAAGAAAAGCAGACACGCATCGGGTGGTGCCATCTTGGCAGAGGTGCTAAGCGCCAACAGGCTGGCCACAGTCTTTGAAGGCCATTTGCATCCAACATCTTATTAGACAGACAGAAAATAAGGCCAATGTTACAAAGTCTGAACATGGCTGATTAGGAAAATGGCTCAATCATATTATGATTAATGATGCAAACTGATGTCACATGAAGACTCTAGAAAGGACCATTATATTAGTCATTTTTTAAGGAATAGCTCATTTATAATAGAAACTTTACTGATTATTTAAACAGTTCAAGAAGACGACTGAAGAGACTTTCTTTAATCAGAGAGAAATGAAGGTTTTGGAAGAAATCATTCTAGAATTTCTATCTATTTAATGATATAAAAAGTTATATTGTCATGATTTTTTTTTTTTTTACAAAATGGCACGTTTAAAATGATATTATGGTATATATAGTTTTACAAGTACTGTTAATGTTACAAAGAGATTCAAGGCAGTGATGGACAATGCTTCACTATGTTAAAATCATAGACTGTAAAAGAGATGAACGCAGTATCCGTGACATTACCCATAGGTTTCTGAAGAGCGCAAATGAAGCTACAAGTGGGCGTGGCCAAACTGTCATCATTTTGTATGCATGTCATATCACCGACCGGGGGTAAAACCAAAAAAGGGCAAAGAGGCGGAGCGTGAGTGGAGCAACAGATGCCTGTTAGCATTTTGCTTAGACAGGCTATTCTTTGGGAAAAATGCTTAATACGTCATTACCTGCGACTCGTTTGTGTTCTGACCACATGGGCTTGGTTGTATAATATGTTTAGTGTTTTAAAAACACTGTTGTAATAGATTGAACCACTACGCATCGTTCTTATAACGTTTTTCTGCAGGAGGAAAATGCCAATTACTTCCAAATACTTCAAATATAGTCTGTGTTAGTAAATGCAAGGCTATTTATGAATAACAGCAAAACACTGCATGACAACGTTTCAGACAACTGTTCTATAATCTACAGCTAATCAATCTGTCAGATTCTGGAGTGCATTAGAGGTCTAAATAAAATTATAATGATAAATTATCTTAAATTAAATAAATATATTTAAAGATATGCTATATAAGTATATAAGAATTGCAATCACCTAGGAAATGGAGGGCACTTGAATAGTTTGTGAGCACATTTAAGTGCACACAGCATGCCAAATCATCTGAAAATTATAGGAAATAATTCCAAAAGGCAAATGACTGTATAAAGCCACATAAAAACAAACAAAAATACGATGTATATGGTGAGTTCAGCAGCTAATCAGCCGGAATGACGAGTCCAGGAAGACCTAGCTGTCATTCAAGTGGCCACGCCCTTAATTATGCAGACTTATGCATAAGCTGAAAACACCTTTTTTCTGCTGTTATGTTGGCCATTTTAAAATCGGGGTCAATAGAAATGTGCTCTATTATGGAGGCAGGACTAGCGGAATTTCGATGAAGCAGTTTCAGTTACTTCCATATTAGCTGCACGAGGGAGAGCAGGGTGTTGCTGCTTGATTAAAATATTACGAATATTAACCTCATAAAACACAACTTGATTTTTTAGACAAACATTTCTTTAAAATGTGTTGTATATAGTACGATGATGGCTCAAGCGAAGCAAAAATACAATTTAATTTCTGAATTCTGATCTTTTAGCTGAAATGCTTCAGTTGCTTACATCTAGTTAGTGTTCTTCAAAATATTTCATAATTGTGTGTTTATCGTTAAAGAAAACAAAAGTTGATTTTACTGCAATAATAAAGACTTGTATTACATGCTGAAGGTGTATATTAAGCATGGGCCAGTATAAGTTTCTGACGGTATGATAACTTTGGATAAAAATATCAAGGTTTCACAGTATTGTGATTACTGCTCTAAAATGAGTTCCTTTTAAATGTTTTAGTAAAAAACAACAACATTTTTCCCCATTGAACAAAATAGATTCCATATCAGGAAACACTTATAATATTTTGGAATAGTAAACATGTCAGGCTAAATTATTTAAATAAGTCATTGACCTCTGCTATCTTTATTAGTTTCAAAAACACAGATTTCTGAAAAAAAAAAAAAACACTTAAAAATAAACTTTACATATACCCTAGGAATGGAATAACAATTTTTTTGCTGGTTTTAATACCTTGACTTTTCAAACCGGTAAACCTTGAAACCAGTTACATCCCATGCCTAGTATATATTTTTATTAAGTATGAACTATTTCATTAAAATCAAATTTCATTAGTTTGCTAAAAAATACGAATGCATAGCAATCAAAGTGTGTGCAACATCATCCAGTAAATTTGGAATATGTTGATCATTTACGGTCCTATTCGTGCATTAATTATGATACACCAAACATTATACACTAAAAAATTAATTTGTTTATTAGCATTTTATTCATATTTTGTGATTTATGTTTTTATTTGATATTTTTCCCTGTTTATTTATGCATTTGAATTGCATTATGGGACCTTAATCTTTCTTCCAACAACTGTTAACAATGAAAAGTTAGAAAAAGTGACCTTTATAAACATTTATAGTTTAAAGTGATATATTGTCTGGGTTGGTGTTGTATATTACAGTCCAAAAACCTTTTAATAAACTGCTAGTACGTTTTCTGTTATTTTACAGACTTTCTTCTCTATTATTTCTTATACATTATAATATTTCAAACTACTAAAATGTCAATAAAAGTCACTTTGTTAAACTGTAGAGTTGAATTTTCAACATCAAAAGTCAACAGAGCAGAGATCAAGGTCCCATAATGCAATTGACAACCGTAAATAAATGGAAAACACTTGTGAATCACAAAATACAGAAACTGTTAACAGATTTTTTACAGCATAAGGTTAAATCATTCCTGAGCAGTTTATGAACTTATGAAGTGCAGCAAAAATCACACTAGGGCACTCATTTCCTATTACATAGATAACAATTCAAGTAAAAAGTGTCACAGTTTCTCCCAAACTCCCCATCTGTGACCCATCATGTTTCTCCAGCCTTCACAAATCTACAATTTATGAATCACTTTGGTCAAGACAAACAAATAAAGAGGATTTTTCTCAGCTGACATCCCCAAACATCTTCAAAATTGTGAAATGCAGGCTTTGGACAACTTTCGGTCGTTCATCTTTTCCCTTCGGAACCCCGAGGTTCAAAAGTTGAACTATTTTAGACAAGACAAAATGCTGTACAAATCCGAAAACCCATTTTCAGCACTCCTGCTGTTTCTATGTATCTCCCTACATGATATGTACACCGATAAATGTGTCTACTACAGTATGAGTCATTGGCAAAGGAAGCTCAAGTTGTTTGTGTTCCACATTACAGACACTATAAAGCTCGTCTTCACAGGTACACAAGACACCAGTCAAGCAGCATTTCTCAAGCCAGCACCCATGAAAAGGACAGTCTGTAATTTATAACTTTCTGTTCTGCTCACAGGAATTCCCCAATGGCATCGAAGGGATATAAAAGGCCCTTGAGAAACCCAAATATGCACCTTTCAGTGATTAATTATTGACATTTTTACATGCCGAACAGCTGAACAAGTTTCTGTCTGCTCCTGTAGACTGAGCAAGATTACGCATTTACAGGAAACTTACCCGATATGATTTTCATTTGGAAAAATACCACCTAAATGGCCTAAACACAGAATATCTGGACTTTCCATAATCCCATAAAACAACTTACTGAAGAAATCAACCCTACTGCAATGTTTTACACAAACACAAGGAACAACTATAATTATCTAAGGCATGTTCACTACTAGCTCAGAGTTCATTTTCTTCCCTAGTTTAGTTAAGATCTACTGGAAAACAAGGAGTTCAAAATCTCCTGAACAATGTACTCCAAAGAGCTGCTTGCACAACGTTTTCAGCCAAAATATAAATGGTTGTTTACCATGGATGTGTGAACATAAATAATTTTGAAAAGTGTCATGTAAACAAAAAAAACAAAAAACAAAAACAAAATAAAAACAACAACAACAAGGGAAAAACTTCCATTTTTCAGCCTCAGACCGACTGAAAACAAACTCTTGAGTTGTTTGGCTGAGGTAAGAAAGAAATCCAGTGAAATTAACAAAGTAGTAGGGATGCACCGATCTCGATACTTGGATCGGATAAAAGTTCTATAACGCATATTTTTCTGGATTGGGTATCTGTGCAATATAGATTGTCATTATTAGAAAACTATTTAGCATAATAAAGGTTACTCTGAAACGGTGAATATTTCACTGTAATTTTATTTATAGTAATATTTTATTTAACAGACCAGTTTGTGTTTTGAAATCTTCTTGTTTTATTTTGTAGATAACTGATCAACAAAAAAATACATTAAAATTAAGATACAAATTATACCAAACAAAATTTGTTCCGAAAAGATGCTAAAAGGCTGGTTAATTTACCAACGATTAGGGTCAACAGTGGTAGCCAATTACAGATTTCAAAGAAAAATCGTAATATTATAAAAGGAAACATAAACTGGAGCACAACAGATCATGTCAATGTCATAACAAATGCTCAAATAATGTACACTGTAAAATCCGTAATTTTACGGTTTATTTCCGGCCACTGGGGTGCCTAAAGAAAAACATAAAATAACGGCCGTTAAATTACAGAAATTTACTGTAAAATAATAGAGGTTGAATTACAGATATTTACTAGAAATTTTAATTTAAGGAAATTTATGTAATTTAATGTCCGTTATTTTACAGTAAATTTCTGTAATTTAACGACTGTTATTTTACGTTTTTTGCCGGAAATAAACCATAAAATTACGGATTTTTTTTACAGTGTAGCCAAGTTTACAGCAAGCATCATGATTTTAGTTAGATTGTGCCGTCTGTCATATACAGTAGGCCTATAGGTCTGTTATTTTTACTCATTTTTAATTTATCACCAGAACTATAGAAACTGTATTATGTTTTTTTTTTTTAAACGACACTGTATCGGATCACATCTGTATTGGTTGATACCAAAGAGTTTAGAATGACCAAGAGGCGACACTCATTAGAACATTCCATTGCAACAGCAGCGCCCAGCAACAGCCCCGCGATTCCGGCATTTTGGAGTGAAAGCGATCAGCCGTCCATTGGATCTTATTGCTGTTGCGATGGCAAGCAGCTGCTTTGTTTTTTATTTATTTATTTAAAAAGCGCATTAAAGCTGAGATACAACCTGAAAAATGACAACACAACACTGCAGTATTTACTGTACTGTATGACACAACTACTTCAGAAAGCACTCATTGCTTTGCACTCACGCAGGCAATCCGAGATGTATCTGACTTCCTATTCTTTAAATGAATGATTCCAGGATTTTTAATACAATTTATTTCTATAAAAAGACACCTTGTTGAGGTTTATAATCCACATTCCGACATGCTGAGCTTCAAAAGTTAATCTGTTAGTTACAGTTTGTGTGCATTCACATCATGTGTAAAGTACCATAATTATGGGATTACTTGGGGATTGTTTCAGTTTTTAGGGCAAGATGAATGGCATTACTATCAAAGTACTTTATTTAAATATTCTTTAACCCTTGTTTACTGTACTGCATGTATTGCATGACGCGATTCAGGCACTGATTGCTAATGCACAGCTGTCAGTGCGGTTCAGCTCTAGTAGATCTAAAGAGAGAAAACTCCACTCACTTTACCAGAAAGCAGATGTTCCTGGTCAGATACTGTATAAGCAATAGCTCTAAAACTAAGACAAAATGAATGCCATTACTATCAAAGTACTTTATTTCAATGTTCTTTAACCCTTGTGTACTGTTCAAATATACTGCCCTTTCATTATGTTGGTGGCTGTTTTTGCCCCATTGGCTTCCAATGCAATGACATTTTCTGATCGCAAAGCCATGACACCATATAATCATGCATTCTTGATTATTGGTGGATTTCCCTATTGGGAAGAGGAAAGATGTGTCATTTTTACTGTTGATCATCAGTTGGCAGCATTAACTCTTTAGATAGACCTGTGAAAAAAGGTTTCTGGCTTTTATATGTCGTTCTATAGAGTATAACAGCAGACAACAGTGTGTGTGTGTGTGTGTGTGTGTGTGTGTGTGTGTGTGTGTGTGTGTGTGTGTGTGCATAAATACACTTACTATGTTTTGCTATGTTCTGAGAGCTGAGCTGCTTATTTAGATTTTCTCAGACATATCAAGATAAGTGGGTAAAGGTCTCTCTCTCTCAAAATCAGCCACAAACATAATCAAAGGGTAGTCAATTTGCCCAGAGTGTATTGTTGAATTTTTAATACATTTCAAAGCATTTTCCCAAACTATGTGTCAAAATAAGATTTGTCTACAAAACTCATTCCATTTGCTGAAACACAGAGAAAGTTGTGGCCAAATTATGCCTCAAAATCACCCCAGGGTGGATGAAAACATCCCCAACAGCACACAAAGGTTAACAAAATCATATAAAACAAGAAAAAAAAAAACTTGTCAATCTGAATTTGTAGAAGTAGCCACGATTACATGATTATGTGGCCTGATTCAAGGCTTGTTGCAACCAAAATTGTCACCACAGAATTATTTTTTTAAATCCTCAATTATGTTGCATCATTATGTCTCAATGGAGTCAAGACTTCACAATCCCTGGATTTGTTGCTTGTGATTCACTTTTGATGTTGTTAAAGAGACGAAACTAAAATGAAAACTCCCTATTCACCTTCAAGGGGTTCCAAATATTTGTGAGCTTCTGTTGAACATTAAGGCCCCGTTTACACTAATACGCTTTAGTTTGAAAACGAAAACGATCCATGTCCACACTGGCTTTTCATCTAGCACTTTTGAAAAGATCTCCGTCCACACAACCCCGCTGAAAACACACATCACGTGACCGCACACACCCTCTGGCATGCGCTTCAGTGTACGTCTGAGCCCCAGGCAGTCAGCGGGTGCTTTAAGCACACCTCCCCAGATGAGAGCAGCGCACCTCAGTTCATCAAGGATCTACCGCTGGATGTCATCTCACTAATGTTGTTAAACCTGATATTTAATTCATCTTGTGTTTATCTAATGACTCTTTGGTCTTTTGAATCTATCACTTGTTCTCAGGTAACGCGTTTTGGCCAAGCGCAAGGATAAGTTAATATATTAATGTATACAACCACGTACACTGATTCTGCACATTTGATGGATTGCTATATTGTTTAAACATATTGTACATTATACTTTTATAATAGCCATTATTATCAAAACTGATATTCAGCAAGAGAGGGTATGTTTTGTATTTTTCAATGAAATTGAAAGGAGGCAGTTATGTTATAGGCTCCGTTTTGTTATAAATATGCATACAGTGAAGATGACGGTCATATAAATATGTAGCTACACGATGCCTTAACATTTTTGGTGTCTGTTAAAGTGTTGATATCAAATTGAAAACAGGCAGTTCCTTATATCATGTCTTCATTTTTTTGTTAAGATAGTGAAACAACAGAGCCAGGGTGATGTGAGAGATGTTATTAGGTACTGTTCCCTTTGAAAATTTACCCAACGTGTCCTCGGGAGTCTGTTTTCCATATTAAACTTGTAAAGTGTGAACTTACAAGGAAAGGATGCAAGACTGAACTTTGCGCACTTAATATTGAGAAAAAGCCTCAATCAGATAGTTGAATGTCTGCAGCCACGCCTCCATTTTCAGATGTCTCCGTTTTTCCCCATCCACACTGACACAAAGCAGCAGCGATTTAAAATGAAAACAGCCTCTCCAGCGTTTTTAAAACGCTCCATTTTTGGTGCTCAAAAATTTTGGGGTAGTGTGGACGGATTGCGTAACCATAGCAAAACGTATGCGTTTTAAAACTAAAATGTATTAGTGTAAACAGGGCCTAAAGGAGATCATTTGAACAATGTCAGAAACCTGCAACCACTGACTTCCATTGTAGCAAAAATAAATATGGTGTAGGGGAGAGTGGGGCACAAATTGGCCAAATTTGGTTTTGGCCAAATATTGAACAAAGTAAAAGGGTTAGACAAACCATATTTTTTTACCAACAACACACAAGCCTCTCCTACAAATGAGCTCTGGTTGTATGATCGCCAGACCTATGGTTTCTGTGCAGCATTGCCAAAAGTACCAAGGGTATAAATGTTACCATTTACCCCACCTGCGGGGCAAGTTGTAACAGACAGAGGCTTAATTGTAACACGAGCTTAAAAAGGCAGATTTTACACCATTAATTTAAATCCAGTTTACTTTAAATAATATCTATGTTTCCACAGTACTTAGCTCAAAAAAAAAAAATTCTATATAGCACAATATGTTTATTTATTTATTTATTTATTTGTTTGTTTGTTGGATAAACACATTTCTGTTTATTTGGATTATTATCCATTATTATACAATGCGTTTATTAGTAGTATTCACAATAAAATATTTTTTCTAATAAAAAACTATTTTCTATTAAAAAACATTTTATATAAAAAGTTCTCAACATTACACTTAAAATTAAAAAAAAAAATTTGTTAGTTTAGTTGGTGTCCAACAGTGTGTGGCTTAATTGTAAGACCCTGTTACAACTAACCCCGCTATGTTGTGTTTTCTAGCAGTCACTGTGTTTTTTACATCTTTCAAAATGCTTTCATCTTTTAGCCTAGAAGACTGTGATCACGACAATATAAGATTTCATGCTCATACTTTCACAGATTTTTTTAAAAATAAAAAAATATTGACTATAATAAAAAATACTTTTATGCTTTAAAAATGGTTTCTCCTGTGTTTCTCATTCAAATTTCTCAGAACTTTTTCAATAATTGGCAGGAGGATATCTGGAACCACCTCGGAAGCATGCCATGGTCAACCCTGAGCAAATACCTTAAAACTCTGTGGTACATTTTACCCCACGTTACTTTGTGCCCTGCACTCCCTTATGGTTACAGTGGTCCATTATATTTTATTTTTTAAATAACTTCCTTTGTGTTTGACAGAAGAAAAAATAAACTCAAACAGGTTTGCGACAAGTAAAGGGTGACTAAATAATGACAGAATGTTCAGTTTTAAGTGAACGATCCCTTTCAATCTCAGAAAACATAGATCACCACACCAACAATTGACATTTCACTCTACCCATTCAAACTGGTGTATTTTAGCATTTAGCTCATGAGAACATTCCACACATATGTAAGCAAAAGGTTTGAAAGAAACATGTTTTGCTAGTAAGAAACTCATAATTATGGTAATTGTGACTTGACAACATCTACTAAGCATTAGTCAATCACAAAAAAATAAAAAAAACAAGCTCTCTCATGACTTACTCATCAACCGATAAAGCCAAGCAAATCCTGTCAAGCAGTGACTCAACAAGGTGACGGTAGTCTTTGTTTATATATGCTAGCATGACGTGGTTCAGGCACTGATTGCTAATGCACGGCTGTCAGTGCGGTTCAGCTCTAGTAGATCTGAAGAAGAGAGAAAACTCCACTCACTTTACCAGAAAGCAGATGTTCCTGGTCAGAATTAAGCAATAGCTCTAAAACTTAGTGCAGAGGAAAAACTATTTCTCAAGTCAGCGTTATTAACATTTACCAGGATAATTATCTGTAAACATTTAGAATAACTTGCACACTATGAATCATTTATTAAACATTAGCAAATAGTTAGTTCATCATTTGTTAAGCATTAACAACTCCAAATTAATAGACAGTAAGCAGTTTATAAATACAGATACACATGATGTACTCTTGACGTTTAAGTCCATTCATAACGTGTTTAATAACCATTTTTGCATTATTTACAGTATCGCATTATTTACAAACCAGTTATTTAAGAATAGTTGGTGACTTTTAAGATCTTTCAGAATTAGTAAGTAAATTATTAATTAACTATTTAAAAATACCATTTATATCTCTTTTTTTCAGGGACATGGTAATAGTTACTCTGTATTCGGCCTGCACAATATATCATTTCAGCATCAATATCGCAATGTGATCAATCCCAATAGTCACATCGCGAGTTTATGCAGTATTGAGTCTGGATTCTAATCGATCATTTTGCAAGTGTTTTTGAAAACCTCTGATTGTGTAAGGCAGGGGTGCCTATTCTTTTTCCCATAAAGGGCCAAAAGGCAAACTTGATTGAGGACTGTGGGTCAAATATATATACCAAACTGTTTATATTAAATTTGCCATACATAATTTCCTAATTTATTGGGTAATATTTAAAAATAACTAGAAATGTTGATTTAAATCATATTAACGAATGCATTATCTTATTAAAAACATCAACAATCCCATTTATAACAGATCAATGCGGAATAGTCGAGCTGCTCCTGCCTTTACCTTTATTTGCTCACAGATATCCTATGCATCGTCCTCTATCAGACATTATTTACATTTTAAAATTCATTTACAACATTTAATTTAATCATTTGATTTCAGTTTGCTTTTTTGTAGCTCAGCAATAAAACAAAAGGTCATGTAAACTGCAAATGACGAGCTCTGTCAAAGGGCATTCGCCCCAATCACCTCCCCATTATTCTCCTTCTCTTTTCAAATGGAATGGCAGGCCAAATCAAAGGTTATCATGGGCCAATTTTGGCCCGAGGCCTTACATTGGGCATCTCTGGTGTAAGGGTTTCAAAAGCATTTAGGCATAGAAAACGTATCATTTGTAACTTTGACAAATTCATTCATTCATTTTCTTGTCGGCTTTGTCCCTTGCGGGGTCGCCACAGTGGAATGAACCACCAACTTATCCAGCACGATTTTACGCAGCAGATGTCCTTCCAGCCGCAACCCATCTCTGGGAATTTCCACACACACATTCACACTCATACACTACAGACAATTTAGCTTACCCAATTCACCTGTACCGCATGTCTTTGGACTGTGGGGGAAACCGGAGCACCCGGAGGAAACCCACGCGAACGCAGGGAGAACATGCAAACTCCACACAGAAACGCCAACTGACCCAGCCCAGCCGAGGTTCGAACCTGCGACCCAGCGACGTTCTTGCTGTGAGGCAACAGCACTACCTACTGCGCCACTGCGTTACTTTGACAAATTAATAACAATAAATTTTATTGAATTGTTTATAAAACGAAGACTATTATTTCACATTTGATTATTCAATTACTCTATATGCAAATACATTATGACTCTTCGAAAAACAATAAAATGCTGTTTATTTCATTTTATTACATTTTATTTTATTCTATTTTTCTTTATTATTTGTATCCGTGCTTGTAGATTGTTTATTATATGTTATGCACTCTCCTACAGAATCATCCCAATCTATCTAAAATTATACATCGTTTATAAATGGGGTTTAGTTATAAACTAAATTTCGAGAGGAGCACGTGATTATGATTGAACACGGCTGGTTACTCATGAACCACTCATGTCCGTCCAATCAGACGATCCCTGACGCACTATAAAGAGCCAGGGTTTTCTCACTACAGTCATCTTCGATTTGAAGAACCTCCCCTCCTTCCACCCCTACTCCTCCTCCTTCCTAGACGGGTGACACGGTGGCCCAGTGCTTAGCACTGTTGCCTCACAGCAAGAATGTCAAGGGTTCTAGGCTTTACCAAACCAGCTGGCATTTCTGTGTGGAGTTTACATGTACTCCCCGTGCTCACGTGGGTTTCCCCCGGGTTCTCCGGTTTCCTCCCATGCAAAACATGCAACCTAAGTCATTGTTTAAATCAACTCATAGACTTGCTCCCTATTTAGTATCTATCTCACCAAAGAGAAGCACTAGCTGTTCATCATTTACCTCGATGGGGGAGTTCTCGAGATCTACCTGAGCTCGGAGCTCCCCTCTCGCCCCGCAACGGGAGGGAGCCCGGGGCTCAGGGACCTTTTGGGCTCAGGGCTCTCTCCCGGGACAGCATGCCAAAACTGCTTTATATTCAGTCATCAGCTAAGTGTGAACTCTTGAAACATTGTTTATTCAACTCATCTATATCGCAATGTGTTCATTTTCCAATATTGTGCAGTCCTACTCTGTATGTTAACAAATGCTTTATCACAACTTCAGTCACTTTTATAAACCTAATTTCTAAAGTGAGGACTAATTATGCTTCGTAAACCCGCTTATAAATGACAATCAAAGGCTCAGTATCAAATGAAAAAATAAATCATTGCATCTAATCTAAAAATAAAATTTCTGTACAGTTTAAACAAGGGCTGTCCAATCCCCGTCCTGGTGGACCGGTGTCCTGGGAAGTTTTGCTCAAACCCTAATCAAACACACCTGAACCAGCTAAATAAGCTCTTAGCTATACTAAAAAAAACTTCCTGGCACGTGTGTTGAAGCAAGTTGGAGCTAAACTCAGCAGGACACCGGCCCTTCAGAACAGAGTTAGGAAAGCCCTGGTTTAAACAATGCTGAATAACAGGAGTGCCAAAATACAACCTAAAACTGATAAAAAAATGTCAATGTTATTCAGCGATGTTTGCAGAGTAATCTTTTTATATAAGATTAGAGCTGCACAATATATCGTTTCAGCATTGATATTGCAATATGATCAATCGCAATAGTCACATCATTTTGGATTTGCAATGTTGAGTCTGGATTATGACGTATCATTTGCATGTGTTTTTGAAGCCTGTGACTGTATAAGGATTTTAAATGCATTCAGCTATAAGAAAGTGTACTATTAGTAACTTTGTTATTGCATTATTTTTATTATTCAATTACTGTACCTAAATACAGCTGGTCTTGGAAAATGATAAAACCAACGCAATCTCGCGGCAATTCTTAACTTTTTGATTTAGTGGCTAATACGTATAAATTTGTACAATTTAGTACGATTTGCTTATCACCCAATGACGTTGGGTACAATTTGCTTATCACCCAATGACGGTTATGACTGTGTGGTGCCACGCCTCCTTTTTAAAATCGTACATTTTCATACGACTGAACTTGTACGAGTTCGTACGAATTAGCCACTAAACTGACAAAACGTAAAATACTTACGTTTTCTTGTGAGATCAGGCTGGATAAAACACTGTTTGTTTCAATTGTAACCTTTTCTTTATTCTATTTATCTATGTTTTTAATTTGGTTATTAGTTTTTATGCAGATGCTCTCTCCTACAGAATCATCTAAATCACTTAAAAAAATGATAAATTCTTTCCAAATAAAGATATTCAAGTCATCTGGTGAAATTGTATTCATATTGCAATATACATCACAATTGTTTCTTTTGTGTACCTTGAAATATTTATTTTTGTTATGATGAATCACTCTAGTTCATTTCCTTTAATTGTCATAAAGCATAGTCTTCACTTAGATTAGGTCATAAAACCGCATGAAGTTGCTTTAATAAAGCATTTATTATCATACAGAGTAATTATTACTATATGTTTACAATTCAAAACTGCATCATTTGTAGCTGTATTTATAAACTGCTTACTAATGTAGAGTCGATGCTTAATAAATGATGAACTAACTATTTGCTAAAGCTTAATAAATAGTTGGTAATGAAAGCAAAACATAGTAACTATAACTATGTTTACAAGTAAAAAATGCACACTGTAAAACCCAAAAAGTTAAGGTAACTCAAACCATTTGAGGAAACCGATTGCAACAAACCATTTACGTTCAAAAACTAATCCTAATGAGTACTGTGAACTTAATTCATTTGAGTAAACGAAGCAATTTGAGCACAGTAAAACCCAATAAATAGAGAACTCAAACCAACTGAGTACTGTAAAACCCAATAAGTTAAGGCAACTCAACCGTTTGAGGAAACCAATTGCTACAAACCATTTGAGTTCAAAAACTAATCTATTTAAGTATTGTGAACTTACTCCATTTAAGTTGAAGTAATGAGGTGTTTAATTAACTCATTACCTTCAACGCCGAGTTCAAAATTCTTTTCAAATAAGTAGAATTAACTTTCAGTCAATTTTGAGTCAACTACATTCATTTCATTTGATAAAGTTGACTGTTGGGCTTCACAGTGCATCATTTGCTGTATTTATAAACTGCTTACTAATGTAGAGTCAATGCTTAATAAATGATAAACCAACTATATCTTAATAAATAGCTCATAGTGTGCAATAGTGCGTGTCACCATAAATGCACTACTCCACAAGTAATATAGCAACTACACTATTTTGATGTTTATCATGGCACTACAGGCAGTGCGCATGGCAAATGTAGTTTAAATATCATCACCATGGTGTTTTTTTTCAGACAAACAATAGTGTTAAATGGTGCCCAAATCACTTAATCTGAAATCAACAACACCTAAAGACCATGATTGATTTCCATCGTTTAAAATAGGAAGCGAGACTGAGCTGATCAATACACACTCCACCTTCAGCATACACACACTGACCGACCCAGTGTCTGAGTGTACTGAAGCATACGAGTGGTTCTCCTCTGGAAACGCCCAACTGCCCTTAAAGCGTGGAAGCAAAGTCACAGAAATCAAAACAGACTTGGATAAAGTGGCCACAGAAGTAGAAGGATAACATAAGAAATGATCTGAAGTACGAGACTATTCCTTTTAGGCAAACAAAAAGAAGAGAGTTTTATATAATGCATTGCCATATCACAGACTCCAAAACATATGCTAATCTTTGAAAATGTATTTGAAAAACAATACAAATAAATAAGTAAATATGAAAGCAAAAGTATAAGTAAACAAATAAATAAAGTAAAAGAATAAGTAGATAAAACATGAATAAGTAAATAAATTAAAAGTAAATAAGTAAATAAAAAATAAGTAAATAAGTAAACAAATGAATAAGTAAAATAAGTAAAACATGAATAAATAAGTAAAATAAATAAACAAATAATTAATTAATGAATAATTACATAAATAAAAATAAATCATGAATAATTACATAAATAAAAATAAATCATGAATAAGTAAATAAATAAACAAATAAAAGTAAATACAAAAAACATGAATGAAGAAATAATAAAATAAATAAGTAAATAAAAATGAATAAGTAAATAAATAAACAAATAAGTACATATATAAACAAACAAACAAACGGACAAATAAATAAAACATGAATAAATAAATAAAATAAATATATAAATAAATAAAAATGAAGTAAATAAATAAAACATAAATAAATAAGTAAAAATGAATAAGTAAATAAATAAATAAATCATGAATAATTGAATAAATAAACAAATAAATAAATCATGAATAAGTAAATAAATAAACAAATAAATAAATCACGAATAAGTAAATAAATAAATAAATCATGAATATGTAAATAAACAAACAAATGAATAAGTAAATAAATAAAACATGAATAAATAAATAGGTAAATAAAAATTAAAAAGGTAAATATATAAACAAACAAACAAACAAACAATTAAAACATGAATAAATAAATAAAGTAAAATAAAATAAATAAGTAAATAAAAAATGAATAAGTAAATAAATAAAACATAAATAAATAAGCTAAATAAATAAACACATTTTTTTATTAAATAAATGAATCAATAAATAAATCATGAATAAATAAACAAATAAATCATGAATATGTAAATAAACAAATAAGTGAATAAATAAATAAGTCAAATAAGTAAATAAAAATGAATAAGTGAATAAAAAATCATGAATAACTAAATAAACAAATAAATAAATATATAAACAAATAAATAAAACATTAATAAAATAAATAAATCATGAATAAGTAAATAACTAAATAAATAAAACAAGAATAAATAAGTAAAATAAATAATGAATAAGTAAATAAATAAAACATGAATAATTAAATGAATAAACATGAATAAATAAGTAAATTAAATAAATAAATGTATAAATCATGAATAAGTAAATAAATAAATAAACAAACAAACTAATAAATAAAACAAGAATAAATAAAAAAAATAAAAAATGAATAAGTAAATTAAAAAAAAGGATTAATTAATAAATATATTAACAAACAAACAAATGAATAAATAAATAAACAACCAAAACCATTCTGGAACGCAATAACAATGTAATTTGCATCCTAAGAATGCAATTTCGGAGAAAAGGAAAAAAAAAAAAAAAACACAATAACAGTTTCCAAGTGATATAGTTATAACCCTACATAAGACAAATTATAAATAACATAAAAATATGCATTTTAAATTCATTTTAAAAAGGTCAAATAAAATAAAAGCAAACATCCCAACAACTGCTGGACATGCAGGTTTAACCAAATTAAACTAAACTAAATAAAAGCAACAGCAATCAAGTCTGGAGCCTGAAGGCAAATCAAAACACTGTTCATCTAATCTGTATAAAAGTGCTAAATTGCTAACAATCAGCAGAAACATAAACATTCTTAAAAAGACCACACATGATTCTTCAACTCATGTATGGATGGCATGTCCATGGATTCAGGCCACTAAGCCCAATGACACTGAGTGACAGAGGGCATATGTTATGGATCTATAAGGATATTGGATTACTCAAGCGAAGGCGAGAGCATCTGGGCTGGGAATGAACACTAATGGAGAAAAGAATTCCTCCTTTTCTCTTTCCAAATGCTTGAGGGAGACCACCTGTTACTCTTTTGAGAAGAAAGAAGGATAAATGATTGGAAATGATTGACGAGGAGAGATATGAGCATTGAAGAGGTAAAACAACAGAATAAAGAGCCTGTTATGGTTTTTATAGACATTAACTCTGCTGTTAAACAAGTTAAAGATGAGCATTGATAAGCTATGCAGAAACTATTGCAAGTTAATAAAGGTGACAAAACACATTTATGGCAACCAGTGTTGGGTGTAATTAGTTTGATTTGATTTTAATTGATTTATTTATTATTTCAAATACACAAAACAATTCTTTAAACAAAATACATTTCATCATGGTCGAAGACAGGACGAACGCAAGCTAATTATTTTCCCCACCCTATTACCACACACATCATTTCTTTATTACTTCAACTTATTTCTAATTTTACTTATCTCTTCTTTTTACGTCAGACATACAGTTGAAGTCAGAATTATTAGCCCCCCTGAATTATTAGCCCCCCTTTTAATTTTCCCCCCAGTTTCTGTTTAACAGAGAGAAGATTTTTTCAACACATTTCTAAACATAATAGTTTTAATAACTCATTTCTAATAACTGTTTTATTTTATCTTTGCCATGATGACAGTAAATAATATTTGACTAGATATTTTTCAAGACACTTCTATACAGCTTAAAGGGACATTTAAAGGCTTAACTAGGTTAATTAGGTTAACTAGGCAGGTTAGGGTAATTAGGCAAGTTATTGTATATCGATGGTTTGTTCTGTAGACTATCGGGGAAAAAAATTAGCTTAAAGGGGCTAATAATATTGCCCCGAAAATGGTTTTTAAAAAATTAAAAACTGCTTTTATTCTAGCCGAAATAAAACAAATAAGACTTTCTCCAGAAGAAAAAATATTATCAGACATACTGTGAAAATTTCCTTGCTCTGTTAAACATCATTTGGGAAATATTTAAAAAAGAAAAGAAAACTCAAAGGGGGGTAAATAATTCTGACTTCAACTGTACATGAGCTTTACATGAGACATATTTCATCCTTTTGGCATCTTTGACATATTATATGGTTAATTCACCATTTGTACATTCACATATTATAACATAGACCCACAACATACATAGTATTTCAAACAGCCATTAACTGAAATTTCATCATATAACTTTCTCATTTTGTTCTCTATTCATCAACATATTTCTTTAATAAATAATACATTTTTTAAAGTTTTTATACATTTTCCATATTTTTACAATCACTTCTATTAATCAATATATTCATTTAATAATACTATACATTTATACAACTTTTTAAATTGATTAATATTCTGACATTGTTTGTCAATCTGTTCCATAATTTCACACTACATACAGACACACAAAGTTGTCCTTGTTTACAACCTCCTAAGATTTGTTCTTCTCTCAGATTATATCAGTTACAAAGCAACTGTCAAGTCACATTATATTGCTGTAATTTCACAGTAATTTAATGTTAAAAAAAGGAGTGAATGACGAACTCAAAGCAATTTACTGTGAATTTACAAACAGTACCTTACTCTGAAAGTAATGCATTAGCCAGTCATTTACTGTGAATTTAGGGTCAAACTGTTTACAGTGTACACTGTAAAAGCCAACTGTTTATGAACTGAAATGAAATGAGTGTAGTTAACTCAAAATTGACGGAAAGTTAATTCTACTCATTTGAAAAGAATTTTGAACTCAGTGTTGAAGGTAACGAGTTAATTAAATACCTCATTACTTCAACTTAAATGAAGTTCACAGTACTCATCTAGATTAGTTTTTTTTTTAACTCAAATAGTTTGTAGCAATCGGTTTACTAAAAAGGTTTGAGATACCTTAACTTATTGGGTTTTACAGTGTAATTACTGTATTTAAATTACTTTTCTGCTGAAAAAGGAATTAAGGGATTGCTTTCCATTTTAGTTAATTTAATTTCAGTTACTTGCTGTAACTTAAAATACTTGCCTTAAATACTGTACATAACTTCAATAATTCTGTATAAGTCAATTCATAGAAGCAATATTTATTTTTGCAAACGAAAATCTTATTTTTTAATTAAACTTTATTTGAAATTTATCACGACAGTTGCACATACTTTAAAAAAAATGAATTGGGTACAAAAATGATCACAATAAGTGGTATAAAATTGATGAAATTTGCATGTTTTGATTAATATATTATAAAACTTTTTTAATAATACATGTAAGCTAAAAGGGCCTGTTTGACTCAAATTTAAGAATTAATACATCTATGCATTGAAACTTATAAGAATTAAGCACTATTATTGGGTCAAGTAATTAATTTCCTTATAGTAATCAAGTTACTTTTCAGACAAATTAAGTAGAAAAGTGATTTAAATACAATTTAAATGTAATAAGTAATCTGTAATTAATTACTTTTTTGAGACAGAGAGAGTTTTGAATTTATTGCCACATCAGCTTCTCTGGCTATTTCATGGCAAAACTAGATCAAATTTACAACATTTTAGAAAATCACTTTACTATAATAATAAAACATATAAATAACACTAAAAAACAGCAATAAATAACACATTAATAGTTTAAGGTTTGCGTTTTAATATAAATTGTACCATTTTTGAGGGATTCACATACTTCCTTAACTACCCCACCAAGAAAAAAAAAATGTTTGGATTGCATTTCTTAACTCTTAATGTCGCTACTCAACACACTCAATGCATTTTTTTCAACACATCCCATAATTTCTAAACTATCAACCTCTACCAAATGGCTGATATGTCGGTTTATGGTAAAAGTACCGGACTTAATACATATACTATGAAAAATCTAAAAATATGAAGTGTAAGACCAATTTATTAAAAAAAATATTTAAAATAAAACATTTTTGGATATTAAATCATCTTTATTTATTAATAAAATATTTCAGATTCCCATTTTCAAGTCAAGTTTAGTGGTGCAACAGGATTATGTTTGTTTGATTTATTTGTAAACCAACAATGCTGTGTGTGTAAACCATTGTTTAAAACAATCATTCTTTAAATTAGTTTAATAGCCATTATTTAAAACAGTAAAAACATGGTCAACCATTTGGTAGAGCAGCAGTACCTACAGATAACATTAAAAACAGCCCATTATTTACTTATTTTTTTAAGTAACTTAGTAACTAATGGAAACATTACCAGTTTGGAAACAAGGCAAAATAGCAACTAGTTAAAGATGAAATGTGGCCAGACCAGTTGTTAGCGTGTTGCATGTATTAGAAATAAAGTACTGAGAGGTTTGGACTTATACAAAAAAAACTGGAAACTCGAGTCAGGGAGTGATGCCAATACCGTCACTCTAGAAACATGTGGCTCAACCCAAAGAAAAGATCACCTGTCATTAGTGCATGGGAGTAACCTATCTTTCAGTTGCTAAACGATTACAGTGACTTAAACTGGTTTTACACTTTTAACACTATCAAACAACACAACCATCATGATTACGCCATCTCAAAAATGAAGGAGGTAAACAGCAATGAATCTCAGACTGAAACTCTCAACAATCATCATCTTGAAACCAAAGAAAGCTTACTTCAGACTAGGGTTGTCACGATACAGAAATTTTAAAGACATTCATTTCCCACTAACATATAAGCACTGTTGAGCAAATTCTTAAACAGCACTGATTTGCCGTAGTGTTCACATGGTCAACAGAAATGACTGTGACTGCTCGTGAAGGTCATCAGTTCACCGAACTCACCGCTGTGTACGGAGTGTAAAAACAGATACAGGGACACTGGAGCGTTTTAAAGTATTAAAAATCAATCGATTCATCAGCGGATCGCTCGTATGTCAGCTCATAGACAGACCACCTGATCTTTACAGATAAAAAATGCTTCAGTGATATTTTTATTCCTTAATTCAGTTTTAATGGTTCAAATTGAATTAAAAAGCTTTTCTTCAAAAAACAAACTATCCAGTGTGATTTGTGAACCAATTTAATGGGATAAATTGACAAGATTGCACTTGTGCATGAATCAAACATACTTTTTGAGAAGCTGGGTAGAAAAGTACAATCAATTGTGTTAAAATGTAGTGTTTCCTATATAAAAAAATACTACCCCTGAAAAAGTACAGATATTAAAAAATGCTGGTAATATACCAGCAATACAGTAATAAAAATACAGTAATATACTTTTTAAAAATACTAGAACTGTTGTGAATTTTAATTAAAAAAAATTGTAATATTCAGAAAAATATATTTGTGTACGAAATAATTATTGCTTTTCTGAATTTATTTATCAGTACTGTTGAATTTATATTCAAAATACCACTATATAATGTAGTGGAGTAAAACATTTTGTAATATAGCAAAGAAAAAGAGACCACCAGATGCCCGCAAACGAGTGATAATCTCCCGAAAATCGCGTGTCTCTCTCCCGGTCCTCAAATACGTCGAGCACCCTTCTCACCCCTCCCCACCGCATCCCTCCTCGCTTATCAGACTTGTCGCACGCACCCTGTCAAACACCATCCACCCGCTCCCCCGACAGCTAAAGTTTTCTTAAATGTAAAAAAAAGTGTTCTTAAAATTAAAATGCATTCAAAAAATACTTAAAAATGTACTTAAGTTAAGTAAAATACTTAAAAAATACTTTTTACTCCACTATGTGAAGTACAAAATTGTGTTTAAGGGTGCTTTCACACCTAGACTTTTGTTCCGGAACCAGGCACGTTTGCCCAGTTAGCGCAGTTCGTTTGGCATATGTGAACAGGGCAATCGCGCTCGGATCCACGCTAAAGCAATCGCTCCGAGACCACCTGAATGAGGTGGTCTCGGATCAATTGAAACAAACTCTGGAGCGGATCGATTGTAGTGAGAAAGCGATAGGATCTGAGCCCGGCTATATCACAGTGTTTTATGGATATGTAATAGGCGTACGGCTATATGAAGAGAGAATTATGAGTAGGGCGGGAGGTCATTCCAAGTCTCCCGGAAGTTCCGGGAGTCTCCCGCAAATGCACAGAGACTCCCGGATGCCCGCAAACGAGTGATAATCTCCCGGAAATCGCGTGTCTCTCTCCCGGTCCTCAAATACGTCGAGCACCCTTCTCACCCCTTCCCACCGCATCCCTCCTCGCTCTTCAGACATGTCGCACACACCCTGTCAAACACCATCCACCCGCTCCCCCGACAGCTTAAGTTTTCTTAAATGTGAAATGCATACAAAACGATACTTAAAATTTGACTTAAGTACAATAATATGTATGGAGTCAAATGTACAATATTTGGTTTGGAACATACATTGGAAAAAAAAAGTCTTTCTAAAATAAAAATACAGATAAAGTACTTAGGATTACTCAGTACTGAGATAATTAAAAAAAACACACTTAAGTATAATAGACAAATTACCGGTTTGTAAACATTACTTTCAGCATATTATAACAGCTTGTCACCCAGTGATAAGCACAGTTATTCGGCAAAATTAACGTTAAAGTGAGCGGCGTTCGTCTGACAGGTCCATTTGCGATAGCACCCTTCCAATTGGATAAGACGAAATGGCCAAGCATCCAGCCTGAAATAAACAACTATCTGATTGAAACTCCAAGTGATTTTACAAGAGAGAAGTTAAAGGCCCACAAGTTTTTTGGATGCCAACAATGTTGTTCTGTGTGGTCATGTGCAAGAAATAATGTTCCATGATTACCAGATTAAAACTTTGTAGTGCTAAAAACCAAAGTTCTGCCTAGCCAAAGACAAGAAAAGAAGACGAAGCCCTGGTAAACATCAACAAGCAAAACTGCATTCTGACAGCAAACTGCACCTGTATGGCAGGGTATGTGAACTTACATTTTCACATTTCATTCTAAGCATTCAGTGTCCGCAGTTTAATTCGCCATATTTAACTGTTTTTGCTGAAATTATTGCTGTAATCAAAAACGAGTAATGTGTACGATTCAGCATAGCGTGAACTTACCTGATATTAAATGAGAACTGCAGAGTCAAGCATTTTTAATTAGGTCCTCACTCCATTCAGCTCCCTTTTAGCTGTCTGTAGTTGGCATTAAAAGCAGTGTGGTGTACTGTAAAAGTTAAGTTTTCTATTTTTGGATTTGGCATCCTACCGCACAACACGACATGTTTGCTATTGCAACCAGTCTTTTTTTGCAACCGGAAACCCGTGTGACGTCATGTGTGATGTAGATTGGTAATTCCTCTATAGTGAAGTAAAAATACTTAGCTATTGTGTGTCCACCAATGTAACATGAAAAGTAGTACATGGTAGATGTAGTACATCTAAACTTCATACAAACAATACTAACATACGATCAAAGCAATCCAAATGTTTTCAATGACCTGTGGGGCCTGTATCATAAAGCTGAATTAGTGGGCTAGCCAGTTAAGTTTGTTTAGTTGGCAGCCATCTTGGATTTTAGATAACAAGATAGAAGCTTGACTTTAACCACTCTTTGTTGTCATGGTATTATAGAGCAGATGAGCTGAGCAACCTTCAGGGTATGCAAAACCTATAGCATTGGTGAAACTAAACTGAAACTTAACTGGCTAGCCAGCTAACCTAGCTTCATCAGGGCTCGAAATTGCGACCATTTTGGTCGCATATGCGCCCGAAATTTAATCTATGCGACCTCATAATATATTTGGGAGCATTTGTGCGACTGCATATAATGGTTGTAGTGTGACTTGTTTCAATTTTTTCTAAAAACGTGCTGAATCGGACTTCCCTGCCGCTATATTGGTTCATATTAGCTGTCAATCACTCAAGGCTTTCTGCTGTCAGAAAACAGGGAGCTTTTAAGGGCGCCAGCCGAGATCAATCAAGGGTTTTTGGAGAAGGTGCCCGAATCTCGATGCGTTGCATTCGCATGCGTGTTCAGCGCAAATGTCCGCTAAATGTAAAATCTAACACTGTACACATCATCGCCACAGAAGGTCGCCTTTACTAAGTTTAAACTGAATCTGCAGCTCATAACAAAGAACGGTATCTGCGCTGGTGGTCATCGCGAGAATCCTGCTCTGCCCTGCTCATATATTGGGTCGGCTGACTCACGTTTTTTACACAAACACAGAAAAATGAAAATCAGCTCATAACGAGACAGAGCATTTACAATGATACAAACCGAAATAAAAACTTTTAAAGAGTGGTAGAAGTGAGACTTTTCTTACTTTCTTTGGTCCATTCTTTCTTGAGATGTATATTCTTTTCTATTTACTGATGACTGCTTTGCAGCTTTCAGCATTGGATTAAATGATTTATTATAATCTTACGTTTGTTTTGTAGCAGAAATATGATTTATTAAATTCACATGCGTATAAAAACAATAGTGCAAAATAAATATTTCTTACTGCAATGCTTCATTTTTGTTTGATGCAAACCATAAATTTATTTTTCATACAGTAACAGCAGGACATTTTACAGTACATAACTCGCATTCAAGCACATTCAGGGCAGCATGATAATGAGAAATGTTATTCATTGTAAGTATTATTGACATCATCATCATCATTAATAATATTTTATAATTATTAGACATTCATTTTGGAATTATTGCACAGATATCAATAAGTCATCACAGCATTAGTTAGATAGTCATTTCTGTTTTTTGTTAGTCCTGTTTGATGTTGTTTTCAAATACAATAAATGCCTTAATATACAATTTGCAGTGGTGCTCATTCATTTTTGGTGGGTGCTCCTGAATTTTTTCTGGTGCTCCTAAATTTTTTCTGGTGCTCCTAAATTTTTGAAGTTGGGAGCACTGGTGCTACCAAGTAAAAAAGTTAACTTCGAGCCCTGTTCATACAGGCCCCTGGAACTGGGTAAAATCTAGATGGGATACAGCTGCGGATACTCAAATCAACATAGCATATTTTTTGTGACACTGTACAACAGTAACGAATATTTTTTAATTACTGTGAGGATTGGGTAGAGGTTAATAACATACAATTTAATGGGTAATTTAATAAATAATAAGAATGTTTTTTACATTACTATGAGGGTTGGGGTAGGGGTAGACGTTAATAAAATATAATTTAATGGGCAATTTAATAAATAATATGCATAATACTAAGTATAATTACTGTTTTTACATTACTGTGATTGTTGGGTTTAGGGTTGGGGTAGACGTTAATAAAATACAATTAATGGATAATTTAATAAATAACGTAAATAATTCTCAAAGCTGAGAATTCGCAAAGCTGTATCCCTTCTAGCAACAACCATTGGCTTGAAGTGGTCGAAAGTGGACAAGCCCAAAACAAAGATTTTTTTTTTTGGATTAGTTATGATAATGATTAAAATAAAATAAAATACAACTTAATGAAAGCCTGTAAAAACATTAAGTGAATGACAGATTCATCTCAAGTGACTTAATAAAGACTGCGAGCAATACTATAGTAAAGCAAAAGTTAATGTCATGACAGGATTCCTATGGAGTTTGGTGGACTCAGAAGAGCTGGCTCAGTGCCTGGTGTCAGTGAGGGTCAGTGTGTAGGACAGCAGGAGGTTTGGTTTCAGAGAAATACACGTCTCTGCCTCTACTGTGTCAGATTCCAGAGGCCTCGGCTGGCTTCACAACGAGAGGAGACAGTGCAAAAATATTGACTCTAGGCACGACACGGAGCTGTGGCTAAAATAGTTTTTACTTTCCCTTGAGTGTTGATATGAATCATAAAACAGCTTTCCTAAGTTCAAAGTCTTCCAATTAAAACCCAACAATAGATTGCAGGCGTTTCCTATCATTGTGTAATAAACAACATGCTGTGATGCACGAAAGCAATTTGCGTCACAATAAATTTTTTTTTATAAAAAGGATTTTAAAAATTATATTTTCATAAGAAATGTTTTTACATATATACACTTTTTAAAAATGCTTTTAAAAGATGTTTTTATTATAATTATAAAAAGTGACAGTAATGGTATTTATAATGTTGCATAAGATACAAATAATAATGCTGTTCTTTAATATTTTTTTTAAACCGTAAAATATGAGTTCTACAAAATATCATTGGCTTATAGAACTATTTTTAACAATGCAAAATTTAGTATGAGTAATTTCTGAGGGATCAGGTGACACCAAAAACAGACATGGTGTTAAATTCAACGTTGGCACTACATGATTAAATTACATTACATTTCAAAGTATACTAAAAGAGACACAGTTAATTTAAAAGTACAATATTTAAATTTTTTAATTGGCTTTGCTGAATTTATAATCAAAGCATAGTAATGAGAATAAGACACTTCATTTAAAGACAAAAAAATGTACTGACCAAAAACTAATGCTCTCAATAGATTAATCATGCATTAAAACTTGTATTTACATATATGATTTTACATACGTATATTAAAATACATATATTTATTTATTTATATTTTGGTTTTGCATTGCTTTTTGTAATGTATGTACGTTTTATTTATATGTATATTATTATTATTACTATTACTATCATTAATGGTAATAAAAGCAATAATGACTGGAGTAGGCATGGGACGATAACCGTTTTCAAGGTATACCGCAGTTTGGAAAAGTCAAGGTTTTAAAACCGCCAAAATTTTCTGCAATACCGTTCCAAAGGTATGAATTGTTTTTAAAACTAATGAAGACAGCAGAAGTCAATTATTTATTTTAATTATTTAGCCTGACATGTTTGCTGTTCCAAAATATTATAAATGTTCCTCAAGATAAAATATATTGTTTTCAAAGGGGGAAAAAGTTTGAGTTTTTTACCCAGACATTTAAAAAGAATATATTTTAGATCAGTAATCACAATACCGTCAAACCGTGATATTTTTATCCACGGTTATCATACCGTCAGAATCTCATGCTGTGTTCACACCAAATGAAGTAGGAGCGGATAAACCGCGCTATTCGCGCGTAAATAGACATGAGAAAATTTTGAGTTTACCCTCTTCATTCAAGCCCAGTTTGATCAACTGTTGTCCAGTGTTGGCAGGAGGATTTCACCCCCCGGGACACCAACAACAGGCGCTACGTCATATGCACGCCCCTACAAGAGAAAGCTCCTTATTGGTTAACGCAGCGCGAATGTCTGCTGAAGTTCAGATTTTCAAACTTGAGCGATTCGCAAGAAACGCGTATTAAGCACATTGCATCAATCATGCGAAACGCTCAACTCACACCGCCTCAGTCGCGCGTATCGCACCACAGGATGTCTATTCGCATCTTTGTATTGACTTAACATGTAAATAACTCGCGCTTGATGCTTCTTCCGCGTGTGGTGTGAACGCAGCAATATACCGGGCCATGCCTACACTCACTGCATTTTAGCAGCAAGAAGCTACGATACAGATTATTGAGCTGAAGCTTGACTACAAAATTAAATCACACATCAAATCGAAATATCTGTCAAAAAAAATAAATAAATAAAAATAAATTGCAATGAGATATTTTCCTCAATTCACACAGCTCTAAATGCCACATTGATGAACAGAAGAATTTTCTTAAAAAAATAAATAAAATAAAAAACATGAAAAAACTGACCCCAAACTTTTGACCGGTAGTGTATATACTTATTATAATTATTTGATTTGAAACACATTTCACTTTTACAGTTAACCTTCAACCCTATGCTGTAAAACAGCGGCAAGCATCTCTTTCACAGACACAATCTGTTTGGGTGGGCGTTAACATATTGTTATCTATACAGGCCAGGAACACCCATGATTAGCCAACCACTATAACGAACAACTTCCACATGAACCTGCAGATCAACTAGATGAAGGTTAAGCTTTCAAATCCCCCCTGGTTGAACTTTAGTCCCTCTGAAGAGACATTCAGAGCTCCAGCAGCTTGTGTGTGTGTCGACAGCTGGACATATTACATCAGAGAAACAGCACAACTGACTCCTGCTGCTGAGTCACATGAAGGCCACCGACGTGAATCTACACACAGTGACCACATTCAAAATCTCCATACAGTCACACACACACACACTGCTGCAGCTCAATCTTACCACAGCAGAAGCAGAAATGAACAGGCAAGCAGCCAACTATATTACTACAGATCCATAAAACACACACTCTCTACAGCTGACGATGCATTTCAAGTCAACATGAATTCACAAATTATACTTGTACAGACACATTTTTATGCTTTGCTTTTAAACCGACCCCAATGATGCTGCAAATCTGGCCATCGTTTTGTTTATGATGCTTTATTTGACATTTTTGCATTTGCGTTTATTCTGAACCAATGAGTTTCATTATGATTGCCTGAAAAATATGTTTGTGTTTTCTGTTAAAATAAAATTGTCAACAAATCAGGAAATGGTGCATGATTAAGCTATACTGAGAGTGTGATATGGCTAAGTGAGATTATCAAGTCTCAAAGGCTGTGATTTGTTTAATAAATATATCTGCTGCGTGCGTCAGAGTGAGACACAAGCACACATTTACAAAATGATCTGATGGTTTCAGTGATTCATGAAAGCTTTATGGTTAAATCAGGGTTTCTACAGGTTTTATCAGGTCAAATTTAAGACTTTAAGAGCTTTTTAAGCATATTATAAATGAAATTTCAGACTTAAGAGCTAAATGCTAGGGATGCAACGAGGCTTCTCAACACTGTGTTACTGCACAAAACAAAACTGCTGCAACTAAAAGTATGCCAACTGTGCGCTAGATTAAAGTTCCAAGCTTGTAAACCGAGGCAAATACGCATGCACACTGGATTAAAGGCTGATTTTAACTATGGTTGAGGCTATTAACTAAGTGCTGTCTTTTGTACGTGCAAGTTCGTTATTTCTAATGAAGGCGTGTGGCTTGCACATGCTTTCCAGGTGCACCTAGTTGACAGAATGCCACATGACTAGAACTGACCGGTCATCTTCATACTTTGTATGGAATATAGACATTTGTACTCCAAAGAGAAAAAAAATCTAAATGAAAATATCAAACAATTTTGTAATATAGTTGATCAAAAGTGCCTTTCAGACCGAGGTTCAGCAGCCTTTTATTACATTTGTTCTCTTTAAAAGGGAAATACTTGGCCAATATGTAGCTTAGATGTACATTAGACAAATACTTTTATACCTTATTACTTTTTTATTTTTTCTTATGCATTTACTAATTGTTCTGTTTATTTTCAGCGTAAAATTGTTACTTATTTCCATTCCAAAAACTTTTTTCTATTATTTTTAAGTCCAAAGAGAGAAATTGACTTTGTGTGATTTTCTAAATTAGCAGTGATTTGAAATGAATAAAAATGCATACTAATCGTGAAAACCGTGATAATTCCTCAGACTATAATCATATAACCAAAATCTATAAATCGCTGCGTCGCTAAAGATTTTTTTCTAATGACCCAGTTGGGCACAAATAAAACAAATAATGTGCCAATATAAGCAAACCCTAGTTTGTAGTCAACATATACTTTTTTTTTTATTACAAGCTTTTAAACATAAAATAAACCAAACATAAATACATTTAAATGGACATAGCAAAACTAAGACCAATTTAAAATGATTAAGGACTTACAAGACATTCTTTCATTGAATTTAAGACTTTATAAGGACTAACAGTTTAGACTTAAAATTCAAGACATTCTAAGACTTTAAGACCCCGCGGACACCCTGTTAAATGTCTAAAACTTGACAGCCATTTATATACTAAAAATGTACTGAAGAAATTAGAACACCCATGCTGTACTGATGTAAATATAAACTGTACTTTATAATAAAATTACTTTATAATATTTACTAGTTAATATAATATAATATGGCAATATTGTAAAAATAATAATGCAATGTCTAATTTGGGTATATTTTTTAGTAGTATTGGCAATAATAATAATAATAATAATAATAATAATAATAATAATAATATTTAACCTTGTATTCTTGTAACATTACTCATAATTAAGAATTTTAGTTCAATTAATACTTATTTTACACCTGTATTAAGATGATCAACTGTGGCCAAATTGTGCAACCCTATACATTTGCACTTCTAACATGGAAGATTTTTTGTACTACATTTTTAAATCTAAAAAATGCAAATCACCCTTTTTAATTAAGAAAATTAAATAAGGCGGACTAAATAAATAATAATTGTGGGTATTTTTTACGGTTAAAAAAAAAGTGTCAGTTTGTGAGAAATAACCTCAGTAAAATTCAAATAAATGCATGAGAAACACGTTTTTAAAAAGTGAAAAAGAGGGAATGGAGCTGTTGGAGATGAAAACGACAACTAAGGAAAGGGGAAAAAGAACACACTGCATTTATCTATGAATTTTGCAGGTTGGCCTTAAAACACACTTGCGCACGCGCACACGCACACACACGTCCTTGACCTACATCTCCCATTCTGCAATCTGGACCAGAAGTGTCTCATTCCCTGACTGGAATATCACAATGAGCTCCAGATATTAACTGCACAGCTTTAACTCCAGGTATACAGCGATTTGCTTTGTCTATCCGGGCAGATACTGACCTCAGAGCTCAGGCATCAGGGTTGCTAAGAGACACTAATGCCACCTTTCACAAATATTGACACCAAGAATGACAAAAATGTCAAAAGGTCAAGGGTCAACGTTCTGGACCACACATAGGTGTTTATTATACATCCACTTAGCCTGTAGTGCTGATCATTTGGTGCTGAAACAGGAATTAGACGCCAAAACTTCCCTGAGCAACAAATATGTATAACAAAAAAATATTGCAAGTCATATTTACACAAGAATCCTTTGATTATTTAATACCAATAAGCTATTAACTAGGGCTGGGTGATAAAATTGGTATCGATATTTATTGACCAAACACCATTGTCATATCGATAATAAAAAAAAGTTTAGTATGAAGTTTTAGTATGAGGCACTATAGTTTTATTAAAATGTGGTTGCTAAGCACGCGCCTTGGAAGCAATGCCAATAAGCTTAGGGTGTCAGTTTATTATTTCCAATGGAGTCTCACAACGTGCACATTGTATGCAAGTGGCACGCACGTGACACACGCGCATTTTCCAGGTACACCTAAAAAAAAAAAAAAAAACACATCTGAACTTTTGTATGGAATATACACATTTCAGTAATAACGGCAGACTAACTACCTCAGACAAACACAGCGCACCCAAACACTGCAGCGGTTTTCACTTTTCTCCAATTATTTGTCCGTTTGTCATCCTCTGAGAAAACGGTCGCCTAGTTATGAGAGACGCCATAGAAAATGGTGCAGGAAAGCACACGCTTGCGCTTGTCACTTCAGGTCCGAATAACAACATGTGCAAAAACGAGTGCCGTATAGCAGCAGTGAGTAGATTGTAAATAAAAAAGGATGTCGCCATCTGAAAGATTTTTTTAGCATAGAGGTAATGTAGTCATTCAACTTCCCAATTTTGAATGTTCAGTATGTATTTGAATAATGATGGCTGGTTCCTTTACTTGCAAGCTCAGATTTGATCATCATAATTTGTTTTGTTTACAGAGTTTGAGGTTAACTTTATCATTCACACCTTACAGATGTTGATCTACCTTTACCATTGCTCACACTTTGTAACAGTTTATCTATCAAGTTTAAGAGTCTCTTTAACACGTCTGTATATTTTATTAAAAAGAGATAAGATATTTTGCTTAAATCTTTTTATCTCTTAACTTTAAAACTATTTGCCTTAGTAATGTTGGTAAATTAAAATAATGTGGGTAAATAAATAAAACAAATCCTAATATTCCTCAATGGATTGTTAAAAAAAATATTCAATAATTATCGATATTGAATGATATGAAACATGATATTGTGATTTTTTTTTTTTTTTTTTTGCAATATGGCCCTGTCCTACTATTTACTAAATTATTATTTGTCATTTTAAATCTTTATTTGATGTTGTCTTTCCACCATTTGCAAGCTTGTTGTTAGAAATATTTTAATATAAATATATTAAAATTAATATTCTTTAATAAAAAGAATAAGGTTATTTTCATAAATCTGCACTCTAAAAAATACCAGGTTATTTCAACTCAATTATGGATGTAATAGGGACTAACCCAGAATTGCTGGGTTAATTTTCTAATTAAATTAATAGGACCAGATTTAACCCAGTGTTTGGGTTAGTCCGTATCTTACCCAATTTGAGTTTAAATGACCCTGCATTCTTTAGTGTGTGTTATTATAATGATGCTGAGTGACATTGGAAAAGAATTGTTTTCACACTTTCACATTTTGTTTTCAACTAATAATTTTTAACAATTAAACCCTAAAAAATTCACATGCCAAAATGGCATCTCTTACCCATAGACATACACTGTAAATCCCAATAAGTTAAGGTAACCATTTGAGATAACCGACTGCAACAAACCATTTAAGTTCAAAAACTAATCCTAATGAGTACTGTAAACTTAATCCATTTGAGTAAACGAAGCAATTTGAGCACAGTAAAACCTGATAAATGAAGAGAACTCAAACCAACTGAGTACTGTAAAACCCAATAAGTTACGGCAACTCAAACCGTTTGAGGAAACCGATTGCAACAAACCATTTGAGTTAAAAAAACTAATCTATATGAGTATTGTGAACTTACTCCTTTTAAGTTGAAGTAATGAGGTATTTAATTAACTCATTACCTTCAACGCTGAGTTCAAAACTCTTTTCAAATGAGTAGAATTAACTTTCAGTTAACTTTGAGTTAACTACACTCATTTCATTTGATAAAGTTGACTGTTGGGTTTTACAGTGTACAAAAACCTGTATTTTTTTAAAGAGTTAGACCAGGATACTCAAAAGCTGATTGTCCTGTTCAAACAGCCTATTAGGGTCAATCAATTTCACTCTGATAACCTTTCACAATACTAGAGCTCTTGCCAGTTTTGGGCCGTTAGAGCAATGAACTGTGAAAATGCAGCCATCTGATCCACATGCATTATGCAACAGATGCGACCATTAGGTTCAGGACAATATGGGAAATACATCTGGACGTTCAGAAGAGGTTCTTGGAATACTTCACTGGATTCCTGTCTTACTGCAACGTGGACTTTTCATTCCTCCAAGCGGTTACATAACAATTCGTTCTGTTATGAATTGCAATAAATCTACCACTTCATCTCAGTACATTAACAGTCCTAATATCAACACTGGGAATTTGACACCGCTATACTTAAAACTTAAAATCACAAGCTTCTTAAAGTCTAACTGTTTAGATTGCATTCCCAACAACCAGCATATGCTAAAATCAAATATTAATCATCACTTTTTGTTAACTGCAAACTCATTTTTACATTCATTTTGTCCACTGGAGCCAACAAAAAAACCTAAACTTATGTTTTGACAGGAGAAAACAGAAAAGGAAAAGGTGTGATACTATAGGAAACATAAAAAAAAAACATTGCACATTACATCTTAATTTACATTTTACATCAGTTTAGACTTAGTCCAGACTTCGTTGGACTGATTTAGTGTTAACATAAATGCCTGTGAAATTAATGGATAATGCCCTAGCAGAAAATCACCAAGTACCTTTTCCCCTCTCTCTCTGTGTGTGTGTCTGTCTGTGTGTGTGTCTGTCTGTGTGTCTGTGTGTGTGTGTGTGTGTGTGTTTAACAATGCCAAAGGTGAGTGTACCAGACGCAGCAGATTAAAAGCCAAGACAAAACTAAAATAATTTTTAAATATAAGCCTCTGAACCATTTCTAGCATCTATCTGCAGTTACATTGTCAATCTAATGTCTACCACTCGTTTTTTGTTATAAAATGTAAGTATTTAATTTATCTATATAATTCTTGTATTTTATGAATCTCCTAAAAAAGCTAATCTTAATTACGTTTTACTTCAGTTTAGATTTTTGAACTTTGTTGGACTGTTTTAGGGTCAACATAAATGCTTGTGGAATTAATGGATAATGGCCTAACAGAAAATTACCAAGTACATTTCCCTCTGTGTGTGTGTGTGTGTTTAACAATGCCAAAGGTGAGTGTGCCAGACATAGCAGATTAAAATACAAGACAAAACAAAACAAAAAAACGGTTTAAATATAAGCCTCTGAAGCATTTCTTGCATCCATCTGCAGTTACATTGTCAATCTAATGTCTCCCACTGGTTTTTATTCTAAAATTAAAGTTGTATTTAATTTATCTATACGATTAATGTATTTTCTGAATCACCTTCTATGAAAGAGCACAATTTACATTTTACTTCAGTTTAGATTTTCAGACTTCGTTGGACTGGTTTAGGGGTTAATATAAATGCCTGTGAAATTAATGGATAATGTCCAGGCAGAAAATTACCAAGTACATTTTCCCTCTGTGTGTGTGCTTAACAATGCTAAAGGTGCGTGTACCAGACACAGCAGATTAAAATCCAAGACAAAACTATGTCTTGTTACATTGTCAATCTAATGTCTCCCATTAGTTTTTTTAATAATAAAATTGAAGTATTTCGCAATATAATTAATGTATTTCTGAAAACATTTATAAAGTTTAATTTCCAAACAAAACAATAAAATACCAAGAACACATTCACAGCATATAAGGATGACTACAAACAAGAGGAATGTCTGAGCACTGATTCATTAAATTTGTATCTGATACATCACTGATACATTAAAATCTTATAACTGTTAAAACCTTTGGAACCACCTTGAGTTATGAAGTTACGTTGATATTCAAATAAATGAGTAATTGTGCCCTTATCTCATAAACGCAACTGACAAACAGAAAAACCTCAACAAACCCATATCAATGAAGACACTTGAGGAGTAAAAGCTTCATTGTATGTCTAATCTAAAACAACATACTTTTGTGTAAACTTTGGTTGGCACCTTATGGAACATAAAGAGAAGCGGCACAAAGATATGAATATATGTAAACAAAAAAACTTACCACTGTTTGTTTTGTAGTATTTGGATCCCAGGAGCCTCAATGCCAAGTTGAGCTTCTCATCCAACAACAATAGACCAAGTTCAATGGAATCGCACTCCAAACAAAAGAGCACGGAGTGAATATAGTAGCAAAACACAGGCTCAGCTTGGCGGAAGTGTCCAATATCCTTCAAACTTTACACAGCTTTATGATATAATCGCGCGATAATCAAAACTAGTTAAACAGGACAAACAACGCGGAATCCTGACGAGCGAGCCACGGCGTACAGACTCTTCTATGTGCGATGGCGCACTAATGCAGTTCAAGCGTCCAGACTGTACTCTGAGCGTGTGTGTCTAAGCCACGCCCACAGCCACGCCCCCGCGAGCTGCATGAAGGACTAACCCCCGCCCCCAGATATTAAAGCTAGACGTTACGGTCCCGCCCTCTTTTCTCAGCGAGTCATTGCAGTCCTCCCCTTTCTAAAGTGATCTCTTTTTCCTTACAGCTTTTAAAGGAGCAGTATCGGATTTACGACCAAAATTGGAAGCGTGTGAGTTCTGAAATGTAATATATTTCTGCGCTTAAATGTACTTTTTCCATCGCCATATGCGCAAAGTTTTGGTTGCAAAATGAAAATGAAGATAAATTAGCGATATAATTTGCATTTGTTATTACAAACCTTAGTTTAATAATGTAAATTACACTTTTAACGCTTTATAAATGCCAAAAAAAAAAAATTAATTAATAATATATATATATATATATATATAATATATATATATATATATATATATATATATATATATATATATATATATATATATATTACCAAGTGTCTCTGACAAACAGGCATTAAAATTGTTGTTTAAATGTTATTTGTCCTAAATGCATTTGGATACACGCTTAGGAAACATATAGGATTACATTTTCATAATAACACCCTTTTATAGCAAAATTGAGTGTGTATTTCAAAATGCATTGACACTTTCTATTTTTATTTAATAATCATAAATGTTAAGTCGATGTGAAGAAATGTATTCTCTAAATTTCTACTAGTCTTCTCCCTCCTTTTTTTTTCCTGTAAAATTTTAAAATATTTTATAATTCTTTGACCTCCAAGAAATAGAAAGTCTATAAAAACATCTTTAATATTGAAAAATTCTGTACAATTTCATATTTCAGATATATGAACTTTTGTATGACTGTTTTATATGTCATCTTACAATGTTTTATGATTGTCAGTTATTTGTTATAAAACTTCGGGATGGCCGTTCAGCAAACGAATCATTCTATTCAACCGATTCTGCTTAGTGAACCAGTTGAACCAGCCTTCATAATGATCATAAGTTTCTTTACTGTTGTGTTTCACCAGATAGGGTTGCCGGTTTTACTGCAAAATTAACTTACGCCTCATTCACATGGGCCGTCAGCGTTGACGCTTCCCATTCACTTTAAATGGGTGACGTCAGGCGTTGCTGAACTGCATTGTGGATCCATCAGCGCCTCTTCAGCGGCGTTGCTCGCTGCAGAAGTTGGGACTTTTTCAACTTTTCAAGCGCCAATGGAAGTGTCAGCCAATCAGATCGCTGTATGCAAATACACCAGCTCAGACAGTAGCCGATTGCTGACTAAATTTATTGGCTGACACTGCTATGACGATCGCGTCAGCCAGAACTTCAGACACGCCCTCTGTCAAGCGTTGATGCTGAAGCCCCGTGTGAATCGGACATTAGCCTACTTTTTCATTCTACAGGTTAAAGGTTTGACATATTGCCTCAGTTATATTTATACGGTTGCATATATAAATTATATTTTACTCTACCAAATTTATGTTTTACCATTGTTAGGATGATGAAACAGACTGTGCAACTGCAAAATTAGGCAGAATAAACTCCATTGATTTACAATTTATTGTAGGCCTTCAGATTATATTAGATTTTTAAAAAAGGTTTAATTTAAAATTAATTCACAAGTTTGGGGTTCACCTCCACCGGAGTTTCTTTTATAGTAATATAATATAATATAATATAATATAATATAATATAATATAATATAATATAATATAATGTAATATAATATAATATAATACAATATAATATAATAAAATATAATATAATATAATATAATATAATATAATATAATAAAATATAATATAATGTAATATAATAAAATATAATATAATGTAATATAATAAAATATAATATAATGTAATATAATATAATATAATATAATATAATATAATATAATATAATATAATATAATATAATATAATATAATATAATATAATATAATATAATATAATATAATATAATGCGCTAGGTGAATTGGGTGAGCTAATTTGTCTGTAGTGTATGTGTGTGGGTGAGAGTGTATGGGTGAAGGGCACTTTCTATCCAAGACTAAAAAGGGCACAGGTTGAGCCCTATGTGTGCACATGCCTGGTTGAGGACATGTAAATTATTTCACAAAATGGTATGACTGTTTGATTTCACTTAGAAAATAATATAATTCTGTCCTCAAGTCTACTTTTTCTTCATCATTTTCTTCCATAAAAATGTTTTTACTTAGCTCCAGATGATCATATACCAATAACAAGCTTGTTCAAATGATTTCCCCCACTTCGTACTGTCTATTACAGAATATACATATTTGATCACAGAGTACACTCTTGGCATCTAAACACTCAGTATAATACAATAAATATCCTTTGATGCAATAATGGTATTTGATAATGAAAGAGAAAACCACACACTAATCAACATAAAAGTAAACACATTTTAAATGAAAGAATATTACTGTATAGGCTATACATAAAAAAATAAACTAAAACTAAGCTAACAGATGTCTCTACAAAAGCACCCGTCATCTTTGATTCAGTGATTCTGGTTAGTTACCAAATAGACTGATGTTGACACAGTAAACCCTCTAAACAAATATGACAACCTAAAAAGAATATGACAAATAAGTCTTGACCACACACTTCTTCTTTAGCTCAGTGATTCATAATAGTGGCTCCAGTGACCATAATTGCAGACAAAGAACTGCAGGCAATTTTATGTAATATAAATGAAACACTCTCCCTTTAATGTACACCTGAATAAACCTTCATTTTAGAACTCTGTTTATTTTCATTGAAGATTTACACAGATCTGAAAGGCACAAAGTTTGAAAAGTCTTACTTCGACACACAATAAAACAGTAAAGCTTATTTAGTGCAATTCATTCATTTTCCTTCGGTTTAGTCCCTTTATTCATCAGCGGTCGCCAAAGTGGAATGAAACACCAACTTATCCAGCATATGTTTTACCTAGCAGATGCCCTTCCAGTTGCAACCCCTACTGGAAAACACCCATACACACTCATTCACACACATACAGTACACTACGACCAATTTAGCTTATTTAATTCACCTATATGGCATGTCTTTGGACTGTGGGGGAAACCGGAGCACTCGGAGGAAATCCACATGAACACGGGGAGAACATGCAAAGTCTTATTTGTTTTATTTTGGCTAGAATAAAAGCAGTTTTTAATTTTTTAAACACCATTTTAAGGACAAAATTATTAGCCCCTTTGAGCTATATTTTTTTCCGATAGTCTACAGAACAAACCATCATTATACAATAACTTGCCTAATTACCCTAACCTGCCTAGTTAACTTAATTAACTTAGTTAAGCCTTTAAATATCACTTTAAGCTGTATAGAAGTGTCTTGAAAAATATCTAGTAAAATATTATTTACTGTCATCATGACAAAGATAAAATAAATCAGTTATTAGAAATGAGTTATTAAAACTATTATGTTTAGAAATGTGTTGAAAAAATCTTCGCTCTGTTAAACAGAAATTGGGGAAAAAATTAATAGGGGGGCTAATAATTCTGACTTCAACTATATATATATATATATGTGTGTGTGTGTGTGTGTGTGTGTGTGTATATTAAAAAATCAACACTACTCTTCTTTGTGCGCATATGCTCCTAGTTCATTTTTTTGGAGGTTGTTAAAAGGACAGTTCACCCCAAAACCGAAAATTCTGTTACCATTTACTCACCATTTACTTGTTCCAAACCTTTATTTCTTCTGTTAAACACAAAAGAAGATAGTTCAAAAAATGTTTGAATCCGATAACCATTGACTTCCATTGTATTTGTTTTTCCTACTATGGATATCAGTGGTTACAGATATTCAGCTTTCTTAAAAATATCTTGTGTGTGTGTGTGTGTGTGTGTGTGTGTGTGTGTGTGTGTGTGTGTGTGTATGTGTTTTTGTGACATATCAGGACACAAATCTGTATAATGACATGTATGACACAGGTATTACAAAAAGGAGGTGAAATATGAGGACATTGGTGACGTCCTCACTTCTCAAAAAGCTTCTAAATCACACAGGATGAGTTTTTTCAGGGAGTAAAGCTGTACACTGTCTCCTGTGATGGTTGGGTTTAGGGGTAGGGTGGGGTGAGGGCAATATAATATACGATTTGATCTGTATAAAATGAGTGGAAACCTATGTAATGTACCCACTTTTGTGTGTGTGTGTGTGTGTGTGTGTGTGTGTGTTCAGTAGAAGAAATAAAATCATAAAGGTTTGGAGTAAATAGTGAGTAATTTTTCTTTCTTATCCCTTAAGTCACAGGTGTCAAACTCAGTTCCTGAAGGGCCGGAGCTCTGCACAGTTTAGTTCCAACCCTAATTAAACACACCTGATCAAACTAATTGTGTCCTTCAGGCTTGTTTGAAACCTGCAGGTAAGTGTGTTGAAGCAGGGTTGGAACTAAACTGTGCAGGGCTGCGGCCCTCCAGGATCTGAGTTTGACACCCCTGCCTTAAGTACTTGTACGCCAATAGTTTGAACCAACCCAGCAGGCATAGGACGTCAATATGACGTTAGATTGATGTTGTACTCCAATGTTGTGGGAAGTTGCCTTTTGTTTGGAAATGAAAATTGGGTTGATGTCAAAACCCAACGTCAGGCCAACGTCAATGTCCAACGTCCAACGTCCAACCTAAAATCCACCAATTATCAACGTCTAATTATGTTACAGCTTGACATTGTGTGGGTTACCACTATGATGTCTATCAGACGTTGGATTTTTGTTGCCATACCTGACGAATATATGTCAGTATTTGTCGTCAATATGATGTTGGTTTAAGATGTTGGCTCGATGTTGGATTTTGGTCAACACAAAAATTTATTTGGTCAAATAAAATCTCAATGTCATTTGACATCGTTAGTGGACGTCAAAATAACGTTGTCCTTAGACACTGGCTATACATTGAATATTGGTCACCTGACGTCACCTTAACCTAATATTCCTAATGCCTTATGACGTTGCGTGCCTGCTGGGAAAGTATGCACATTACATAACTCTTTTCACAAAATTTCAACTCTACATTTTCAAAATAGCATTGCAAATAAAAAAAAATGAATTTAATGTCTTCTGTCACTGTCACCTCACAGCAAGAAAGTTAGAGTCTCAGCTCCCTGTGTTGCCGTGGGTTTCCCCCACAGTCCAAAGACATGCGTTATATGAATTGGATTTACTAAATTGACCATAGTGTATGAGTGCTTGTGTGAATGCAAGAGTGTATGGGTGTTTCCCAGTACTGGGTTGCGGCTGGAAGGGTACCGCTGCATTAAACTAATGCTGGAATAGTTGGTGGTTCATTCTGCTGTGGCGACCCCTGATAAACAAGGGACTAAGTCAGTGGAAAATGAATGAATGAATGGCCCATCTGTCTATAAAGATTGTTTATAATAAAGCTGTGAAACCACCACACATTTACACAGTCATCCTTTCAAAGCAGCCAATAATAAGCCGCCAAAATGGCAGGTCAAGAAACTTCCCTTAACTTCAACTTCTCTTACCTCAAACAGGTGATTACTTCCTGAATGTTCTTTATAGTACTAGCAAACCGGCTGATCAATGGGCTCATATTCAGCGGTAAAATCCTACTCTATAATTGCCATCAAAAGCATTTGTCCAACCATTTGATCTCAGCATGGTGCTAGTTATCCTTTTTGTGGAAGAGGAAACTAATATCATTTAATAATTAACACAAAACTCAAAGAAGTAACTGCAAACAGAAGACGGCTGCAGATGGTTCAATGAAAAAATGCAGCTGCGGAGCTTCACAAGCACCTTTGAATAAAACATTACGAGTCAAAGTACAGATGGAGGAGAAGTTGCTAAATTCTAACTGCATTATTAGCCTTCAAATTCTTTTTTAATGTCCAGGATTGCCATTCTAAATAAATAAATAAATAAATAAATAAATAAATAAATAATAATAATAATAATAATAATTCAATTTTTTTAAATTAGATCATAAGACCTTGATCTTTCTTCCAACAACTTTTAACTTTAAAAGGATAAAAAAAAAGTGATTTTTATCGACATTGCTGATAGTTTAAAATGATATATTGTCTGGGTTGGTGTTATATTCCACTACAAAAACCTTGTAATAAACTGCCAGTACATTTTCTGTTATCTTACAGACTTATTTCTCTATATATTATTTATTATACATTATACTATTTCAAACAATATAAAATGTCCCTTTGTTAAACTGTAGAGTTGAGTTTTCAACATCAAAAGTCAACAGACCGTAAATAAACGGAAAACACCTGTGAATCACAAAATATTTTTTACAGTTTGTCGATTGCTAAAATGTGAAATGAACAGGATTTTTCTAATGTTATTGTTGGAGCGATTTTAACCATTTTGTTTATTCTGATTCATATGTGAGCTTTATATGGTTAAAAGTTAAACTCTGTCTCATTGTTTCTCTGAGTGTTCCTTTTATATAAATTCACAGAGACCAATGGTTCTTGAGGTAAAAAAAAAAGTAAAGAACTAAATATAAATCTGTGTATATTTTCACAGCAAAACAAGAAATGCTTCATAATTATAAAGAATGCTTCAAATTTTGATAAAGATTGCAGCAAAATATGTGGATGGGTCTGCTTGAGAACCAAGCAAACAAAAAAAAAAAGCCACAAACAATATTTTAACAGGTATAAACATGTGACTGCATTTGATTGCAGGTTGACAAGTGGGAAAAGAATAAAATGGCACTAAAAAAATAATAACAGGCAGAACACATAAAATAGTGGTATAGAATAATATAAACATTTTAAAAGTACAAAAGTACAAAAAAAAAAATTCCATCACTTCATTAATTCCATTATATTAGAGAAATTCCATGACCCGTGGGAACCTTGTCTTTTTTTAAAAATACAAGAAAAAAAAAAAACAATTCTATAGACCAAGGGCTCTATTTTAACCGTCTAGGCACAAAGTCTAAAGCGCAGGGTGCAAAAGCATTTGCTATGTTAAGGACGGAAAAATACGCTTTGCACATGGTCTAACAGGGTTGTGCTTATTCTCGTAATGAGTTATTTGAGAATAAACCAATCAGAGTCTCATCTCCCATTCCCTTTAAGAGTCAGTTGCATTGCACCATGGTGCATTTGCTATTTACATGGTGGACTTTGCAAGTGAAAAAACTGAACGTTTTACTAGTGAGAAAACAGTTAAACAGACTATCTGCAGCGAGAGGATAAAGAATGAGCCTCCTCCAATTGTCTTTACTTTCACTTTCTCTTACTCTCTTTCATGGATAAGTTGTATGCACAGACAACCATTAGCCTACATAATTAATTTAGTTTCTTAAGTGCAAACATTTTTTTCAAAACTATTTCTAAATTCAGTTCTAATTTTCAGCAAAGGAATAAATGAGCAATAATATTGAAGTGTGGTCAAAAAACTGAGTTATATCCAAAAACACATGCTAGCCCAATATGGTACAAAACGTGACAGGTGGACAAATCTAAGCTTGTTTTTAATAAAACAAATATAAATATGCATATAATAAATACTACTACTACTACTACTAATAACATTATACAAAAGCAAATTGTCCTGAATAAACTAAAAAAAGGCATGAAGATGAAGAAGGCATGGAGGCAGTGGTTTTTATATTTATGTAGAAAATTTAAATTTTTGTAACATTTTAATCCTTTAATCCTTTTTCATTTGTAAAGATATTTTGTGTATTGCTGTACATCCTGTGTGTTTTAAGCAATGTGTAAGCGAGGCACACAACTAACACGCTCTGCGCTGGACTTTAGACCTGCTTTCATCTGGTCTTTTGCACAGTCTATTTTAGCTCCTCAAAATAGCAATGCACCAACAATGCGTCTTAACACACCTCTTTACTACACCGAAACACCCATGAGTCCACAAAGTGGCGCAAATGGATTTGCTATTTAAGCAACGTGGTGGAAAACAGGAAAAATAGGGTTGCTTTGGTCTGAAAATAGAAACACGTCTTGCGCCTTATTGCGCCGGGTGTATGATAGGGCCCCAATAGTGACAAAGGGCGTACTCACACTATGCTATCCGAACCGTGCCCAGGCCCGTTTCCCGGATCGTTTAAGAATTGTGAGTGCTCTGAATCGGGCTCGTGCACGGTACACTTGGCCGGCCCTGGCCCGGTTGGAAGAGGTGTGCCAGAGCGCGGTTCACTTGGGCTCAGGCGCGGTGGCTTACAGTGTGAGTGCAAAACGTGCCTAAGCCCGAAACTGAAAGCAAGAAATGAGGCTGTGATATGCCCTAAATGACCCATCTGTGCTTAAATTACCCATCTAAAGTCCTCGTAAAAAAAAAAAAAAAGTCCTCGCCTACACAAATCTGTTTGATATGGATTAATTAATCATTCGTACTGTTCAATGAACGCAAACTGTCGTAGATTATTAAAGACACAAACCCCTCACTGCACTATAGCTGCGCCTTCAGCAAACCTCCTAATTCCTGCAGCACGAGGACTTTATGATTGTTTATGAGCGTCAAAAGTGGCTGATCTGTTCAGTAAAATATTTGACTGCGTGTCACCGCATATGAAACTACTTAAACGATATAACTATAACTTACTAAAGAAATCTCCACTGTGCTGAGCGAAACGCTTACTGAACTGCGCGTCATCAATGACGTAACCGTGCCCAGGCCCGAATGTAATGTGAGTGCGGGCCGTCGGGGGAGAGGGGAGGGGGCGCAATCGTGCTTCGGCCCGGTTCAAGGCAACTGTACATAGTGTGAGTACGGCCAAAGTCTGTTCCTGGAGGGCCACAGCCCTGCACAGTTTCAGGTTCCAACCCTGCTTCAACACACTTACCTGGAGGTTTAAAACAAGCCTGAAGGACTTAATTAGTTTGATCTGGTGTGTTTAATTAGGGTTAAAGCTAAACTGTGCAGGGATGCGGCCCTCCAGGAACTGACTTTGACAACTGTGCGATAGACTGATATTAGTAATTGCAAGTCCAACATTTAAACCCATTGCGTCCTATGCCATACAAGCTCTAGACATGCTGCGTTCACAATCCTTACATAACCCAAGATTATGTAAGCATATTTCTATTTTTATGTGTTTGGCTGGTCCACATGAATCATTTATCTGTCAAAGGCCATTAAGTTGACTTCAGGTATGCAGTTTTAGAAACACCTGTCTTTGATTTGACCTTTCTTGGGGTGAGGAGCATTAAAATATTTTGTGATTTGAAACTAGTTCCTCTATTAGAACATACAATATGTTCTTAGGACCATTATTGGCTTGCAAGTCAACAATAGTCATTATACTATGATGTATTTAGATCAAAAATAGCTGCAAGCACAAAATTGAATCAAATAGGACACAAAATGGACACTGGGATGGGTATAATGTGAAGTTTTCCTGCATTTAAAACATTCCTGCCATTTTCTTTTTGTCTTTGATGTCATTAACATTTATAATAGTGCTGTTTACTGCTTTGCATGCTCTTCCAATTGCATATTTTTGTATATTTAATATATCTTAAACCTTACTTGGCATTCAGTGTGGACAGCAAAGTAAGAATTTCATTGTACCGGCAATCCATTTCCTTTATACGTCAATAAACTCTTTGAATCTGGAATCTTTAACATAATCAGAAGCTGTAGATTGCATCAGGTTTGATTGGCTTTTTTCTGAACTCGAGAGAGCACTGTGATTGTAGACTGTCAGAAGCTAACAGATGCTTCCAACATAACAGGATTTCACAGGTCTGTTGATCCGATTTATCCACACTCATTAACCCAATGAGAGCAACGGGATTGGGAATGGTGACTGACAGGCCTCAAGGATGTCCATCAGTAGCTTAAAATGGATTTTCACACCCTGAAGGATCTATACGATGTACAAAAGCACACCAAAATGATCACCCACACACATTTTGCGGCCAAGTAGGTCATATTTTAGTCCTGGAAACCAATCCAATCAGTCCTATCAGACATTAGAGTTAAGGTTAGGGTTAAGCCAAGAAACTTACATGCCTACAAGTTGCAGACTGGAACACTTGGCAATGTAATGCAAAAGTTTAATGCTATTAGAGTTTGAACAGTTTGTTTGGACTTACAGTCAGTGATGTTCTAGAAGCAACAACAACAGATTAGGAAGTCTATAAACCAAGCTATGTGAAGCCAAGCATCGAAGACTTCAAGAAAAACAGACACACTTAATACACTTCACTGAACATCTACACACAGACATCACCTATATACTACTGTATATACCTGCAGGTTAACTAGGATTATATATAACAACTTTAATTGTTAAAAGCTAATAGTTACTAGTTAATTAATGTTATTCGTAACTAATGAAGTTATGGTAACTAATAACCTTAACTCTTCCGAATTTGATTGTAATGCAATAATGTAACGCTACGTTGAAACAATAATTATTGTGAAAAGCGCTATACAAATAAACTTGAATTGAATTGAACTGAACTATAAGGAACACATCCTAGCAAACACCCATCTGATTGATTTGGCTGTTCCCAAACGTTATCTGATAAATCTGGTGGTTAAGTCTGTACAACCCAATAAACATTGTTATATGCAAACCCTCAACAAATTGAAGTTAGTTCTAAAATTGGAGACCAATATGAGGTCTGTTGTTGGATTTACCATGTGGCCACCTATATTGCTCTTAGTGGAACCCTTTTGAGATTCCATCTAATGATTCTAGCCTGGAAGAGTGCGCTATACAGTATGTGGGTGCATCCCAAATCACATACTTATGAACTATTTAACCCAGGCTTATTCTAAAAACGTACCTCTATATACATTTCTGGAGGCCTCGAAATACATCCCAGGAGGTACGTATTTTTGCAGTTTTTGTTTTCGCGAATGCACGAGAGGCCATCATGCTGTGTCAAATTTCTCTCGCAAGTGCCATTCGCTCCTGCTGTTCTCGCATAAACCCAGCAGAGGCCGCTATTGACTGACTGAATGACTGACTGACTGACTGACTGACTGACCGACCACCCTCCTCCTTTCCTAAACCCAACCAATTTTATCTATTGACCAGCCCACCCACTTCCCTAAACCCAACCAACAGTTTTCAAAAGCAATACAGAAAAAGAAAAGCCCTCGTCCGATTTTTACCACGTTTTCAGATTTTACCACATTCTCACCCTGTTATTCACTTGTTTATTTAATTTTTTGGATTCTGTTTTTGTCTTACCTGCTTTCTGAAACCGTTCTTCATCGGACTCGAACCTCGTGGTCTTTCATTTTCAAACCATCTGTAAGTTAGAGTACTGTTAGTGCTGCTGCTTTCAGTAGTATGGCAATAAATGTCAGGTAAATTGGTATTTAAACTCACATTGGGAGAATTTAACACTGAATATAGCACATAATCTGTACCTGAGGTGGTCTTTGTCATAGTAGTATATGAGGTTGTTCTGCTGCGATGTTGCGGGTATAGAAAGCATTTCTAAAAATTTACATTTTGCACGCTGCCGTCCCAGAAGGTTCGGACAAAAAGTCATTTTAACATGGAAAAGATAGCTTTTGTCACATGTTGAGGTGCCTCGTCACATGTAGTTACGACACAGTGTTAGGCCCCGTTTACACGAATGCGTTTTCGTTTTAAAACGCATAAGTTTTGCTACGGTTACGCCATCCGTCCACACTACGCTGGAGTTTTCGAGCCCCGAAAACGGAGCGTTTTGAAAACGTCGGAGAGGCCGTTTTAATTCTAAAATGCTGCTGCTCCGTCTCAGTGTGGATGGGGGAAAACGGAGACATTTGAAAACGGAGGCGTGGCTGCTGAGATTCGCTACCTGATTGGGGCTTTTGGGTCATTGCGTATTCTTCCCTTATTTGTCAAGCCCCTATCACATGACTATAACGCTACCGGAAGACGGCAGACCAGCCTTCACTGTAAACAACAACATGGACACAGAAATGGGAGCGTTGTTTGCACTATTGTCCGTTTCAGGCGCCATTGTGCAGTTAAACTCTGCCTTTTTTACTACAGCAGCTGCATATATTCGCAAGAGGCAAGCTGTTGTTCGAGCACTCGCTAATCGCTCGCGTTCATCGTTCAACCAGCGTTTGTTGACTAACAATAACCAAATGCCGAGCGAGACACATGCTTCCTGTTTATACTTGAACGCGCATGCCCATAGTGCACGAATGGTTACGTGATATACGTTTTTGGTGGAGTAGCGTGGACGGAAATATGTTTAGAAACGCTAGATAAAACGCTAGTATGGACGCGGATCGTTTTTGATCTAAAACGCCGTTTCAAAACGAAAACGCATTAGTGTAAACGGGGCCTCAGTGTGGATGAAGAAAAACGGAGATATCTGAAAACGGAGGGGTGGCTGCTGAGATTCACTACCTGATTGGGGCTTTTGGGTCATTGCGTATCCTTCGCTTATTTGTCAAGCCCCTATCACATGACTATAACGCTACCGGAAGACGGCAGACCAGCCTTCACTGTAAACAACAACATGGACACAGAAATGGGATCGTTGTTTGCACTATTGTCCGTTTCAGGCGCCATTGTGCAGTTAAACTCTGCCTTTTTTACTACAGCAGCTGCATATATTCGCAAGAGGCAAGCTGTTGTTCGAGCACTCGCTAATCGCTCGCGTTCATCGTTCAACCAGCGTTTGTTGACTAACAATAACCAAATGCCGAGCGAGACACATGCTTCCTGTTTATACTTGAACGCGCATGCCCATAGTGCACGAATGGTTACGTGATATACGTTTTTGGTGGAGTAGCGTGGACGGAAATATGTTTAGAAACGCTAGATAAAACGCTAGTATGGACGCGGATCGTTTTTGATCTAAAACGCCGTTTCAAAACGAAAACGCATTAGTGTAAACGGGGCCTCAGTGTGGATGAAGAAAAACGGAGATATCTGAAAACGGAGGGGTGGCTGCTGAGATTCACTACCTGATTGGGGCTTTTGGGTCATTGCGTATCCTTCGCTTATTTGTCAAGCCCCTATCACATGACTATAACGCTACCGGAAGACGGCAGACCAGCCTTCACTGTAAACAACAACATGGACACAGAAATGGGAGCGTTGTTTGCACTATTGTCCGTTTCAGGCGCCATTGTGCAGTTAAACTCTACCTTTTAAACTACAGCAGCTGCATATATTCGCAAGAGGCAAGCTGTTGTTCGAGCACTCGCTAATCGCTTGCTTTTATCATTCAACCAGCGTTTGGTGACTAACAATAACCAAATGCCGAGCGAGACACATGCTTCCTGTTTATACTTGAACGCGCATGCCCAGAGTGCGCAAATGGTCACGTGATATTCGTTTTTGGTGGAGTAGTGTGGACGGAGATATGTTTAGAAACGCTAGATGAAACGCTAGTATGGACGCGGATTGTTTTTGATCTAAAATGCCGTTTCAAAACGAAAATGCATTAGTGTAAACGGGGCCTAAGTGTGGATGGGGGAAAACGGAGACATCTAAAAACGGAGGCGTGGCTGCTGAGATTCACTACCTGATTGGGGCTTTTGGGTCATTGCGTATCCTTCGCTTATTTGTCAAGCCCCTATCACATGACTATAACGCTACCGGAAGACGGCAGACCAGCCTTCACTGTAAACAACAACATGGACACAGCGTTGTTTGCACTATTGTCCGTTTCAGGCGCCATTGTGCAGTTAAACTCTGCCTTTTTTACTACAGCAGCTGCTGCATTTGTTGACTAACAATAACCAAATGCCGAGCGCGACACATGCTTCCTGTTTATACTTGAACGCGCATGCCTAGAGTGCGCGAATGGTTACGTGATATACGTTTTTTGTGGAGTAGCGTGGACGGAAATATGTTTAGAAATGCTAGATAAAACGCTAGTATGGACGCGGATCGTTTTTGATCTAAAACGCCGTTTCAAAACGAAAATGCATTAGTGTAAACGGGGCCTTAGTGTAACCCTCCTAGGTGTACTCATCCCTCTCTGAGCAGGATTTAAACATCTATTGATGACATGGGAGTCAAACAGAAGAGGCTGTTATAGACATTATCTAGTATCAGATGCTAGCAATTGGTGGCCATATATTGATTTTAATGGATGGTCCCTATTATACACATTGCAGAACATATTTGATGTTTAATATACAGTGAAATCTCAAATTGCTAGAGTAATAAGTACTTGGTTGTGTGTATAACACTTGATTGACACGGGGATTCAGCGTCAACGCTTGACCGAGGGCATGTTTGAAGTTGGGGCTGATGCGATCATCATAGCAGCGTCAGTCAATGAAATTAGACTGCAATCAGCTACTGTCTGAGCTGGTGTATTTGCATGAAGCGATCTGATTGGTAGATGCTTCCGTTGGAGCTTGAAAAGTTGAGAATTTTCCAACTTCTGCAGTGAGCAACGCCACTGAAGCGGCACTGGCAGATGCAGTTCGGCAATGTCTGATGTCACCTATTCAAAGTGGGAAGCGTTGACGCTGACGCCCCATGTGAATGGGGTGTTAGAAAGAACGTTCTGGTGAATCAACTTCATTTGGCTATGTTGGTTTAAAAGCTGGGCCGGCAATGATAAAACTGACAACACACTCAAACGACAGACTCATGCTTGTTTTCTTCAGTTGCTCCAGGCTAATATGTAGCCTTAGTGTCTATTGTAATGTCTCAATAGCTAAAGGACACTTTCAGTTACTGTAGATTCACCCACTTTCTCGACTGAATTCCCCTCAATTTTCAACGTTCAAACCCGTACCTTTTGCAGAAAACATAATTTATTTAGGAATATACTGTGTTCAGGCAGACTGAGCATGTGATTGACCTTGTTTATACAGACAGTAAAATCACTTCACGGAAAAGAAATAGCAAACAACATCATTAAACCTCACAAGTAAGCTGTGCAAGTGCCGTTAAGTTCTCTGCTGGCGTTGTGTTGGGTCCCTTAGTCCGTTTTCTTTTATCTTCAATAACTTTGAATAGCCGTGTCGAAGCGAAGTGTTGAAAAAATCCATGTGGTTTAAAGTTCACAGGTACAATACATATGCTTGGTTGCACAATCTTTGAAATGTTGTCAGCGTCTATGACGTTTTTGGATGAGCAGGGAAGGGAATATCCGAGAGGTGTGTGAAGAGGAACTCTTTGATGATAGTTTTTGACCTCCAGCTTCGCCTGAGATGCTGGTAAGTATCTGATATCCACTGTTGTTTATGTCCAACGTTACCGTTTGCACGGTCGAAGTGCAACCTGAACCTCAGGATGATGACATCATAGAGTCAAATCAAAAGGAGCAACAATGACCCTTCCCACCACATACACACACACACACATACACACACACATACACCCGCTGCTGACACAAACAACTCTGAATCCAGAGCAATAGTATAATAATATCATAGTGAATTAGACTCTTACATATTTGGCCTTTCATCTATCACAAGGGAAAATATACTCGTTCTCAAGTCCTCAATCTACATTTCATCTCTCCGGAACAAAACATTCAATACACAGATTAGCGTGAAGCACTTACTTTGACCTTTGGCCTTCTCAAAGCACTGATCTGTGACATCAATAAATGATGCTAGCTTTCCAACTCAAACGTGTGCTAAGTGCAGGCCGGTCTTTATCAGATCATACTCAAATGAACTTTAACCTCCCCTAATCACCGCGGTACTTTGCTATCTGTGTAAGAACAAAAGTACCACAGTAAAAAGCCACCATTTAGCATTTTTCATGATGTCAGTCACCGCCGGTGGTCCAAGTGCTGATCGCTGTTTATTTATTTCTTTTTTTAAATGTCTTTTTCATGTGTTGTCCAGCAATTGTAACTTACTGTTGGTGTTGTACTTTTGTGGAACAAAACAAAAAGATAAGAGCCAAACGAAAAAGAAAACGAAACAAAAAGTCATGCAGTTAATTCAGCCAGCACAAAATAAAAAAAACAATGCGTTTACATGTCTTTCCAAGTGATTGTCTTTCATTATAAACAGAGTGTACACACAAGCAAAGAAACAAAACAACAAACGCAAAACCGAAAGAAAATAAAAAACAAACCATGTGTGATCAAAGAAAGTATACAAAAATAAAGGTAAAGCACAACAGATCCTGGGCTTGATGTTTGTTGCCGTTCTTCAGTAGAGTGACCAGGTGTTTACGAAAACAAGATCCCCCTTGTCTTCATTTTGTGTTTCCATGTATCCGATATCTTCATCCTATCAAACAAACGAGGAAAAGCCGGCGATAGGGGCTCGGGAGCCTGGAGCCAAGCTGCTTGGGGGCCGATAAAGTGTGCCATGCTGACTGGGTGGGTTGGAGCTCTGCTGGGATGGAGTGGGAGTCCGGCTGCCCTTGGGCCTAAAAAGGCTGCCAGTTTGGGACTGGCTCTGGGGCGTAGGAGAGCTGAGCTGAGGGGGGAATGGTGGCAGAGGAGGAAGAGGAGGCAGAGGTGGAGGAGGGGCGCAGTGTTCGGGCTCACCCGACTCAGACTCGGTGTAGTTGTAGGCCTGCGCTCTGGAAATTCCCTTCTGCTGCCTGCGCCAGGAGTTGTAGTAAGTTGGGTCGCTGATGTAGTGGTTGACAAAGGAATGGGTCTTCTGGCGATTGGGGTCCACCTCATATTCACTGTCGCTGCCCTACAGTGGAAAGAAAGGGAAAAGGTGAGTAATGGAGAGCGAGCTGCTTCTGTAATCTCAGATTCAAGGGGGGAGATGATTTGAGAAGGTGTCCGAGTTCACTCCACAGAATCTAGAATGCTCTAGAAATGATATTCGTTTGTCATTTTGACAGCTGGGTCTCAGGTATGCTCAGTTATCATTACAGCATGAATTATATACAGTACTATGTAAAAGTTTGGGGTCAGTGTGGTTTGAGGTACCTTTTTTTGGCAGAGAGGCATTGCTAATGTTACACTAAAATATTTATATTTTCAATGAATTAAAGAAATATTTCACCCCAAAATGAAAGTCATTTAATCTCCCTCACCTTTATGAGTTTCTTTCTTATATTGAACACAAAAGAAGATATTTTGAAGAACGCTGGTTGATGCGACCCATTTATTTCCTCAGTCAGACAACAAATGCTATGGAAGTCAATGGGTCCCAGCATCCATCATTTTTCAAAATATCTTATTTTGTGTTCAACAGAAAAAAAAGAAACTCAAATAGGTTTTTATCAAGTAAAGGGCGAGTAAATGATGGCAGAATTTTCATTTATTGGTAAACTGTCTCTTTAAATGGTACAAAACTGACAACAGTCCTCTTGAATATTACACAAGCCTTATGTTCATTTCTTCTTTAAAATGGTTATTTTGATCCCTAAACTTGTTTTAGCTGTAGTTTAGTATATTTGTAATGATTAATAACTGTCAATTGTTGATTTTAATGCTGTACATTGGTAGTTAATGTGAAGAAGTTTAACCCAGCTATCACATATGCTACATTATTTATGCAGTAGTGGGAAAAAGGTTGGCTGAATTTACTTCTCAACTGAAAAAAGAGGCTACAGTGAAAGTTAATAAAGGTTAAAAGAACAGAAATGATGACTTGTAAGTGTGAGATCAGTGGAAATGATTAATTTGAATTAATCATTCAGTCACAGAAATTTGAATTACTTTAATCACCATCGCATCAAAGTAAAACAAACTTCAAGTTACCATACAGTATGAACGTTAAGTAAAACCTTATAGTTATAGTATCTATTTTATTATCTTTAGTTTTAGCATGTGTTACGAGCTTCGATTTGTCTTATTCTACTCACACAACGTGAAATTGACCACCATGAACCACGATGGAAACCTGATTACATGAACAATTTCCAATTCTATTGGTCCACCTTTGGAATCTCTATATTCTCTTTCCAAATAATCAAACCTTTATTAACTGTAGGAAAGAAGTTGTGAAATGCAAAAGAGCACATTGATTAATCTGTCAAAAATGATCCCAAAATGAAAGAAAAGCAAAACCAAAAAAGGAAAAAGACCCTATCTATTAGATACAATAACCTCTCTACTGCTGTACCCTCTAGTCCAGACACACGTTGAGTTTTGGGGGGGTTTGACCATGTATGAATGAACCTAATGGAGAGGATAGAAATGAACAAGCACTAGGAAGCGACTTCCTGTCAATCGATGCACAATGCATTTCCTCACCCATTGAGTCGGAAGAGTTTGAAGGCCCCCAGTCTTAAAGGAGAAAACAAGCGCCTCCTAGAGGTAAACAGAGACATGGGGTTTAAAGCAGTGAAGTATGGGCCCTAAATCATTTTTCATGGGACAAACAATGGCTGCTTTTTTAAAAAATTGTGCATTACCCATACAAAAAAAGTATTGCCATATTAGATGTATCAATCGTAGCTACGAAATTACAATAAATCCAGAACACTGCTCAAGTTTGTACAGAAATATTTTAATAAACTTAAATATTGTAACAAAGAAAAAATTGAGCAGTTTGCAGGATCAGCATAACAATTTAATAAATATTACATTTTTATATTCACTATTACAATTCAGTGTAACGAAATGTCTTTTTTGATTAAGAGTCTATTGATTTTATTATTATAATATTCATCTAAATCCCAAACAACATTAAAACAAACCAAAACAAGTCAAATAAAACAAAATCAAACAAAGCAAAACAAAACAAAACAAAACAAAGCAAAGCAAAGCAAAGCAAAGCAAAGCAATGCAACGCAAAACAAAACAAATTAAAACAAAACAAAACAAAAAGAAACAAAACACATCAAAGCAAAAAAGAAAAAAAACAGATATGAAAACTAAATAAACTGAAACCAAACTAAACAAAACACAAAAAACTAAAACACAAAGCTAAAACAAAATTTAAAACATAAACCAAGTCAAACAAAAGCAAAATCAACATAAATACAAAGCCAAACAAACCCAAGCAAAAACAAAAAACAATGCAACCAACCATAAATCAAACAAAATCAGACAAAATAAATAAAAAACAAAACAAAGCAGTAAAGTAACTAGGAAACCAACTCAACAGTCTCTAATTGGAGCTGTCTGATAACCATCAGTATATCTAAAAGTACTGTTAAGGAAATCAAATACCATGCTGTAATACCAGCAGGCTTTGTAGCATGATACATTTTTTGTAAGGGTAATGCGGGCTGGGAGTACATCTTCTCAACACTTTCTTTGACACTTTAATGCATTTCTTGGAACAACACTGGATAAGTTCCTCATGACGGCCTCCTACACTCTTTGTCAAGACGAGACTCTGCACTAAAACAATGGACAACTGTATGCAGATCTGCTCTCCATTATTATCTGTCTTCCACCACCACCATTTATCACAACAACTTTCCTTTTCACAACATGACATTTCTGGAGTTTCACCAAAGATGCATTCTTAGCTACCAACAAAGTGCCAACTGGAGAAGCAAAAAAAAAAAAAAAAACTGAATATAAGAGAGAAGAACCACAATGGCTCAGGGTTTTATGTAGACTTGTCAATCCTCAACAACATTTTTTGCTCTCCCTGCATCAAGAACTCAATCTGGGAGTGTTCATTTTGTACTTTTAAGGGTTGATTCTGATTGAAATTCTGTTTTATTCACCTTTTAAAGTTTTAGACTATATCAGTGTGTATTTATATGTATGTATTGGGATAAAGTACATTCGAAAGGTTGCTATTGCAGAATAAAGCCTGACAGGATTATCAGCAACCTGACAGCAAGTGAAGCACTGTTGTATAAGAGTGAAAGGTTTATTCTGTGAAAACGACCACCCTAGATGTACTTTATTTAGCTTATTACACGGCTACTTGCCACAAAACATTTAAATTAGACACAAAACATTGTTCTGACATTGTTCTCTGACAGAAATGAAAATAGCTGATGGCGAATACAATAACATGTGTATTATTCTGTCACAAAATGTCGCCAAACGGTCAAAACGCAAAGATGACAGAAACAAAAACAGCTAATGGTGCATACAATAACATATGCATTATTCAGTCACAAGGTGGCGCCAAACGATCAAAAACGCAAAGCTGCAAGAAACGAAAACAGCTAATAGCGAATACAATAACATGTGTATTATTCTGTCACAAGATGGCGCCAAACAGTCAAAACGCAAAGCTGACAGAAACGAAAACAGCTAATGGCCCATACAATAACATACGCATTATTCAGTCACAAGGTGGCGCCAAACGGTCAAAAACGCAAAGCTGACAGAAACGAAAACAGCTTATGGCGAATATAATAACATGTGCATTATTCAGTCACAAGGTGGCGCCAAACAATCAAAAATGCAAAGCTGACAGAAACTAAAACAGCTAATGGCGAATATAATAACATGCATTATTTATTCACAAGATGGCGCCAAACAGTCAAAAACGCAAAGCTGACAGAAACGAAAACAGCTTATGGCGAATATAATAACATGAGCATTATTTATTCACAAGATGGCGCCAAACGGTCAAAAACTCAAAGCTGACAGAAACAAAAACAGCTGATGGTGCATACAATAACATATGCATTATTCAGTCACAAGATGGCACCAAATGGTCAAAAACGCAAAGCTGACAGAAATGAAAACAGCTAATAGCGAATACAATAACATATGCATTATTCAGTCACAAGATGGCACCAAATGGTCAAAAACGCAAAGCTGACAGAAACAAAAACAGCTAGTAGAAAATACAATAATATGCGCATTATTCAGTCATAAGATGGTGCCAAATGGTCAAAACTCTAAGCTGACAGAAACAAAAACAGCTGATGGTGCATACCATAATATGCACATTATTCAGTCACAAGATGGAGCCAAACGGTTAAAAACGCAAAGCTGACAGAAACAAAACCAGATGAATAGAGTGTAGACTAACCTATGTATCATTCATTCACAAGATGGCGTCAAACCGTCAAAAAATGTTGCGTGACAGAAAAACATACATATGAATGTGGATTTAAGAATATGGAATTGAAAGTATTCACTGACGATGAATTCAAGATGATTCGAAGTTCTCAGATGAGCCTGTGTTATTTAGTGGTTGTTATCTCAAGATAACATACCTAGGAATGTCGTGACTGACCAATCAGAATAGAGTATTCCAGACAGCCGTATAATAATGTTAATATTTACTAACATGAACAAATAACAAACAATACTTGTAGCACTTATTAAACATTATTCAACATTTAGTAATGCACCAAATTATTAGTTAATGCACTGTGCTAACATTAACTAACACTGATCAACGTTATTAGCATTAACTAACATGAATAAAGATGAATAAAGCCTGTAATACATGCAATAATTGTTTGTTCGTGTTAATTTATAAATTAACTAACATTAATTAATCTAACCTTATTTTAAATATTACAAATAATACAAATAAATAAATAAAATCCCCTGAATGTTAATGCATTTCAACCTACTGTATTTGTAACTTTAGCACAAAAATCTGAACACCGGATGAAGTCTAAGAATAATACAAAGGGAATTTTGGGTATCTCTTTTAATCACTCAAATCTGACAATAATGCAATCAGCTTAAAAAAATTATTTAAAAAATGAAAAAATTGAAAAAAATTAACAAACAAAACACATAATATAATAGTTAATTTTGAATGATTTAGACATTTAGATTGTGTTTTTGACTGCAGCATCTTGCCGTAAAGACACATTTTTGGCAAACAGTTCAGCATTTTTCTGTGTCTGTCTATGTGTTATAGCGAAAAATCTCAAAATGCACAGATCTTTCCGGTACAGCATTATTGTAACATGCACACATATGTGCCACACATGCCTGTGTTTAAATTCCACAGAGGAGAGCAGTTTCCCCCAAACCAGCCCCTCAGCCCCCAAAACAAGAGCTGCACAGGCAATTCCAAAGCCTTTCATCCTTTTCCCCTTTCAAATAGCAGGAACATTTTGGAAAAAGCCGTATGATTAAATGCAGAACTCTGGTTTATATCTCTGTACATACAAGAAAGTTTCCATTTTGGAATCTAAATTTCATGACATCCCTACAGATTCACTTTTAAATTCTTTTTTTTCTCTCTTTAAGCAACGACTAGCTTGCTTCTTACATTTACATTATACAACTTTATTCACATTTATTTATTTTTTAAATCAAAATAAATGAACTATATATACAGTTGAAGTCAGAATTATTAACCCCCCTGAATTATTAGCCCCCCTGTTATTTTTCCCCCAATTTCTGTTTAACAGCAAAATGATTTTTTTAATAACTCATTTCTAATAATATTTCTATTTTCTGATTTATTTTATCTTTGCCATGATGACAGTAAATAATATTTGACTAGATATTTTTAAAGACACTTCTATACAGCTTAAAGTGACATTTAAAGGCTTAACTAAGTTAATTAGGGTAACTAGGCAGGTTAGGGTAATTAGGCAAGTTATTGTATAATGATGGTTTGTTCAGTAGGCTATCAGAGAAAATATAGGGGATAATAAAATTGACCTTAAAAGAAAAACAATTTCAAAGGGGGTTTAATATTTCTGATTTCAACTGTATGTATGTATATATACATATTTTTGTCCTTTTTTTTTTGTATACGGTTTACTATTTATAATTGTTTGCTATTTATAAGCAAAAAAGTCAATAGTCTTTGTCAAAATAAATCTTATATTTTAATATTTTTTGGGGCTTGGATTTTATTGATTATTAAATTTTTATTTCTATTTTATACAAATTTATATATATATATATATATATATATATATATATATATATATATATATATATATATATATATATATATATATATATATATATATATAAATTTGTATAAAATAGAAATAAAAATTTAATAATCAATAAAATCCAAGCCCCAAAAAATATTAAAATATAAGATTTATTTTGACAAAGACTATTTGTCAAATAGTATTAGCCAAGTTATTTTATAATGATGGTTTGTTGGTTTGGTTTGGTATAATGATGGTTTGTTGGATGGTTTGTTCTGTAGATTATCGAAAAAAATTAGCTTAAAAGGGCTAACAATTTTGTCCCTAAAATGGTTTTTAAAAACTTAAAAACTGCTTTTATTCTGGCCGAAATAAAACAAATAAGACTTTCTCCAGAAGAAAAAAATATTATCAGACATACTGGGAAAATTTCCTTGCTCTGTTAAACATCATTTGGGAAATATTTAAAAAAGAAAAGATAATTCAAAGGGGGGCTAATAATTCTGACTTCAACTGTGTTTATATATATATTTACAGTTTAAGTCAGAATTATTAGAATGTTTTTTTCTTTTTTTAATATTTCCCAAATTATGTTTAACAAAGCAAGTAACTTTTCACAGTATGTCTGATAATATTTTTTCTTTCTGAAAAAGTCTTGTTTGTTTTATTTTGGCTAGAACAAAAGCAGTTTTTAATTTTTTAAGAACCATTTTAAGGTCAAAATTATTAGCCCAAAGAAACTAAGCCGAAAAGAAAATGAATGAATGAAATTATTAGCCCCTTTAAGCTAATTTTTTTTGCGATTGTCTACAGAACAAACCATCGTTATTAGGGGTGTCAAAATTAATTGTTTCTTCGGTGCACCGCGATGCAGACGCAGACAATTCGGTATCGGTTCAGTAATAATCATAACCGGTTATTATGTACTGACGTCATTTATCTCATATGCGCTATGTCGCCGTAGCATACTATAGCGAGGGAGGCGAGTGCGAGTATTTACAACGCTCCAACTACTTAAAAGCTCAGAAACTGTGCACAATTTTACTGCGTGTGTGTTTGCTGGACAGTCTTTCACTGACACTAACAGCAGAAGCCCCTATTTCACGGCGATTAAGAGAATAAAAGTAAACTCCATTTCTCTCTCTCTCACTGTGGCCCATGACATATACTTTATATCAGTCAGTACCAAAACCCAAACTTGACCAAATCAAACAAATCTTTTGGGGAAAAATATTAAATGCATTTTTCAGAAACAAGTCAAATCAAGAGAAACAAGCAAAAAAAAATTATTTAGTTGAAATTTTGTAGTTTGTCTTTTTTTTTTTTTGCAATAACTCATTTGAATTAAAATGTATAATCTTTCTATTCCTAAAGATGTTCGCTGACCAAACTCTTAAATTAATGGACATAACTGTTTAATAGAAATGTTTTGTTCGTATAGTATTGTCTACATTTACTGAGAAATGGGTACAAATATTTATTTTCAAAAGGGGGTTTACTTATTTATGCTGACCACAACAAAAGCCCAAAAATATTGAAACAAATGTAAAATTAATGATCATGAATTACTATCTTACCCCAAGATGGCATATTATTAAGCGTATAATGATATGAGCCTATTAAATGGCGGAAGAGTTTTAATGAAAGACATTCCAGACATTCCAGCAAATTCAACAACTCAATAAGCAGCAAACAAAAGCCCCTGCATTTCAGCTTTGAAAGCTTTTTCTGTTCAGCGTGACCTCAGTGAAGCCGAACACACAAACTGACACTGTGTGTGTGTGGTCATCAAAACATGTTACAGTGACCCACCCCTGCTGACACAGGAGGGTCTGACAGCTGTTCACTCCCCACAAACATGTTTGTTTGCATTCATTCAGTCCTCTGGAAAGTCAAATATGACAGAAATCCACTCTACGAAAATAAATCAAATGAGAGTTGTCAGCTGTAATATGAGCCTTTGGCCAAAACACCTGGAAGGAGAATTCAGCTCAAAATGAAAGGCAATTATACTGGTGATTATGTAGAGATGACTGGAAAAGAGCTGTTAATTTTATTGTGACAAACTAAAAATATAAGAGAAAAAAAATCTGAAAGAAAAGACTGGAAGTTTTGTATTTTGAAGAAAATGTATTATTCACAATAGGCCAAACTGGTCCTGTAAGGTTTAGACATACCAGGGATTTTATATCTATATAAATACTGCTTGTAAAAACTATTCATGAATGAATGAGTGTGTGTGTGTGTGTGTGTGTGTGTGTGTGTGTGTGTGTGTGTGTGTGTGTGTATGTATATATATATATATATATATATATATATATATATATATATATATATATATATATATATATATATATATATATATATATATATATATATATATATATATATATATGGAGTCAGAATTATTAGTCCCCCTTTTTACTTTTTTTCCCCAATTTCTGTTTAACGGAGAGAAGATTTTCTCAACACATTTCTAAACATAATAGTTTTAATAACTAATTTCTAATAACTGATTTATTTTATCTTTGTCATGATGACAGTAAATAATATTTTACTAAAATGGTTTTTAAAAAATGTAAAACTGCTTTTATTCTAGCCGAAATAAAACAAATAAGACTATCTCCAGAAGGATAAATATTATTAGACATACTGTGAACATCTCCTTGCTCTGTTAAACATCATTTCAAGAGTTCACACTTAGCTCATGATTTATCACATAGCTTGTTTGGCATGCTGTCCCCGGGAGAGAGCCCTGAGCTCAAGGGATCCTCAGGCCCAGGGCTCCCCCCTTTCACATGGTGAGGGGAAATTGAGCTCAGGTCGATCTCAAACTCCCCGGCTGCTGAGGCCAAGGTGAACTTCTTGACAGTAAGACATTAGAAAAAGATTTAGGCTTATTATAGAGCATATTTGGCTGGTGGGAGGAAACCGGGGAACCCGGGGGAAACCCACGCGGACACGGGGAGAATATGCAAACTCCGCACAGAAATACCAGATGACCCAGCAAGGACCTGACGCCATTGGTATTCTTGCTGTGAGGCAACAGTGCTAGTCACTGGGCCACCGTGCCGCCCATTCTGGATAAAGGTGGAAGAAGGGGAGGAGGGGGGTTTCTTCCAGATGAAGATAGTTGTAGAGAGCAAATGAGGATATATATATAGTGACTTGGGATGCTTTGATTGGAAGATCATGATTAGCTAATGTGGGCCAGCTGGGTCAATCATGAGCACGTGCTCCTCTCGAAATTAGTTTAAAATTAAACTTCACTTGGGAAATATTTAAAAAAGAAAAAAAATTCAAAGGGCGGCTAATAATTCTGACTTCAACTGTATATATATATATATATATATATATATATATATATATATATATATATATATATATATATATATATATATATATATATGTATATATATATATATGTATATATGATCAATATCACAATAGTAGCAGTGCGATGTGGCTGTATATAGGCATATATAGCCACATCGCACTCCTACGAGTGTGATAATGCGTTTATATACAGTTCGATTGTATATAAAAAAAGAAAATCAAACACGGAGAGTCTTAAAAATCCTTTTGTATGAGGAACTACTTTCTTCCGCCATTCATTCACATCTGCAGCTTACTGTTGTTTAAATGTATGTATATACACTCACCGGCCACTTTATTAGGTACTCGTTGACACAAATTTCTAATCAGCCAATCACATGGCACCAACTCGATGCATTTAGGCATGTAGACATGGTCAGGACAATCTGCTGCAGTTCAAACCGAGAATCAGAATGAGGAAGAAAAGGTGATTCAAGTGACTTTGAACATGGCATGGTTGTTGGTGCCAGACGGGCTGGTCTGAGTATTTCAGAAACTGCTGATCTACTGGGATTTTCACACACAACCATCTCCAGGGTTTACAGAGAATGGTCAGAAAAAGAGAAAATATCCAGTGAGCGGCAGTTCTGTGGGCGCAAATGTCTATTGATGCCAGAGGTCAGCGAAGAATGGACAGACTAGTTCCAGCTGATAGAAAGGCAAAAGTAACTCAAATAACCACTTGTTACAACCAAGGTATGCAGAAGAGCATCTCTGAACACACAACACATCCAACCTTGAGGAAGATGGGCTACAGCAGCAGAAGACCACACTGGGTGCCACTCCTGTCAGCTAAGAACAGGAAACTGAGGCTACAATTCGCACAGGCTCACCAAAATTGGACAAAAGAATATTGGAAAAACGTTGCCTGGTCTGATGAGTCTCGATTTCTGCTGCGACATTCGGATGGTAGGGTCAGAATTTGGCATCAACAACATGAAAGCATGGATCTATCCTGCCTTGTATCAACGGTTCAGGCTGGTGGTGGTGGTGTAATGGTGTGGACGATATTTTCTTGGCACACTTTGGGCCCTTTAGTACCAATTGAGCATTGTGTCAACGCCAAAGCCTACCTGAGTATTGTTGCTAACCATGTCCATCCCTTTATGACCACAGTGTACCCATCTTCTGATGGCTACTTCCAGCAGGATAATGCACCATGTCATAAAGTGCGAATCATCTCAGACTGCTTTCTTGAACATGACAAAACATGACAAAATCTCAGAGGAATGTGCCTTGTTGAATCTATAGATTAAGGCAGTTCTGAAGGCAAAAGGGGGTCCAACCCAGTACTGCTAAGATGTACCTAATAAATTGGCCGGTAAGAGTATTAAATATTATTTAAAAAAATATACTTAAGTTGTAACAAAAAAAGCATTTTTACATGCAGTAGTTATAAAAGTTAAATAAACACAACCAAACACAAATGCAACATTTAATTTTGTAATCATTTTGAGCAACAATTTTTGTTTTTTGTTAAAAAATTAGTTGCCAAATCTTCAAATTCTTCTAATAGATGGATTAATAGATAGACAAATAAATAGATAGGTTGAACTGCATTGAAGGCAAAATAACATTATATGTAAATATGTGAGCAAACACAAAAAATAATAGTAAGTAAATAAAAGATAGGAAATCTTTGACGGGATTGCTTAATGAATCCTAAGATGGGAGGCTCAGATCTGGAACTGCTTGTTTGGCACGTATGTTTAGTCTCCTGCCAAGAGAGAAAGTGGGCCAAGATGTTCCCATACGAAGAAAAAAAAAAACAAAGTCAGTTTTGATTACAACCCCGGCCCTACAGAAATCCCTTCAGCACATTTCAAACTCACTCTAGTCTAACATATGAGAGAGAAATACATGATGTCCAAACATATTTTACACTGGATTACGGCTGTTGTTTTCTTTCTGATGCATCGCTAAAGAGGCATTACGCTTGTGACATTTCCATCCAATCTCCTCCAAAAAACACTGAGATTTAGGTTGAGGCAAACGTGACGGTCAAATCAAACTCATATATAAAGACTGAGGGATGAGAGCAGAACAAATCCTGTAGCGGCACAGATATAAGCTTAGAGGAGTCTCACATATTCCTCACAGCCATTACTATATTAAACACAGCGGGAGGGCAGACAGACAAAGACCACAACACATTACACTGGAAAAATCTATTGTTGTGTAGTCTGAAAGAAATAACAGGCAATGGTGCGTTTGCATGTTTATGATCAGTGTCTTTCAACATTGTTTATATTAATTGCATTTACATATTTTGCTATTTGTTTAAATTAGTTAATATTTTTTATTCAATTTAAAGTAAAAACAAAGTTTATAATAACACTGGTTGTAATACTATTTTTACATTATCCATTTTATTTTTAAACTAATTAATACAGCCCTGGTAGGGAGACAATTTAATCACTAACTAACTAACTAACTAACTAACTAACTAACTAACTAACTAACTAACTAACTAACTAACTAACTAACTAACTAACTAACTAAATAAATAAATAAATAAATAAATAGTCATAGTCTAAAGGAATAACAGGCAATGGTGCATTCAAATGTTTATGATCATTGTCTTTCAACATTGTTTATATTTGTTGTATTTGCTTATTTTGCTATTTGTTTAAAATAGTTGACATTTGCATATTTTTTATTCAATTTAAAGTAAAAATGTTTTATTTTTATAATCTGTAATAATAAAGCTTGTAATAATATTTCACTTAAAAAACTCATTAATGCAGCCCTGGTGAGGAGGATAAAAATATTAATTAATAATTAATAAAAATAAAATTAAGAAATAAAAAAATAAACGATTAGTTTTTAAAAATTAACAAATTTTTTTATTTATTTTTATTTTGTATATTTAAATTCAAATTAAAGTAAAAAAGTTTTAGTTTTTTTATTATCTGTAATAATAACGCTGGTTGTAATAATATTTAACATTATTTTATTTTTAAACATAATAACGCTGGTGAGCGTCACGGTGGCGCAGTGGGTAGCATGATCGCCTCACAGCAAAAGAGACGCTGGTGAAGGATTCGGATTTCGGATTTCCAATTCGTCTCAGCATGGATCAACGTTTATCCTTTTTTCATTATCCTGTTTCTCATTATTTTTATTAAAGATGATAATTGAATAAAGTTAACACATTAATATAAGAATGTTCAGTGCATTTGCCTGTCTCTTTGTAACTATTTTCAGGAGCCACCAAACTAGGTCAGAGGTCACAAAGAGCTCGAGTGGAACTGAAGGGCTGAGGACTGGAAACAACTGTTTCTATTCTTATTTCTATGAGTTAATACTATCTAAAATGTCTTAAGTGATTTTGCTATTTTTACAGTTAATTCTTTTAAAGTGATTTTATTTTTTATTCAAGTTAGACTTTGTGTTGTAAGGATATAACTGCCTGAATGTAGAATATACCGGTTTTTAACCAGTTTTGATAAAGACGGCTGAGAATACACTCAGCCTTGGGTAAGAAACAGATTGTACTTTAAGTGTGTGTGTTCTACTTGATTGTGAATCCGTTTCACAGGTCTGGAGTCAGCTCTAAACATTATCTATCTAGTGGATGTCTGACGTTTATATGCTTCAGATATTGTTCAGAATTGTACGCACGCACACACTTGGAAATTTTCCTAGTCTATCTGTGTTTAAACCAATCAGGTTAGAACACCTATATGCATGACGCAGTTAATGACGTTATGTGAGAGTATAATTGTTATTGATTTGTGATTGTAAGCAGAGCAGCCTAGGACCCATTGCGAGTGTTGAAGCTGGCTCCTGCTGATGAAACTATCTTCAGTAAACTTTATTTATTTATTTAAATCTCCGACTCCGGCTCTTCTTCATCTGACAGACTGGTTGTTCTTTGGGTGAAAACTGTAAATAATCCCTACACTGGTTCAAGCCTTGGCTGGGTCAGTTGGCATTTCTTTGTGGAGTTTGCATGTTCTCCCCGTGTTCGCGTGGGTTTCTTCCGGGTGCTCCGGTTTCCCCCACAGCCCAAAGACATGTGGTATAGGTGAACTGGGTAAGCTAAACTGACTGTAGTGTATGTGTGTGAATGAGTGTGTATGGGTGTTTCCCAGTACTAGGTTGTTGGAAGGGCATCCGCTGCATAAAACATATGCTGGATAAGTTGGTGGTTTATTCTGCTATGACGACCCCAGATTAATAAAGAGACTAAGCCACTAAGTTTCAATAATGTTTCACATTATTTATTTTATTTTAACTAATTAATGCAGCCCTGGTGAGGAGAAAAAAATAAAAATAAATATAAAAAAAATAAATTAAGCAATAAAGGTTTAATTTTTATATCTCAATATTATATATATATATATATATATATATATATATATATATATATATATATATATATATATATATATATATATATATATATATATATATATATAAACAAAATATAAGAAACATATAAGAAAGTGTGTATAAGTGTGTAAAAGTGTGTATATAAAAAAATATAAGAAACTATAAATATAAATTTAAATTAAAATAAAAATTTAAAATTTAAATATAAATATAAGAAACCATATTTTCCAGAAACATTTTTTTGGTAAAGGAATCCAACATATTGTATGTGTGTGTGTGTGTGTGTGTGTGTGTATATTAGAGATGCGCGGATCAGCTCAAATGCCACCCGAATCCGCTCCTTCATTCTAATCATCCACCCGCCATCCGCCCGCACATATTATTTCATCTGATATATATATCCGCACCCGACCCGCACCCGATCGACACTTTAATAATTCTAATTCTTTGTTTTAAGCATGATGATAGGTGTTACTTTCTCCGCAATGTCCGGCGGCAGAGTAACAGCTCGTTAATTCATGCTCGAGCAAATGAGACGGACAAAAGTACTCGATGCATGCCCTTCTTTTACTTATTTCAGTGTTTTCAGGTTCACAGTGCAAAACAGCTCCCGGGTGGAATTACTGAAGTAAACATAAAACAAAACCGGATAAAACTTTCTCCCTCTAATTTACCGCACGCACAGCACACAGCGAGAGTTCACGTCACACAGCATGCGTGTCGAACTACACTACCCACAATGCCCTCGCTATGGACTATGGACTAAAGCGGTCACCGTGGATCGTTCGTTATTACAGCAGATTCAGCTTTTACATATACAGGAAAAAGAACAAAAACGGTGTCCCTTCAGCCTAAACAGCAGCTATGTTGTGTGTACTTGGCCCTTTTCTTAACACTGTGCATCTGCCTGGATTCGGGCGATTCCGCCTCGCCTCCAAAACACGGCTGGCTGCACTAAATGAGCGTTCGCGCGCACCGCTTGTTGCAGGAATGCACACGCTTCTCCTTGCAAGGCGCTGCAGTCCTGTAAATAAGCGATCTTGTTTCTCCCAGAATGATAGCAGATTTCCCTGACGACTCCTCTAACTGAAGTTAGCACAGTATTGTTGCACTTCATCCATTATTTTGGGCGTCTCATCTTCACATTCTGCGAAGTCCACTCTCTGCTTTTTTGCTGGTCAACTGCTATGACCCGCGACCCACCCGCAATTAATCATAATGTATTTTTTTATTACCCGACCCGCCCGACCCGCGGATTATCCGCAGCGCCCGCGGATATAACCGCCATCCGCGCATCACTAGTGTATATATATATATATATATATATATATATATATATATATATATATATATATATATATATATATATATATAAACAAAAACAAACAAGCAAAACAAAGAAAATCTTACTAATCACAAAAGTTTGATAATATTGCATTTTGTAACACAAGGTTTAAATTTATATCACAATATTTCTTTTTCAATATACGAAACTTCCATTATTTCCAAAAATATTTTAGCTAAAGGAATGTAACATAGTATGATTAAAAAGATGTATACTGTTAATTTAAAAAACATCTAATTGTTTTAATAAATACATATTATTTTTGTTTACACAGAAACAAATTACAACATGAAAATTGCTACTTGTCAAATTCCCAAGTTTGTTAAGTTACGTTTTTACAGTGTATCACATACATAACAAAAAATAAATAAATAAAAAAAATAGAAATACTAAATTATACTGCCAGAACCCCCCACTGCAATTGCATTATCAACACCTGATGACCCAGTCCCACATTATTCATTTATTTATTTTCCTTCGGCTTAGTCTCTGATTTATCAGGGGTCATCACAGCGGAATAAACCGCCAACTATTCCAGCATATGTTTTACACCCTTCCAACTGCAACCCAGCACTGGGAAACACCCATATACCCACCCACTGTCATTTATACACACTCTCATTCATACACACATTCACCTATGCATGCGCTATGCATGTCTTTGGACTGTGGGGGAAACCGGAGCACTCGGAGGGAACCCGCGCCAACACGGGGAGAACATGCAATCTCCGCACAGAAATGCCAACTAACCCAGACGGGACTTGAACCAGCGTCCTTCTCACTTTGAGGCGACAGTGCTAACCACTGAGTCATCGTCCCACCCCAGTTCTAGATTTTATACCAAATTCTGATATCCCCAATATATCGACACGTTTCTCCAAATGAAATGTAAAACTTGACTGCAACACAAGAGTGATTGATTCCAAGCAGAAACTTTCCCTGAGAACAAACTCTGAGCTATTTGTGTCTTTCTGGGAAGAATGTGACAGTGTTGATGATGTGATGCTGGGATGATCATCACAGAGCCAATTAAAACAAAGATGCTTTGACATGGAGATCTGCCCTGCTGAGAGCTGAAGCTGCGCTGCCAAAGTTTCTGACATAGAACCAAAAGCAGATTTGAAAACATTTAGGGTACATTTACACCACCGCAGTTTCAATTTAAAATGCCCATTTGCTAAGGTTACACCTGGTATCCACACTACTCTGAAGCTTTTGACTATTGAAAGTACTTTAATAATATGTTATCAAGAATAGATGACGATTGCTTTCCTTTTAAAACTGCATGCTAAACCTAAAGTGCACTATAGTGTAAAGACAGCATCCGTGTCCAGCATACTCAGATGAGCAGAGCTGTCCAGCATCTCCTTCTTCTTATATAATTTCTCTGCTCAGGTGGAGGTGCTCATGTTTGCTGCTTTGCCAGCTGAACAAAGTCAGTATTGTAGTGGTTTTTGGAGACAGCTCAATGGACGTGCAATAGCCTAGAGTTTTCCGCTCAATAAAACTTCAAAGAGTGATTTGAGGCTCTCTCTTCACCCGGCTGGACGGTGATGATGCTGGAGTTCAGCAGGAGCAGAAGCAGGACAGGAGACACTCTGTTCTCCAGCAGCAGCCCGAGTGGGACAGATGACAGACATCGAGAGAGGTGCTGGCAGGAGGAGTCAGCGAACATGTGGAGGGTATAGCTTGTGTTTGGCAGGATGGAATTTGGGGAGATTTGACTGAATTTTTAATTTATTTGTTCATATTTAATTTAATTTAATTAGATTTAATTAAATTAAATTATTTTTTTTAAATAAAATTAAACAAAATAAAATAAAATTAAATAAAATTAAAATCAAATAATAATAAAAGAAAAAAAAAAACATTTAATTTAATAAACTTTTTGTGAATTTGTTCATATATAAAGTAAATTGAAACTTCTTAAAATAAATTTTGGCTGAATAAAATTAAATAACATTAAATAAAAAAATCTATTAAATTAAATAAAATATAAATAAATTTAAAAAAAATAATAAAACAATTAAGTAAATAATAACATCAAAATATTATATTAAAAAATATTATAATAAAATACAAAATTAAATTAAATATTAAAATAATAATAGAAAATTACTATGTTTAAATTAAATAACATTAAATAAAATATATATAATTAAATAAAATATAAATAAAATTAAGTAATAATAAAAGATTAAAGAAAATAATAACATTAAAATATTATATTAAAACTTTATAATAAAATATAAAATTAAATATTAAAATAATAATAAAAATATTATGTTTTAAATAAATAACATTAATTTAAAAAATCAATAAAATAAAATAAAATATAAATAAAAATGAAATAATAATAAAAATTAAAGACAATAATAACATAAAAAAAATAATTAAAAATTTAAGTAAATAATAACATCAAAATATTATATTAAAAATATTATAATAAAATACAAAATTAAATTAAATATTAAAATAATAATAGAAAATTACTATGTTTAAATTAAATAACATTAAATAAAATATATATATAATTAAATAAAATATAAATAAAATTAAAATAATAATAAAAGATTAAAGAAAATAATAACATTAAAATATTATATTAAAACTTTATAATAAAATATAAAATTAAATTAAATATTAAAATAATAATAAAAATATTATGTTTGAAATAAATAACATTAATTTAAAAAATCAATAAAATAAAATAAAATATAAATAAAAATGAAATAATAATAAAAATTAAAGACAATAATAACATTAAAAATATTATATTAAAATATTATATGAAATATGAAATTTTATTAAAGATTAAAATAATAATAAAAATTATTATTTTTTAAAATAAAATAACATTAAATAAAAAAATATTAAATTGAATTAAATATAAATAATAGTTAAATAATAATAAAAAATAAAGAAAATAACAACATTAAAATATTATATTAAAATATTATATAAAAAAATTATTATGTTTGAATTAAATAACATTAAATAAAAAAATCAATTAAATTAAATAAATTATAAATAAAAATGAAATAATAATAAAAAATTTAATTCTAAATATTATATTAAAATATAAAAGTAAATTACACATTAAAGTAATAAATAATAATAATAATTAAATTAAATAATAACATTAAATAAAATTAATTAAACATTAAAAATAAAATAAAATACAAAAATAAAACTTAACAAATTAAAATATAATAAAAATAATACAATAAAATATGAACAAATTCAAATTACTAACTAAAACTACAATAGTATTTCAGTGACAATAACAATGGATAATGACAACACACATAAAAAAATGAGTTTCTGCATCAGATCTATTTTGGAAAACAAACTATTTTGCTATAGGTTAAATCATTAATAAATATTCTACTTATACTATAAACAGCAAAACAATAATAACAAATACAATTCATTCATAATCTAAATACAGAAATTAATTAAAATATTACTTTTGTTTTCACTTATTACGAATTTATATTAAGAACTATACAAAAAAAATAAATAAATCAAATCCACTCTGCACATTAGAAGGAACATGACACATCTAAACTAAAAACAGATTTTTATGTTTGTATGTTGTAATTATGTTTGTAATTATGTGTACAAGTGCTGTAAAGAAGCAAATATGTGAACGTGAAGAAAACAACATGATTTATGTGTGTTTCTTGCTCTCTCTGCCAGTCTGTGGTTCAGTAAACCCCAACTCCAGACTCTCACCCAACTCCAATAGAGATGTATGTGGACAATCAAGCTAAACAGTCACTTGAGACCACCCAACCAAAGCTTTCCAGTTCTCACACTTCCCTTTTTATCTGTGTTTGTGAGGATTTAGTCAGATTACAGTTTCCTTTGTGCCGAACACTCAGTTTGCTCTCCATTTACAGATTTTCCAGCATGTGCCTCGGGACAAAAGTCTGGAGAGAATGAACTAGGATAATGCAGAACATTCTGGACATGATAAAAAAAAAAAGCGAAGCACCCAGAGGACCAAGCCTGGATTAAAGCCATACGCAAGTAAGACGGCCAAAACCTCAAGTAGGCTATAACAGACCTGTCCTGGAGGCCTGAATCCTACTTTTGAGAGCGTTTCCACACAGCCGGTCTTGTCCTAATAAAAGTGTGTGATGAGGGAATTTCAACAGGTCCTGCTCTGAATGAATGCCACTAGATTTAGAATTAGAAAACCCTGATATAGGCTAAAGTTCACTTAAGTTCACCTAAAAAAACATTTCTACTCACCCTTAGGTGTCATTTATACAAATATTTGCTTTAAAACATCTTGGTTGTGTTATCGAGGTGTTCAGCATTATCAAAATGCAAAATGTTTTCTTGTTTTATCTTCGAATTGAGTAAACAGAGTAATTCGATAATGCTGAAAACCTTAAAAGGGGTGGTCCAAAGTGCATTTTAAATAAGATTGTGGGTGTTTATAATGCTTTGACGGACAAATATGAATTTGTAGCTAAATTGTTAGCGGTGCCAAACAGCATTTCCCATTGTTTACATCCTTGTTTATGTCCTTGCTACAACATAGATCAATTTTAACAATTAAAAATACTTACAGGTTGTGGCTCTCAATCCACAGCTTCTGCTATTATGATTGAAGATGCTCCTTTATGGAGTTTTTAGCCGAATCCTGAACTGCGAAAGATTCTGGAAGCTGTCCTTTGTCAAATGCTAGCAATATATTTTTTATAATTCTGTGAAACATAATTAAATTTAAACTGTAAGCACTTCTCTCTGTGTGTCATGTCCTTTGGAAGCCCAAATACAGAAGCTCTGTGGAAATAACATCATTTGGACAACATTTTAGTTTTCTCTGCTATATTAAAGCATTACGTCGCCTCTGGCCACACCCCATGGCTGCGGGGGGTGAATGTCCCTGGTGAATGTGCATAACCTGAAGCGTTCATGATCGCATTAACCCGAATGTATTTTTTTTGTAGTCCCCAAACTTTGTTTGCTGTGGGCTTTGCTTAGCTAACTTTGTAAAAGCCAACATCTTCCTTTGCATTGAACTTTGAGCGTCTTACATTCAGAGATGGTGTTTATGTTCACACAGCTACATTACACATCAACTAAAGTTTAAAATATGATGTCATAGTGGACCACCCCTTTAATCACTGATGTTCTGAAATGCAAACTTTTGAAAATGGAGGCATGGCTATTCACAATTGCTCTCTGATTGGTCTTCTGGACATATTGTTCCCTGATTCATCAAGCCACACTTATATGACCACCAGTAGACAAATATATGGCAAAATATAGTTGAAGTCAGAATTATTAGCCCTCCTGTTAAATCTGATTTATTTTATAATTTTTCTCCAATTTCTGTTTAAGAAAAGATAATTTAAATAACTGATTTATTTTATCTTTGCCATGGTGACAGTACATACTATTTTACTAGATATTTTCAAGACACTTCTATACAGCTTAAAGTGACATTTAAAGGCTTACCTAGGTTAGCTAGGCAAGTTAGGGTAATTAGGCAAGTCATTGTATAACAATGCTTTGTTCTCTAAAAATATTGCTTAAGGGGGCTAATAATATTGACACGTCATGATTTTGCAAAGTACAATGCGATCCTGGATTAACATCTATGTTGATCATGGAACATAATTTTTGAAATGTAATCTATACCTATTTCCTACCCCTAAACCCAACCATAACTGTAAATCATACCCACAATCAGATGGGAATAACAGTTGGATAACAATCATGTAGAAGTGCATAAACCTAACCGTAAGCCTAAACTTAACATAAACTGTAAACGTATTCCTTAATTCTGATTGGCTGATTGGAATGTTGTTCCAGGATCAACAAAGATGTTAATATAGAAACATGTCCTACTTGGTGAAATCAGGTTGGCGAATAATATTGACCTTAACCTCTTAAGGCCCAAGGTGTTTTTTTACATGCATTTTTTATTTCTCTTTGCTATTTGGGCTTATTGGAACCTAATTTGAATAAAAAGTATCATCTTTTGATATGATGTACTTTTAGAGAAAAATGATGTCCATATATGTGGACTCGGGGTCTGAATTTACATAAAACACTTTTTCTCCGATTTTTTTTAATGGATATTTAACACAGAATTTTTTTTTGAACTTGCTTTGACTATCAGAGAGTAAAACAACATTTTTTTTCCCATTTTGGACAGTTGAAAATAGGGTTTGGGACATTTCATATGCTGCAAAACAGTTGCAGGATGACACTGTATGTCTGTGACAAAATATAAAACATTCAAAGTATTTTAAATAGCCACTTAAGAGCTAAATATCTGCTGTCCACGTATATGGACACTCGGGCCCTAGGAGGTTAAAATGGTTTTAAAAAATTAAAAACCTGCTTTTATTCTAAAAAGAATAAACCATTTAAAAAGAAAAAATTCCAATGCCTACTGGAGCTTTTAACCTTTACAAAGAAGCTAAAAGTGCAATAAATGTATCGGAAAAGTAGTCAGATGGTACCAAACAAGTCTATATGGATAATTTTCCAGATTTTGTATGTCTTTTTTAAAGTTTGAAAGCCTTCTGAACTCATAGTCAATGAAGATAGAATTTGCTCTTTTTGGTGATCTCGTAAGATCTACTGAGAAACATTGCTGTCTCATGGCAGAAGTTTGTTACCTGTGAATCTGAGATCTCTGAGGGTTTCTCTGTCAAACTGCTGCTCTCTGCCGGGATCAGATCATTGTATTTAGTGCTGACGTCCTCATCCGAGTAATGCAGACTGCCTGGACTGGGACGAGGAGGTGACCTGAGCCAAAAACAGCACATGACAATTTTTATATTAGCACAGAAGAATATTGCGTGGATTTCTGACTTAATTACTGTTTGAATTATATACATTACTTAATTACAATATTTATATGATGAAAAGTACAGCAAAACTGTTATATTATGAAATATTTTCACAATTTAAAATTTTTGATTATTATCGGAAATGCCATTTATTCCTGTGATGTAAAGCTGATAACATTTCAGCATTATTACTCTGGTCTTAAATCATTATAGCAGGTTGATTTGATTCTCAAGAAACATAAAATTTGCATTTTAATACATTTATTATTATTATTATTATTATTATTATTATTATTATTATTATTATTATTATTATTATTGTATTACTTACCTGACTCTTTGTAAACAAATATTTTTGATATTGAGGATAATAATAATAATAATAATAATAATAATAATAATAATAATAATAATAATAATAATAATAATAATAATAATTCATTCATTCATTCATTCATTCATTTTCTTTTGGGCTTAGTCCATTCATTAATCTGGGGTCGCCACAGTGGAATAAACTGCCAACTTATCCAGCATATGTTTTACGCAGCAGATGATTATTATTATTATTATTATTATTATTATTGTAGGGGGGCGCAGTGGCGCAGTAGGTAGTGCTGTCGTCTCACAGCAAGAAGGTCGCTGGTTCGAGCCTCGGCTGGGTCAGTTGGCATTTCTGTGTGGAGTTTGCATGTTCTCCCCGTGTTCGCGTGGGTTTCCTCGGGGTGCTCTGATTTCCCCCACAAGTCCAAAGACATGTGGCACATGTGAATTGGGTATGCTAAAATTGACCGTATTGTATGAGTGTGTGTGTGAATGAGTGTATGGATGTTTCCCAGGGATAGGTTGTGGCTGGAAGGGCATCCGCTGCTTAAAACATATGCTGGTTAAGTTGGCGGTTTAATCCACTGTGGCGACCCCAGATTAATAAAGGGACTAAGCGGAAAATAAAATAAATGAATGAATAATGATAATAAAGATAATAATCAATATATCCCATTTATGAATAATAATAATATTATTATTATTATTATTATTATTATTATTATTATTATTATTATTATATTACTTACCTGACTCTTTCTAAACAAATGTTTTTGACATTGAGGATAATAATAATAATAATAATAATAATAATAATAATAATAATAAAGTAATAAAAATCTCCTATCCATGAAATCAGCATAGCAGTATTCAAGATTTCTGAATCTGATGCTTTGCAATCTCATATATATTCAAATAAATAAAATATAGTTTTAAATTGTAATAATATTTTATTTAATACAATGATATCACATAAATGCAGAAGAACAAAAGACAATTTTTTAATGATTTAAATGATCCAAACTCTGGACTGCTGTGTGAAACGTCTTCAGATTTGTTGGGTTAGTTTGGCAGTAATTCTGGCTGCAGACACTTGTCTCTTTGTTAAGTGAATGAAGTACAGTGTGTGTTTGTGTTAAGAGGGTTTCTTTATGAGCATCATGGGACCACTGTAAGATGCCAGCTTTGAGGCGTTTCTAGCAGAAATAACTCTCTGTGACACAGCAGTGGAGAGAAGCGAATACCTTGCAGCTACTGGAAATATAAAAACATCTTTCACTGACTTCAGTTTACTCCTGTAAAGAGTTCAGTGCAATTGCACAGTTTTTTAAGGTAACTTCATATACAAAAGAGAAACCAAAAAGCAAATCAAAATCAATAACAGACTGATTGGAAATGATCAATTTTGTTGCAATAACAAAAAGGAATTAAAACATATGGGGTGGCACAGTGTTAGCACTGTCGCCTCAAAGCAAGAAAGTCGCTGGTTCAAGCCACGGCTGGGTCAGTTGACGTTTCTGTGTGGAGTTTGCATGTTCTCCCTGTGTTGGCGTGGGTTTCCTCCGGGTGCTCCGGTTTCCCCCACAGTCCAAAGACATGCGGTATAGGTGAACTGAATAAACTAAATTGGCAGTAGTGTATGTGTGTGAATGCGAGAGTGTATGGGTGTTTCCCAGTGCTGGGTTGTGGCTGAAAGGGCATCTGCTGTTTAAAACATATGTTAGATAAGTTGGTTCATTCCAGTGTGGCGACCCCTGATTAATAAAGGGACTAAGCTGAAAAGAAAATGAATAAATGACTGAATTAAAAAATATAATGTGTTTTGTTATCATTTAGAATGCACTCAGCACCACTTTAGCTGATGTTTGCGGTCTATTAGTGTACAATTTGTTTGCACAACTCTATATATTGTTGATTTCAAACCTAGAAAATTCAAACCTACTCACTAAATATGTAAATATATAGAGCTACAACAAACAGATTCATAAAACCCCGATTATATCATAAGAAACTGCATACGCATCATCAGAAGTTTACAGAATAAAACTAAAAGTATTATTACATACGACTAATAATGGTAATATATCAGCTCAAGAATCACGAGAGATAATAATTATTCCTTACATTTATATAGCGCTTTTCTGGGCACTCAATGCGCTTTACACATCCACCACCAGTGTGCAGCATCCACCTGGATGATGCAACGGCAGCCATTTTGCGCCAGACCACACACCACACACCACACACCACACACCAGCTGATTGGTGGAGAGGAGACAGAGTGATTAAGCCAATTATGATATGGGGATGGTTAGGAGGCCATGATGGACAGAGGCCAGTGGGCAGATTTGGCCAGGATGCTGGGGTTAAACCCCTACTCTTTTTCGAAGGACATCCTGGGATTTTTTTAATGACCACATTGAGTCAGGACCTCGGTTTAACGTCTCATCCGAAAGACGGTGCTCACTGAGCAGTATAGAGTCCCCGTCACTACATACATTAGGCATTAGGCATTAGGACCCACACAGACCGCAGGTTGGGCGCCCCCTGCTGGCCCCACTTCCGGCAGCAACCTAGCTTTCCCATGTAGTCTCCCATCCAGGTACTGACCGGGCGCAGCCCTGCTTAGCTTCAGTGGGCGACCATGTGAAAGTTGCAGAGAGTTAGCTGCCGGCTAGATGCATTTAAACTTCTAAAAGTCCAAATGACTCAATTAATACACAGCAAACACTGTATATTGAGAATAACTGGACTATCATTATTTAAATGACAACAAAATAATATTGCAGTCGTTTCATATCTAATTCATTACTATCTTGCAGTACTACCTTTCTAAAAAGTTGTGAAATTTACTATCAACTTTTGCAAAAAAATTGTATCTACGCCATTTTCCTCTATTTTCTTTCATTATATCACTAATTAAAGAAAATTATGCTAAAAAAATCCTGTTGTGATGACAAGATACAAAAAAAAAAAAAACATACAGAAATCTCATATATGATTATATATGAAAATATATATTCAATTATAATTTATAATATATTAATATATATAATATATATAATATATAATATTTATAATATATTTGAACATATAATGCACATATTTGTAAGTCTGAAAATGTCTGTCATAATAAAGTGAGGGTGTGGCTGCCCAAAATCCCTCTCTGATTGGTTCTTAGGGATCATTTTATCATGTGACCATCACACTGAATTTTGTTTCAAAATTGAGAAACACATCAAGTTTGAAGAAAATGAGACGGCAGAAAGAGATCCCACAAAATGATTTGTTTTTATTGTGAATGCACACAAATAAAAGTAAACCCACTGCAGTTTTGAATTATGTTTTACTCTTATCTGTAAGACTAAAAATGACAGGTATTTTACATTTCGTATCGGAATAAGAGACATTTATTTAGCTTTAATTAAATTTGATAAGCACGGTTCATTCTAGACCTACATGTTGTTCATAATTTGAGTTTGATGTATTATATACATATTTTTAGCTACACATATTTTTTTTGTTATTTTTAATACACTTCAGAATACTGGTTAAAGATTATTTTGTGTTTCATTGAATTGCTGTAAATGTAATTTGGTACTGTAATTATATAGTAACTTATAGTTTAAGATTCTCTATCTCTTCTAAATACTAGGAAAAATGGATTTGCTGCCAACTTAAACATGACAAATTTCTGTCAAATCCATTTTATACTAAGCACATGTCATTTATTATGGATTTTTTTTTTCTCCCTCTCAGACCCAATTTTACAGTTGTTTATAACAAACGGCATTAAAATGTGTGTTTTATTGTGAAAAGTTTGATAGCTACTTTCAGATTCTTACATTATTTTTAAAAGTGTGGATGGAGATTTTTGTTTGAAACCTGGTGTAAATGCTGTTATGGATTTGGATGGTTTAACAGATATATAAATTGTGTTTCATTTAATTATTGTATTTTCAATTTAGTACAATAACTATATAGTTATGATATTTAAAAAATGTTCTATCCCTTCTGAATACTAGTAATAAAAGGATTTGCTGCCAACTTAAACATGACTTTATCTTTCAAAATGATTTTATACTGAGCACATGTCATTTACAATGAATATATTTATATTTCCCCTCAAATGCAATTTTAGAGTTGTTTATAACAAACATTGTGTTTAGTAATGTGAATGAAGATCTTTTTCTGAAACATGGCGCAAATGCCGTATGGTTTAACTTTTCACTTTAAACCTCTGTGTTAAAAGTAAACCCCATGGGTGTAAATGTAGCCTCAGGCTTCACAGACTGTCCACAGGAGAGAAAAAGGGAGAGAAGAAAGCCTGTGGATCTTCATCTGCACATTCCTCCCTCACCTCTTCTATAATCTGCGGTCAGAGGAAAGAGTCTGGCATCTCCTCAAAGACCAGAGCAGCTTTGATCAAACTCAAGGTGACCCAGGATGAAGGAGGGAAGAAGACTAAAACTAGTAGGTGATAATAGGGGGATTTCTCAGATGGCTCTGACATCTGGCACACCTGGATTTATATCGCTACAGGTGTGAGAGGCTATTCATGACAATGCTGAGTTATATTTAAAATAAAGAGCATGCACTGTTGTATTGAATACTATGAAATGCTTCTAAGCAAACTGGTTAATTATTAAGACTATGTGGGTAATAAAAAGTGTAAAATAATGCATGGATTTACTCTAATTTACTCTATTTTTTGTAATACAATTTTCTATGTCCAAACAGGCAGATAAAAAAAAAAAAAAAAAAAAAAAAAAAAATATATATATATATATATATATATATATATATATATATATATATATATATATATATATATATATATATATATATATATATATATATATATTCAAAATATTAATTAAAGTAAACCATACAAATAAATTTAATTAAATGAAACAAACAAAATATTTAGGAGATAAAAATTAGAATTTATTTAAGAGACTAAAACTAAAATATAATAATATCAAAAAAATAATAAAAGAAAACCATACAAATAAAGTTAATTAAATGAAAAAACAAACAAACAAAAAAAAAAAAACTAAATATATACTTAATAAATAGGAGACAAAAACTATGATATATTTATTAAGCTAAAACTAAAATATAATATTATAAAAAATAATAATAAAAGAAAACCATATAAATAAATTAAATTAAATAAAACAAACAAAATATATACTTAACAAATACGAGATCAAAAACAATAATATATTTAATAGGCTAAAACTAAAATATAATATTGAAATAATAATAAAAGAAAACCATACAAATAAAAAAAAATTATTAAATTAAATAAAACAAACAAAATGTATACTTCATAAATAAGAGATAAAAAATATAATATATTTTATAGGCTAAAACTAAAATATAATATTACAAATATTAATAAAAAACATACAATTAAATTAAATTTAACAAACAAAATATTTACTAAATAAATAGGAGAAAAAATATATAATATATTTAATATGCTAAAACTAAAATATAATATAATAAAAAATAATAATAAAAGAAAACCATACAAAGAAAGTAAATTAAATAAAGCAAACAAAACATAAACTTAATAAATAGGAGAAAAAAAAAATTATATATTTAATAGGCTTAAACTAAAATATAATATTATAAATAATAATAAAATAAAACCATACAAAAAAATTTTTTCAATTAAATAAAACAAACAAAATATATACTTAATAAATAGGAGATCAAAAAATGATAGTATATTTTATAGGCTAAAACTAAAACATAATATTAAAAATAATAATAAACGAAAACCCTACTTAATAAATAGGAGATACAATTACAATATTTTTAATAATCTAAAGCTAAAATATAATATAAAAATAATAATAAAAGAAAACCAAACAAATAATGAAAATTAAATTAAATAAAGCCACAAAATATTTACTTCATAAATAGGAGATAAAACAAAATATAATAATATTATTTTTAACAGACTAAATCTAAAATAAAAGCATACAAAAGAGAAAAGCATTACAAACAAAAATACTAATAAAATAATCAATAAAATAAAAACAATAAACATAAATAATGCAAAATATAAGTTGCAAAACTAGACATGCTTTTCCATTAAACAAACACATATAGATTTGCTTGCATTGATAGACATTGGCTGCATGTATTTTAAAAACAGTCCCATTTCAGAGAGAGAGAGAGCTGTGGCAGTATAGCTTAGGTCATGAACCTGAATCTGTTATTGCACTTAGCCTGTGACATGTCAGAGAAAAATGTTCTCATTAGTGGAAACAGAAACTTTTTATACTGACTTTTATGATGGAAAGCGGGATCTTAAGAAGGTAGCCATTTGGTAATCGCATCAGCTTTTCCATAATGAAAGAAAAACTCCAAGATTTTAGGCCTTTTAAAACACATTATTGTCAAGCAGTGGAAGCTTTATGGAAGTTTATGTACAATATAAGCAAATATGATAATTGATTTACTACTTCATAAAATGATCCAACCTATTGGGCAAAGTAAAACATGAACATTAGCATATTGAATTGCAGCTATAATGTATTTAGAACTAAACATCGGATATATTGCTGTAAAATCTGCATTACAAAAACTTAAAAAGCTGCATGGTCATATTAAAAGATATTGCATGTTCGTAACGAAAAGCTGAGATAAACAGAGGCAGAAACTTGCACTGACCTGGTATAAACGCCGTTTTTGCGACAGAAGGAATTTTTGACAGACAGACGTCGATTGTTCAGTTCTAAAGCTGGGAAGCGGCTCTCGTCCAGGCTGACCATTTCTCCATGTGTCAGGGCATTGCAATTGGAATTGTTGCCTGTATGGATGAGATGTGGAAATATTAGGAGATCATTAGACCAAAAACCCAATAAAACATTTAGGTGTGACACATTTAGATCTGCAGAAGATGATGCTTTCGTAATATACAGTTGATTATTAGCCCTCCTGAATGTATATTTTTCCCCCAATTTCTGTTTAAAGAAAAGAAGATATTTTTAACACATTTCGAAACATGATAGTTTTAATAACCAATTTCTAATAACCGATTTGTTTTATCTTTGCCATGATGACAAGACATAATATTTTACTAGAAGGTCAAGGTCAACTTTATTTATATAGCAACTTAAAACAACATAAATGTTGACCAAAATGCTTCACAAACATGGCAACAATAATAAACAGTTACAAAGACAGGATGATATACGCTACAATAACATTTAAAAAATAAAAATAAATTTAAAATATCTGTATAATCAATGAGTCCTAAAAAAGAAAAAAACTAACTAAATCAATAGGCCAGAGAGAAGAGGTACAGTAGAAACCAGAAGTTTACATACACTGTATAAAAAGGCACATAACCATTTAAAAAAAAGTCAGATGTTAATGTGACTAAACTTTCTCTCTTTTAGGTAAGTTAGGATTATCAAATTCGTTTCTGTTATGCGTAATAGCGGAATAATGAGAGAGATATGTTTTGAGAAATTGTTATAACTGTTCTTGAAAGTCAAGTTTACATACAATAAGATTATTATGCCTCTGAAAAAGCTCAGATGATGGTGTCAAGGTTTTGGAAGTTTCTAATTGGCTAATTGGCAACATTTGAGTTAATTGGAGGCACAACTGTAGAATAGTATTTAAGGAAAACCTCAAACACACTGCTTCCTTGTGTGAGAAAATGGCAAAATCAACAAGCCAGAATCAACAAAAAAGCCAGATTACAATTTGCTAAATTACACTGGGAAAAAGAATAATTGTCTTGTGGTCTGATGGAACTAAGATTGAACTGTTTGGCCATAATGACCAGTGTTACATTTGGAGGACGAAGGGGAAAGCTTACAAGCTTAGGAACACCATCCCAACTTTGAAAAATGGGGGGCGGCAGCATCATGTTGTGGGGCTGTTTTGCTGCAGGAGGGACTGGTCCACTTCACAGCATAGATGGCATCATTAAGAAAGAACATTAGGTAGAAATACTGAAGCAACATCTCAGGACATCAGCCAGGAAATTAAAACCTGGCCACAAATGGGTCTTCCAAACAGACCATGACCCTAAGCATACTGCCAAATTAGTTAAAATGTGCTTTAAGGATAACAGAGTGAATGTTTTGGAGTGGCCATCACAAAGTCCTGATCTCAATCCTACAGAAAATTTGTGGGCAGAGTTGAAAAAGCTTGTGCGAGCAAGACAGCCTACACATCTGACTCAGTTACACCAATTCTGTCAGGAGGAATGGGCCAAAATTCCTTCAAACTATTGTGAGAAGCTTGTGGAAGGATACCTAAAACATTTGCCAAAGTTATAGTGTAAAAGCAAAGCTAAAAAATACCAAGGAAATGAATGTAAACTTCTGACTTTCTAGAAATTAATAACAAATTCTCAAAAAGAATTCTTTCAATATTCTGGCATTTAGCAAGTGTAAATGATTTAGGAAATCCTAACGGACCTAAAATCAGTATGATTTACCATCAAATGTTTTTTAACTGTAGGTTTTGACTGATTAAAAAAAAAACAAAAAAACACCTAAGGTAGATAAAGCTCTAATTTCTAGAGGCAATGTGTTCCAAAGTTTTGGAGCATAGACTGAAAAAGCTCTGTCTCCTTTTGCTTTCAAGTGGGATTTAGGAACAATTAGCAGAAGCTGAGCAGAGGACCTGAGGGATCTTTGGGGAGAATACAAACTTAAAGGTGCTGTATGTAAGTTTTTGAGTCTTCTAAAGCATAAAAATATCATAATATGCTTGCAGATATTTAAGAAACATGCTACGTGAACATTCTTGTTTATCTGTAAAACAGTGCTGAAGTCAGATATTCTGAAAGAAAGAAAGAGCTTTAACTGTGTTAGTTACTTTAGTTGGAAGAAGCTGGCCCTAACCATAGAGTTTATTTGCATGTCAAATTTCAGATCGGAGTCAAAAATGACCCCAAGTTTTTTGACATTAGAGTGATTATTTTACTGTAGAGTCCCCAAGACAGCAGTATATTATAAAGAATATAAAATTAAGGTACTAGTATTCAGCTTAAAGTGACACTTAAAGGCTTAACTAGGTTAATTAGGCAAGCTAGGGTATTTAGGCATATCATTGGATAATGATGGTTTGTTCTGTAGACAATCTAAAAAATATTGCGTTTTTAATACTGCGTTTTTTCTAGCCGAAATAAAACAAATAAGACTTTCTCTAGAAGAAAAAATATTATTAGACATACTGTGAAAATTTCCTTGCTCTGTTGAACATCATTTGGGAAATATTTGAAAAAGAAAAAAAAATCATAGGATGGCTTATAATTTTGAATTCAACTGTATATAATTAATGTAGCAGAAATTAAAGGGGTATTTCACCTAAAATTCTGACAAAAAGTTCTGTCATCGTTTACTCTCCACTTGTTCCAAACCTGTCTGGTTTTTGTCTTCTGATAATCATAAAAGATGATATTTTGATGAATGTTGTAAAAAAGGCAGCCATTGACTTTTCATATTTCAAGTTTGGCTTTCATATTATTATTTCTTTGCTACTATGGATGTCAATGGCTTCCATAAAACATATTATTTTGTGTTCAACCAATAAAAAAGAAACCCATATATGTTTGTTATCAAGATTTAGTGACAAAAGTGAACACATTTTTATCTTTGGTGAACTTGTATTTATTTATTTTTAGCTTAATAATTCTGGTTTGGCAGGTGCTGTTGGGTGGATAGTGTGCATTTGTTTAGTAGTTATTAGTTTAGTAGGGGGGCAAACTCTCACTACTCGGTTTGTTTAACATGTTCAGTGACCCGTATAGCTGTGTTCAGCCCTCATTAGTGTTGTGATCTGCCTGCTCTCTCTAGAGAAATGCTGACCACACACTTACACACACATACCACACCGATGATGTTACAACAGCAACAATGCAGCAATCTATCTATCTATCTATCTATCTATCTATCTATCTATCTATCTATCTATCTATCTATCTATCTATCTATCTATCTATCTATCTATCTATCTATCTATCTATCTATCTATCTATCTATCTATCTATCTATCTATCTATCTATCGAAACTCTGACCACACATTTACACACACACATACTACATTGATGATGTCAACAATGCAGCTTGATTCATCATGACTCTCACTGAGGAACTCTCTGACATAAACACATCTATCAATCTATCTGTCTGTCCATCCATTGGTCCGTTCATCGATCTGTCTATCATTCTATTGTTATATATTTGAAATGATAGATAGAATGATAAAACAGTTGGATGAATAGATGAAAATCTCAAATGGCTGGATGGTAATGGATGGATGGATGTATGGACAGATGAAATCTGAGATGGCTGGATGGTAATGGTTGGATAGATGTATGGATTGATGAAATCTCAGATGGCTGGATGGTAATAGATGGATGCAGTGGATGAATGGATGAAATCTCAAATGGCTGGATGGTAATGGATGGATGGATGTATGGACGGATGAAATCTCAGATGGCTGGATGGTAATGGTTGGATGGATGGATAAATTGATGAAATCTCAGATGGCTGGATGGTAATAGATGGATGCAGTGGATGAATGGATGAAATCTCAAATGGCTGGATGGTAATGGATGGATGGATGTATAGACGGATGAAATCTCAGATGGCTGGATAGTAATGGTTGGATGGATGCATGGACTGATGAAATCTCAAGATGGCTGGATGGTATTGGATGGATAAATTGATGAAATCTCAGATGGCTGGATGGTAATGGATGAATGAATGAATGAAAACTTAGATAGCTGGATGGTAATGGATGAATGGATAAAATCTCAAATGGCTGGATGGTAATAGATGGATACGGATGGATGAATTAAATCCCAGATGGCTGGATGGTAATGGATGGATACAGACAGATGGATGGATGGATAGATGGATGGATAAAGGTGGATGGATGGATAAGGATTGATGGATAAAGATATGGATGGATGGATGGATGGATACGGATATGGATACAGATGGTTGGATGGATGAATGAATACAGATATGGACGGACGGACAGACAGACAGATGGATGGACAGACAGATAGATAGTTAGTATCACATACTTGAGTCAGATTTCTTGGCATATTTCTTGCTCTGGCCTCTGATGATGAGGATGAAAACCAGAAGCAGGATGAAGATGAGGCCGACCAGAGCCACCACCACCAGAAACCACCATTCCTCATAGAACGGAGCCACTTTCTGGGCTGGAAAAAAAACAAAAAAACAAAAACAAATGCAAAAGTTATTATTAGAAGTGTTGATCTCAATATCATTTCAGATTGATCACCACTTGAGGGTGATTCGCAAGATGTATTAAATAAAAGCACATCCTAAATTAATGCATGTAAATGTAACTAACCTGATATGGATGGTGACGGTTGACTTGGCGAGCCGTACCCATAATCATTTACACCAATGACCCTGAAGTCATAGCTGACTCCCTGCTTCAAGATATCCATGTTGAAGGTGTACGATGTCACTTCCTTGGGAATGTCCTTGATTAAGATGTCCCACAATCCTTCATCTGGAACAGGTTTAGAAAGCAATAATATCAGTTGTGCACACCATCTAAGTTTGCATTTGTGTTCCAGTTTATCATGAACAGACTCAGGGCCATTTGTCAAGGCTGTAGATTAAAGGTTTAAATGTGTACACATAGACATCACCTATTTGATATAAAACTGCAGGTTTTATATAATAAAAGTGTGTGTTTATATACACTACTGGTCAAAAGTTTGGGGTCAGTGTTTTTTTTCCATGTTTTTTTTAAAGAAAATTATTCTGTTCATCAAGGCGGCATTGATTAAATAAAAAAAATGTTAAATTGTTAAATATTTATTTACTGCTTATTGTATGTAGTTTCAATTGAAATTATTACTCCAGTTATTATTGCATTTATTAATATTACCATTAATAATAATAATAATAATAATAACAATAATATTAATAGTGATGTAGTGGCGCAGTAGGTAGTGCTGTCAAGAAGGTCGCTGGTTCAAGCCTCAGCTGGTCAGTTGGCATTTCTGTGTGGAGTTTGCCTGTTCTCCCTGTGTTCGCGTGGGTTTCCTCTGGGTGCTCCGGTTTCCCCCACAGTCCAAAGACATGTGAATTGGGTAGGCTAAAATTGTATGTAGTGTATGACTGTGAATGAGTGTGTATGGATGTTTCCCAGAGACGGACATCCGCTGCGTAAAAGAAGGGTATCAGCTGTGTAAAACATGTGCTGGATAAGTTTGCAGTTCATTCCGCTGTGGCAACCCCGGATTAATAAAAGGGACTAAGCCGAAAAGAAAATGAATGAATGAATAATAATAATAAGTAATATTAGAGTGATTTCTGAAAGATCATGTGACTCTGAAGACTGGAGTAATGAAGCTGAAAATTCATCTTTAAAATCACTGGAATAGATTATTCAATTAAATTATGAACTACTGTTGAACAGTTATTTTATAGTGCAATAACATTTCACAATTTTACAATTTGTACTGTATTTTTGATTAAATAAATTCAGCCTTGGTGAGCAGGATAAGCTTATTTTAAAACATTTAAAAATCCTAATAACCCCAAATTTCGATCGGTAATGTATAATAAGCAAATAATTCGATTACTGATGTCCATGTAAACGTAGTCACTGACTATGTTTACATGGACATCAGTAATCGAATTATTTGCTTTAATCTAATTAAGAGAATAATAAGACTAAGGTGTTTACATGAGTTGCTTTTTGAGTGAATCATTTATTCACTTGTTAAAATCCTATTCAAGCTACTTTTTCTGCTAAACACAAAAGAAAGATACTTTTTAGTGAAGAATGTTTGAAAAAAAAAAAAACAGCCATTGACTTCCATATGAATTTGTTTCTACTATGGATGTCAATGGCAACATTACTGTATATATTGTTTTATATTCAACAGAAGAAATAAATTCATATAAGTTTCAAATGACTTAAGCGTGAGTACTGTAAATGATGAGAAAATTCATTATTTGTGGGTGAACTGTCGCTTTAAGAACACTTTGTTTTGTGTGTGTGTCTAACACTGCAGGAGCTGTCAGAACTAATAATCCAGAAGCGAGACCTCACTGAATAAAATTTCATAACAATAGATCACGTCATTTCAGCTACGTCTAATGTGTTTAATATGCTATTAAGACCCCTAGTGCCTTCAAGAGTGAAGCCGGTGTCATGTGCCAGACAAAATTATAGGGTGAGAATTTCAGGGCAGAGGGAGAAAATAATATTCCACCTCAATGGCATATGAAGGGCAAGTGAAGACGGTCTGGCATACATCAAACTAATGCATGGGTCCTGAAAAACACACAGTTTCTTAAATCAATTCCACATGCTCCTCCCACACAATTCATTTTCTTCTCAGTCATCGAGGAAATCTGATCTGCTCTGTCTCAATTGGAAAGCTCAAAACAATGTATCTCCTTCATCGGACGCAAGCTGCTGACAGTGTCTTTTTCAGGACTGAGGCATATGGAATCACTCTTCATTGTTCGGGAGAATTGTATCAATGAGTGTGGATGAAGAAATATGCTGCCAAACAGAACAGAGAGTAAGCTTAGGACTTAAAGGGATAGCTCACCCCAAAATAAAATAGTTACTCACTATTTACTCACTCTCAAATGGTTCTAAACCTTTATAAGCTTCTTGTCGCTGCTGAACCAAAAAGAAGATATTTTGAAGAAAGCTGAAAACCGGTAACCATTGACTTTCATAGGAAAAAAAACATACTGGAAGTCAACGGTTACCGGTTTTCTGCTCTCTTTAAAACATTTTATTAGTTTTTTATTAGATTAAAAAAAACCTCAAACAGGTTTGAACAAGTGAAGAGTTAGTAAATGATGACAGAATTGTCAGCTTTGGATGAGTCATCTCTCTCTCCTTGCATAATTTTCCCTTTTTATTTAAATGACTTACTTATTTCTTAAATAATGTTTTAAAATTGGAAGAAATAAAGTTCAAAGTAGGGGTGGCATATGGCTCAGTGGTTAACACTGTCGCCTTACAGCAAGAAGGTCACTGGTTCGAGTATCGGCTGGGCCAGTTGACATTTCTGTGTGGAGTTGTCCCCGTGTTTGCGTGGGTTTCCGGGTGCTCCGGTTTCCCCCACAGTCCAAAGACATGAGGTATAGGTGAATTGGATTAACTAAAATTGGCCCTAGTGTATGAGTGTGTGTGTGAATGTGAGAGTGTATGGGTGTTTCCCAGTACTGGGTTACGGCTGGAAGGGCATCAGCTGTGTAAAACATATATTGGAATTCCGCTGTGGCAACCCCTGATAAATAAGGGACTAAGCTGAAGGAAAATGAATGAATGAATGAAGTTGAAAGTAAAAAGTTTGTGTGTATATGAACACAGTGCTTCACTACACTTTAAAACACAGTGTGTGCGGAGGTTCTGTGTGATCATATTGACCAATATTCTCAGCTTAAATTGATTATGTTGTGAAATATTTGACATATCTTAATAATAACAACATATTAATACAGATCATATTAGTATATGACATCTGATGGGTGCTACCACATTAGTCTGCACTGCAGTAGAGAGATTACAGCTGCTGGATTAACAACATGTCAATTCATCAACTTCTCATAAAATACATGAAAGTAAGTGGCAGTTTAACTGGAACAAGAATAAAGTAAACCTACCTAAACAGTGTGCCCTTGTTGTGAATAGCACACATTATCCGATTATGTGTAAAATGATTATCATTGCCATCTCCATAGACATTAGCATGTATCAGTAGTTGCTAGTTCAATAAAAGACTATAGAACAGTGGTACTCAACCGTTGGGCTGCGGATCGGTACCGGTCCATGGATCAATTGGTACAGGGCCGCACAAGAAATCATTACTTATTTTCGTTTTATTTATTATCTGAGTCTGAACTATCTTTTATTTTGAAAAGTCTTTTATTTTGAAAAATGACCGTATTCTCTCAGTTTCATCTCAATCACTTGAGCACCCAAATTTAACCCACATACAGCAAAATGAGTTGGAAACAGACTTCTTTGGAAAGTTTCGTTGCTAAAAAAAAAAGGCCCAGTGAAGGATCCATGAACTGCCTAGGAATGGATCCGTAACCCATTTGTCAGCAAATCAGGTAAATCCACCATGTCTGTGCAAGAAGATCAACTGCTGAAGATCACAAATGACAGTGGCCTTTTAGGGGCCGTTCACAAATTGCATATTGCATCATATTGCGTTTTTTCTAGAGTTCGCGCAAGTTTGTTGTTTCCAATGAAGGTGTTTCGTAACTTGCACGCACAAGCGGCGTGACGCGTTTGCGCCTTCCGGACACACGCACCTAGTTGAATGAATTCCGTGAGCGCACCGCGCTCAATTCTCACGTGACAAGAATTGACCGATCAGCTTCAGTTTGTATGAAATATACACATTTCGGTAGACTTATTATCTCAGACAAACACAGAACACCCAAACACTGCAGTGCTTTGTAATTTTCTCCAAAAATAAAACTTGAGTGATAGCAATGTTTTGTCAGCTTGTCATCTGAGAAAACAGTTGATGGTCGCCTAGCAACCTACAATCTACGAAACACCACTACACCCCCCCTCCCCAGCAGTGAGGACCACTGCTATAAAATACACAAGACATATCACTCATATAGTTTTGATCGGGGAAAGGTATTTGTCTTATTGTATTATTTATGGCAAATGAAGCCCCGCTTTCTAGTACAGGAGCCAATCATCAATCGTTTTAGACTGACGACCAGACGTGTTTCTGCAGATTTTGTGATTTGAACATTTTGAAATGAAACTCAAGAGACAGTTGTTTCATTTTATAGGTGATTCCTAATATGAAATGTAATCGTTATCTTAGCAAACAATTTTAGAGAATTTGATGTTTCCCCATTCAAACAGAATGCCCAAGCATAAGGCTTTCAAATATGGCTGCCAAGTGAAATGACTTGCCTTAAAGGGAATTTGGTTCACTTTATACATGTATTCAAATGTCTGCAACCCAAAACAAACATTATTTAACTGAAAACACTGGTAAGTTTTGATCTTTGACAAAGCAATGTGCTCGTTTTTCTTGTTTTTTCCACAAACAGAAGAAACCTTCTAGCTTTTTGTTAAGGCAGCTAACCAATCACAATACATTTAGCTTTTTGAAAGGTGGGACTTCATCAAATCTGGAACTAATTGGGTTGCTTGTGCCAGCTGGGGAGAAATGCATTGTAAAAATATAAATTATGTGAAAAATAATACGTTATTTGAACCACCGAACATGAGAAAACGTTCTACTACAGTGTTTCTCAACCACGTTCCTGGAGGACCACCAGCTCTGAACATTTAATGTCTTCTTGACCAAACACAACTGATGCAGATCTTCAACTCATTAGCAGGGACTGAAAGACCAGTAATGGGTGTGAAAAAGGAGACATTTAAAACATGCAGTGTTGGTGGTCCTCCAGGAACGTGGTTGAGAAATACTGTTCTACTACACTCCTCATACAGAATAAAGATTTTGTAAAAGAACATAATAGGACCCTTTTGATACTAATCTCACCTGAGGGTCTGGCCTCAATAACATAGCGTGTGATTGGTGCTCGTCCAGGGTCCCCATTGGCCCAGTGGATGGTGAGGGCGGAGCCATATCGAGAGATGAAGGGCTCACCAGGAGGCCCCGGGGCTCCTAATAACGATAAAAACGAGTGATTACATGAACATAGCTTAGCTGAAGTAGTACGAAACCTCAGAAGAAGCCTCCAAACAGACCTTCTCCGGGTCCTGTGGTAATGTTGGCCTCCACCTCAGGACCGTAGGTGAAGGTTTTGGCACGGATGCGAAAGTTGTACGTGACACCATCCGCCAGGTCTTTGATTTTCAGCCAGAGCGGTGCGTTTCCCTTCACGTCCACCGTCACGATTTTACTGACGCCTGGGGGGGAGGGGGAGTGAAGACAGTCGACACAGGCCACTGAGGACTCTAGACAAACACACCGCTTTTAGTTCAGGCAACAGCAGCTCAACACACACTCACACGTGGCCGGAAATCTCAGTTTTAATAATGCCGTTGGCACCTAAGTATTGATGGCAAGATCCAAAATTAACACTCCTCAAGTGCCAAATGTTAGACTTTGGTTAGTTATTAAGAATTTGGCTGGATTTTTTATTAGGTGCTATAAACTTGTTTACATTAAGAGGACTCATGCAGAATGATAAACTGACATGATGCATTTTAAAAGACTTGTCTTTTAATAACTTCTAATGTTCTAACTGGTTATATTAGACAAAAATGCAACAAATTCAAATAAATTAACGTAAATAAAAATAAGTATTGCGGTCCAAGTATTGCTCCAGTGGAGTATAGCTGTAAAATAAAATAAAATAAAATAAAATAAAAATAAAAAAAATAATAAAAAATAAACGAAATTATAAAATAATAAAATAATAAAATAAAATGGTAAAATAAAATAAAATAAAACAATAAAAAATAAATAAACAAAATTATATATATATATATATATATATATATATATATATATATATATATATATATATATATATATATATAAATACAATTAAATAATAGAATAAAAAAATAAAATAAAATAAAAGTAAAATAATAAAATTTATAAAATAAAATAAAATAAAATAAAATAAAATTCATTCATTTTTCTTTGGCTTAGTTAATTAATTCATCAGGGGTCACCACAGTAGAATGAACCGCCAACTATTCCAGCATATGTTTTACACAGCAGATGCCCTTCCAGCTGCAACCTAGTACTGGGAAATCAAATCAAATCAAATAAATGTGCTTATGTAAATTTATTAAATATCTTTATTATTATCTGCATTTTTAGCTAACTTTCTGTGCATATTGATGAGTGCATTTATGATAATTTTTATGAAAAAAAAAAAAATAAATAAAAAATAAATAATCATGGCCAGTTAAGATTATTTATGTCTTGTAATATTCAGTTCTCCCACTATACTATTGACACCATCGGCAGCAATGTTAATTGTGGACCCTTATTAGATAACAATATTTACAATCTGATATTCTGAAAGCAAAGTGTCTTTCCAGGCCTAACATCTCTGTGCACGCACACACACAATCACACACTATATCCACTAAACTATCAATTCAAGCTAGTAAGTTAAAAAAATACTGTTCTGAAGTAGCTAAACCAGGATGCTATATCCACCAAACAAGAATTGCACTGACCATCCACAGGCATGCAGGGCTCATAGATGAGTCTGTAGCCCTCGATGATGCCGTTAGGAAAGACTGGTTCGCCCCACGACACGTTCACAGAAGTGGTGGTGAGCTCGCTGAAGTGGATGAAACTGGGAGCACTGGGAGCTGAAAGAGAAAACATCTCCTAATCAGGACAAACCATGACAGACAGTCTCAATAAATACATTTACATGGACATCTGTAATCTAATTGTTTGCCTTAATCTGACTAGTACAATAATATAATATAATAATATAATAACATCAGTACTTCACCGTCCAATGGCTAGTTTCCTGCAGTGTTTCACGCAACAACAGTTCATGTTCATCATGGCACTATATGTGACATTTTTTCATTTTGAATTTTGCAACAAGTTCAACTGCAGTTAATTTCTCTTACTATGCGAGCAAACAGACAACGGTGGATACAAATTGTCAGGCAACAGGCCACCTCTGCCATTTCATTCACTAACTTTACATTCAAGCTACCTCAAACTCTGAGGTACTTCTTAATGTCCATAGTCGTCATTTCCCACTCATTTTTTTACACTTCTTTTACCTGAGTTTGTAGTTCGAATTCACATCCAACGCGCAATGTAATGTGGGCAATGTTAGCAGTTTGAGTATGGATTGAGTTGAGTATGTGTATGATTCTACATTTCGAACTAGTACACCATCCGTTTGGGACATACTAATTTTATTTTCAAATACTATTTAAGATGAATAATATGCAGATTGGGACGCAGCAATTCTCATCCGTCAAATGCCTAAAGGCTGATTTATACTTCTGCGTCAAGCGCGCGTGTATGTTCTGGTGCAGCCATTGTTGACAGATTAAGCTGACTTTTTCCTGCTCAAAAGCTGGCCAAAATTGGCCAAAATGCACAAAAAAACCCCCAAAATATTAATTAATATTTTATTTAATTTTCATTTATTTAAATCAAATTAACCTAGTTACTTTAACTGTTATATATATATTTTTATGGAGTTAACTTATTAATAAAGGTTCAGCGGCGGAACCACGCCTAACTTTGTCTTCTTAACCAATCACCTACTCCCTTAAACTTATTTAAGGAAGACCATACCTCTAGCACTGTTCTTCTTGTTCTTTTGAATCCACCCTCCCTTCCCCTATTTCATTGCTTCCCATTCACAATCCTATAACCCTCTTTATTCCTACATGCAGGTTGAATCGGGGGGTCCAATCACTCTGCCAAAATATTACAGAGACAGTACCCCCACCATGAGTTTCTGGGCATAGTAGGATGCCAGATCAACCTACCCACCTATTCACCAGTCATACTCTTACTCCCCTTCCCCTTCATCCCACTGTTCTCTTACTATCCCCTTACATCCCTACAGTAAAGTCTAGCTCAAAGTGAGGCTTGGTCCGTGCTGGTGAAAAACCGTACAGCAACCAACACCAGAACCACAACATAACCAAAACACTGCCCCCCTCTCACCCACACACTGCACTTAATGTTAGAGTATGTTTTACTTTCTATTTTGGCATTTTTAAATAATTTTGAACATAATTATTTTTGTTAATCAGACAATGCTTCTATGTTCTGTCAATCGTGGAAAAAATGATCGATAAAAGTGTCATGATAAACTGCTGTGAGTTAACCTGCAGGTGCTGCGTGATGAGGGGAGTCAGATTTGTCCTGGGAGTCAGATTTTGATAAAACTTTCCTTCACCTCCTCTTGGGGGTGGGCCCACACGGTTTGCACTGCACTGCTCACTACTAACTAAATGGAGTAGGAGCACACAGTTATGTTTTGTTAAATAAGTTGCACATAAAATTTACGTTTCAAAACTGGCCGAATTTTGTTTTCAGCCCGCCTAAGCCCTTTTTGACCACGCACGATCAAATTCAAAAATGCCCAACTGGATGGGAAACTGCCCAATCTGGGAACACTGGGTGCAGCCTTCGTGCGGTCGTTTAGCCCTCGCCGTGGCTGACGTGGACCTCTAAAAGAATTTAGCTACATGCATAGGGCAAGCTCTGTGATTGGTCGGCTTGGTAGTGGTGATGAGTGTGGGCGGGGGTGAGAGACATGCAAACCCGTTGGAGCAAGTGTTTACAAGTGTCGAGTCCTGTGAGGGAGCTCCAGATGGAGACTTTTGTTTTGTGTTTACCTTATGATTAAAGTTGTTGCACGTCCGCCAGTTCCTGCCTCTGAATGAACGCGTTTTAGCTAGTAGCATTCAGAAAAAAAACAAAATACCCACAAAGAAACTTGACACAAAGGAACATAAAAACCTCACTGCCAGCTAGCATTTCGGAAGTGTTATTGCAGAGTAACAAAAATATATAAATGCACGACAACACGCAAGGCAGGCACCGTGGGTCAAGCAGATCACTTGACACAGAAGTTGACGCGGTGTTGTACTGCACTTCAATAATGCGACTAAAATAGGAATACTCCACATGTCCTAATTCCATTTCTGTTTAGTTCGATTATGACTCTAGTCGTATTAAGGTCATCAAAAATCTCTGTTTACATGGAAGACTCTTATTCTGAGTCCTTTCATTCTGAGTCTCTGTCTCTGTCTTTGGGGGAAAAAGAAAAAGAGCTGACAGAACATAGAGACAAATATTTTTAGATGAGGGAAAGAAAGACAGAGCCAGCTAGTGAGACGATTTTATCGCTGATTTATTGCTGATTGTGTTTTCTACAGATTGATTCCAGCTCCACAGCTTGAGGCAAAATGTATTTAATGCCAGTCAAAGTGCTTTTGCAATTTATGATATCAACAAGAACTGTCAAGCCTTTACACGTAACCACAAACGAAAACAATTCTCTCGTTTGTTTCTTTGGAAATGGTCTGCATACAAAAAAAAAAAAAAACAAAACAAAAAAACAATGGTGCTCTTGCAAGATATTTTAATTTAACCATCTAACAAAAGTTTGGTAAGTACTCCAAAGGTTGAAGATACTTTGAAGAATGTTGGTACTGACTTCCACAGAATTGTTTCCTACTGTGGATGTCAATGGCTATTAATTTTCAACGTACTTTCACATATCTTATTTTGTGTTCAACAAAAGAGAGAAAATTTAGTGGTGTGTTCACACCAGATGTGGGTAAAGTGTTAATAGCGATTGATCTACATGTTAAGTCTACGCAAATATGCAATAGACATCCATCAGCATGCTTTGCGTGAATTAGGGGGTGCTAATTATGCAATTTGAGATAATGACATGGCGCAAATTGACAATTTTGGGGGAGTATGACACATGTAACGCTTGATTTGCACAATTCGTTTGAGTTTAAAAATCTGAACTTTTATGCGTGAATGAAGCAAATTTCTTGCGTGAATGAAGCAATTGAACTCAAAATGTTCAAGTATCTAATTATGCACAAATAGAGCGATTTACTCATGCAAGACGCCGCATAAAGGTTAAAGGATTGGATTCTCGTGAAAATTTGGGCTGAACTCACCTTTTATATTCATTCATTCATTCATTTTCTTTTTGGCTTAGTCCCTTTACTAATCAGGGGTCTCCACAGTGGAATGAACCACCAACTTATCCAGCATATGTTTTATGCAGCATATGACCTTCCAGCTGCAACCCATCACTGGGAAACATCCATACACTCTCATTCACACACATACACTACGGACAATTTAGCTTACCCAATTCACCTATAGTGCATGTTTTTTAGACCATGGTTGTGAGAATTGTCTTATGTTTGGCTTTAGAAAAATTAACCCATATAGTCAAGAAAACCTGAAAAATTTGTATATCCCTTTGTAAGATGCCTGAAGGAAGCTGATACAAATCTTTTCTCTATAACTTGTATCACCTGCTATTGATATACCGTTGTTGTTTTATGGTGTACCTTTATATTGTATGTTTAAATACATGCATTTACTTATACATATACATGCATATATATATATATATATATATATATATATATATATATATATATATAAAACATTTTTATTAATATTATTATTATTATTATTTTTAAAAATTATATTGTCTTTATTTTTATTTATTATTAAATTTTTTTTTTGTATATTTGGTTTTGATTTCACATTTTAAAAGCTACTAAAATCAATAAAGACAGAGACAAAAAATGAATCAGCCAGTTTGAACAAATTGCTTGAATGAATGATTCAGTGAATCACCCACTAAGACAAACATCTGATGACATTACAAATGTATTCCAATAGGCTTCAGCATGCAGTTAATACATTTGGACTTTTTTTTTTTTTTTGTAAAATGAAGTAATATCCTCGACAACATGCGTTCTTAAATTGCTAAAACAGCAATTACGATGTTATCATAGACGATAAATACGCACGTCATGATTTTGCAAAGTATGATGAGATCCTGGATTAACATCTATGTTGATTCTGGAACATCATTTTTGTTGGAAAATGTAATCCAGACCTATTAGGGTTAACCCAACCGTAACTGTAAATTATTAGCAAAATCAGAGTGGAATAAAAGTTGGATAACAATCATGTTGAAATGCATAAACCTGACCGTAAGCCTAAACTTAACATAGACTGTAAATGTATCCCTTAATTCTGATTGGCTGATTGGAATGTTGTTTAAGGATCAACATAAATGTTAAACCAGGAACATGTCCTACTTGGTGAAATCAGTTTGGTGGATAAATACAACACACACCTTCCTGCTAGCATCTTAACCTTTGTATAAGTTTCCATCTTTTCAGTTGCAAAATATAAAATCCAAAGTCAACATGCTATTTGCTTCAAAATATCCTTTATATATTTTTTCTCTGTCCTATTATTTTCTTCTTAAGAATTTTGTTAGCAAAGAGAGTGACAACAAAAAGCTCACACACAACAAAACAGCCCTGAACATTGTTTTTTCTTTTTGACATTGGAGCTCAACACAGCCAACTTTATAATATCAGATGACAAAAAAAAAACGGCCACTTTTATGGCAGACGAATGAAAAGCACATTTCTCCAAGACTCCAGGGGAAACATCTCCTCAAAAAGAGAGAACAATCTAGAGACTGTGTCCCACAGACGCTCTGAGGCGAGAGCCAACTCACAGGCACGCTGACTGAAAACCACAAGACTGAAAAAGGCTGAAATAACTCGGCTTCATCAGACCGAACTCTATACACATAAATAAATGCAGATAGCAGATTTGCTGATTAGAAGCAGGGGATAATTTGTTGGGTTTTGATATTTCTTGGCCAGACGTCAGCAGCAGTTCACATTCCACAAGGTCTTGGGCACATAAATAATTAAATCATTTGAAATAGTTTCCATCATTTTACAAATTCCTGATGGACTGCCCATGAAAAATATGTACAGTTAGCTTTAAAGAGATAGTGCACCCCCCAAAAACACATATTTACTGTTGATTTACTCACCCTCAGGAAATACAAGATGTAGATTCAGTATTTTTAATTCAGTAGAACATAAATAAAATATATTTTAGCTGAAACTGTGGTCCTTGGTGATTAATTTAAGTGGGAAGCATTCATTAGAGAACCCAAAAAACATATATAAGCAAAACTAAATTATTACCAGTGATGATACACTGGGATCCTATGAAGCAAATGATCAATCAGTGCAGGAAACTGAAATAATTTACATCATTAGCTTTAATCAACAGCTTCAGCAAACAGGAATTGAGGTCCAGACTTGTTATTTACAACATTATTATTAAAATCAATACTCATGTTCTTGCATAGACTGACTCATTCATTCATTCATTTATTCATTTTCTTTTCAGCTCGCTTAGTCCCTTTATTAATCAGGAGTCACCAGAACGGAATGATCGGCCAACTTGGTGGGGGAAACCAGAGCACCCGGAGGAAACCCAAGCAAACACAGGGAGAACATGCAAACTCCACACAGTCTCCAACTGACCCAGCCGAGACTCAAAGCAGCGCCCTTATTGCTGTGAGGCACAGTGCTACCCAATGCGCCACCACGCCGCCCTCATAGACTGACTGTTTTGCTTAGTAAAATCTTAAAGGGATAGTTCACACATTTTTTTTTATTGTCATAATTTACTCACTCTTTTGTTGTTTTAAACCTGTGTGAATTACAGAATACAATATCTTGAAAAATGTTGGAAACCTGTAAACATTGACTTCCATAGTATTTGTTTTTTCCTACTATAGAAGTCAATGGTTACAGGTTTTCAGCTTTCCTCAAAATATCTTGATATGTATCAGTAACATAATAAATAAACTTATAAAGAACCACTTGAGGGTGAGTAATTAATGAGTAAATGTACATTTTGGGTGAACTATCCCTTTAATATTAGTATTGTATTATATAAGTATTATATTAATATTAGTATTGCCAGAGCCATGGCTATTGATTTTACTTTGCCTATATATATATATATATATATATATATATATATATATATATATATATTTTTTTTTTTTTTTTTTTTTCTATATGTTTTTTATTCTTATTTATGTATTTTTGTTGAAAATATTTGTAACAAAAAAAGAAAAAAAAAAGTGTAAAATTGTATAAATTGTATTGAGTAAATAAATAGCAAATGTTCATTTTAAATTTAATTTTATTTGTTTATAATTGTTTATAATTGGTTTATAACTAATAAACGAATCCTAAAAAATAAAAACAAGTAAAATGATTAGTATCTTGTGTCAGTTTTCATTGTGGTTTTCTGGTTCTTGGTCTATTTTTTGCTTATCAAGTGATGCGGATCAACAGTGTTTTTTATTATTGTGGCCTAAAGGTTTCCTCACCAGCTTGTTGTGTTCTTCCTCTGGTCGGCGGGCTGCGTGGCCCATCGCCTGCGGCGTTGAAAGCAGCCACGCTGATCATGTAGGTGGTGTAGCCTGTTAGATTCTTCAGCTTTACTCCTCCTTCCGGTAGGAAGAGAGTCCGCAGTTTCTCCGTCTCGTTTTTCCGCTGATATTCCCAAAAGAAAATCTGCAAGAAGAACACAATAGGTCACACTCATATTATTGTTCTAAATGTCTGTTTCAAGCATTGCTCAATAATTCCTTCATCTTCTGGTGCTTTTATGTCCCAGTTTGTTTGTTTTTTGTTATTAAAATTAGCTTTTTGTTAAAAAGCGTATGAAGCTCACATCGAAATATTTTTGGAAACATTTTCCATTTTTCTTCATTTATTTTTCGCAAGAAAGCATTACATTATTTTGCAATATTTTGAGGTCTGAAAACTTTGATATATATATATATATATATATATATATATATATATATATATATATATATATATATATATATATATATATATATATATATATATATATATATATATATATATAAATACATTACACAGTTTTGAATTAATACAATATCGAAATATGACCTAAATGATGGGGCTAAACATTCATTTCAATTTTTATCATTTGACAATTATTATTTTTATGTATTCTTAGACAAATTATGGATTTCCCATTTTTTCTATTTGCTACAGTATATTGTATACTATTTGGTAACTTTATCAAATTAAATGTACAAAAGTGACTTTATATGCATAGAAAGCATAACAAGCAAGTAAAGTGTTTATTAAAATGTTTCTATGAAGTTTGTGAAAATGAAGTCACAATATGGTTGTCAAGAAATGAACATATACATTTATTTTGATCTGTATGCTGAGAAACAGGTAGTGGTTTAAAAGATAAAGGTAAAATTAATAATAAATTAGTAAGTGTGTCACAGGATTAATTACAATTAATTGCTTTCAAGATAAAAGCTTGTAGTTACATGATATCTCTGTACTGTGTATATTTATGCATATATGCATAAATATACACATAGTGTACATGAAATAGAAAAATATACAAAATAAATATATTTACATTTATATAAAATTTGTATTATATAGAAATATTTACATATAAATATAAACAAATATGTTATACAATATAGTCATGCATTTATTTATATAAACAAAAATATGCACAGTATATTGTGATTAATCATTTGACTAGCATGAATATATTATTTTTAATAATTACTGAATCTTTTTAAACATTCATAAATTTTTTCATGTGTGTAAAAACACATGAGTTATTTAGGGTCAACAAATGAACCTCATGGAAAAAGTACCCATGGGAGTCACACTAAAGTATCTTCCACACAGCAAGAGTCATTCGATTCTGACCTTATAGCCTTGAATATCTCCATTCTGAGTCTCCAGAGGAGGCGGGTCCCACGTCACATCAAATTGTGTGGCAGTAGCTGATTGGATGATCACATTTTGAGGCGGGGCAGTGGGAACTGTGAGAGAGCATACAGGACGTGTGATGAAGTTGCATTCCGTTTCATTGATTTACTGTATGAGATAAGTCACTTTAAGTAACTTTTTGATTCAAATGAAAAGAAAAGTAAAGTTTCACCTGCTTCACCAACAAAGACTTCTTGTGGTGAGCTGGTTGGACCTTCACCCACAGCATTATACACGCTCATTCGGATTTCATAGCGCTTGTGCTTCAGAAGATCTGCAAAATTAAAGTTTTTAATAGATTATTGGAATGTATTTTATTTTAAAACCCACAGCTTAGTCACTTTTGTTAGCTTTAATTTTTGAGAAAACCACCTTTGAGAAACCAAAATTCCAATCTTCTGATATAAGAGGTCACTAAACTATGAAAACCTCTAGTAAATTTCAGAACTCGATTTGATTATTTTGATGTACTGTACTTCCAACTGGAACAAAATATTGAATTGGGAGTGCGGCTTTTTTCATGCATCATTCCCTCAAACTAACAGTATTGCTGAGTTCGGAATGCATAATTTTAGCCCTGATTTTGACTCGCCAACAGGTTTTGAGAAATCAGCAACAAATGCCTGAAATCACAGGCAAATCGGTGCTCGTTTACGTGAGTAACAATCACATAGTATGAACTATGAAAGACGAGATCTGCGAGAATCACAGATGAGTCGCTGACACCTGTCAGATATTTGGCATGCTAAATAACTGCAGCTGTCGGCGATTCAAATCATGCCGTGTGAAATGTGTTTTGATTGAAAATAACATCGGCAATAACCAACAGCCAATGAGAAAGCAGCATCCACTAGTATGGGTGTCTGCAGGCCAGCGGGAGGTTGGGGGTCAAGTTAAAAGTGCTCATTTTCAGTTTATTTGCACCCAAGAAATGAAGGAAAAACTAGTGTAAATTTGGCTGGAGCACCTGTGTCTGTTTGACATGTCATCTGAGCAATATCACAATTGGCATGAAAAAAAAAAAAAAAAGTTAAAGAGAAATTGCTAATTCCATTCAAAACCAGGTGAGCAAAATAAGTACATTTTCTACCCAACTAAAGGATTCTTTTTCATTATGTATTAATATTAAAATATATACTACGTGACCTCGCGTTGTTTCCATGTCACTTCTCGCGTGTGTTTGGTTGTAAGATGTAGTTGTCGTTGATTCTTCTATTTTAAAGTCATGCAGTGTGAGACCCCCTGTCACCAATCCATTTTGCAGTATAAACAAAGCAGCGACGAAAAGCTAGCCTAGATAGTCATGCAGTGTGAAAACATCTGTCACACGACTACTTTGAAAACCATGCAGTCTGAACTCAGCATAAGAGAGATCAATAATATTGTGTCTGAAGCTGTCAAAGTGATGTCGATAGAGAAGGACTGTCATTCCAAATGCAGAAACAAATGCTCAGACTTTGATTGAAGATTATCAAACAAGCGTTTTTTCCCACCCACCGATATTGACTGACAGGCACGTACAGTATTACCATGTCTGACTATTAACATGTGTGCACAAGACAGGATTTGCAAAGAAACTGGAATTAAAAGATCTTTTCCAACTCTCTATGATTCAAGTGCACTTCAGTAAGCAGTAAGTGCTACACATTATATCATTTTGAACTATACTTTATGAGCTAGTTAAGTCATAACTAGGGCCACACAGAATTTGCGCGCGCAGAATTCCGCAGATTTTCTGCAGATTTCCGCAGATTTTTACCCCATCATTAATTCTGTTTATTTACTTAAAGTTAAATATTTACAGGTAATCTAATGGGATTTGCATTTTAAACATTAAATACAAGTTAAAAAGATATTATTTTTTATTTAACATATTAAGGTTTTAGTTATGATACTCCCAAAATAATTCCGCAGAAATCCGCAGATTTTTACCAAAATTCTCTGCAGAAATAGCAAAAAATGTCCGCAGATTCCGTCTGGTCCTGGTCATAACTGCTGGAATCAGCACAGGTACATAGTGTACACAACTATAAACGAGGATGCTTCAATCACACAACAGCTGTGAATGTTTTATCTGGGGCCTCATGTACAAAGACTTGCGTTGAATTCATACTAAAACATTGCCTACGGACAAAGCTGTAAATGTGCATATGCAGTAAAAAATTCAGATGTATAAAACACTGCGTACGCGGAATCCTACGCATATTCTTTTTGTACATCCGAATTAACGTGAAACTGAGCGCACTTGCACGAGCGCAAAAACCCCTCCCTGCCTCCTTCCACTAATAAATATGGCAATGACTCTACTTTGGCAAAACCAAACGAAAAAGCAATGGCAAAAGCAAGCAAGAAGAGAAACTTCACAGAATGTGATTTAGAGGTGCTCCTATTGGAGGTAGACTGGAGAAAAACTGTGTTATTTGCAAGTTTGTCCTCCGGAATTAATAACAAAAGAAAAAAATAGAGTGGGAGAGTTTAGCTGATGCGGTTAACATAGTGGGGTCTGAACATTGCACTGTGAGTGAATTAAAAAAGAAATGGTCCGATGTAAAGGTGCAGGTTAAGAGGAGAACAGCGGTGCACCGTCAAAGTGTGGACCGAACAGGCGGGGGAACAGGGGATGCTGAACTAACACCCTTTGAGGAGAGAGTTGCCTCAATTGTGGGCGACACTTTACTGTCCGGAGTAGTATCCGTGTCTGTGGGAGACACAGATTTATTAGAGGAACACTTTGTTAGGGCGGTATAGCAGCACCCCTCCGCTCTTATCAAGGCATCGCCACCGGCATTTCAGCTGCCTAATCGCCCGCTCTACATCTGATCCAGTGCCTGCCACCTTGGAGCCTCATCCCAACCATGCTGTTTGTGAGGATGAATTAATCATGGGTTGACCAAGGCCACCTTGCTACAATATTTGTTAAGCGCATTTGAGCATCACATATTATTTGCACATTTATTAAATGGAAATGTTTCCCATTCACATATGCAAATTCGTCTTCAGATGGCGCTTTTATAGCAATGTGCGTGCAGTCGATCGCTCCGATTACATTGGGAAAACCGGCGATCGCTGCACATTGCGTTTTAATGTTTGGCTGGTCAACTACATGGTGTGGAAACCTTATATACCTGCTAGACATGCGGATGATCCCGTCCCATACAACTGGCATTGCACGGCTCAAAGTTACTTTGTAGTGTGCAATTTAACATAATTGCCTCTAGGAGTCGCCAATGGAAATAAAACAGACACACACAAGAAATACACGTACGCCAGACATGAAGTTGGCGTGGACCAACGCACATTCTCACGTTAATTTCATCGTTAGTAAATCCAAACGTGAGCGTAAAAGCTGGCGTACGCAAAGTTTTTGTGCATACGCAACATTGATCCATGAGGCCCCAAGTTTATTTTGTAGAGTAACTTAGCTATAACAGATGTCTAAACAGCAGATTATTCACCCATTTGGTGGGCATCCTGTCTCATTTGCCGTGAATAGATGAGCAAAAACAACACAATGCGTTGAACGTACACGCTAATGTTGCTACGGAATTTCTTTGTGCTCATTCATCTTACTGTGGTATTTGCCTCTATTTCATCATGCCATTGTTTCATCGAGGTGGTGTGTGTTAATTTGCTGTGTTTATTCTGACATCTGACCCTGGCTATCCTTCTCTGAACAAAATGTCATAAGAGTGGGCAGGGAGAACCAGCTCAATTTCATTTAAAGGCATAGGCACAAAAACAGATACCTCTGACCCAAAATTGACATTTTCAACAGGGTATACTAAATGATCTGATGGGTATTTAAACCTTTAGACTCATTCTGGAGACACAAAATACTTATTTTACTAAAATTGGAGCCCTATAAAATAAAACAAGATATATAAAACAAGAGAACAGCACCAAAATAAACAAAAAAATGCAGTTTACGACCTTTTAAAGTTTGACTCAGGCTCTCTCCTAACATTGTCATCTCTCAGCCAGAATGATGAGTCAGTCTGCTTATCTGAACTCAATATACAGACTGCTTTTCCTCCAGATATCAACAGTGGAGAGAAACCAGAGCCGGCTCTTGAATTCATTACCACTCAAGAGGAGAGCTGAGAACAGGCCGCTGATAGCAGCCAGCCTAAACATCCACACTGCATATTCTCAACTCTTAAGTAAGACTTGACTTGTGCTGCATTAAACACAGTCATATATCAGTTTTATGGATTGTGAAAGAGAAGGAGGAAAGGAAAACAGGAAGTGACTTACTGTCCAGCTCATATTGGGTGAGGGAGGGTTCACTGAGGTTCCTCATGCTATATGGAGCTGTCAGAAAGAAAGGATAATGGGAATTGGAATGAATAAAAAGTAATGTTATTATTGAATTTTGTCAAGCAAAAAACAAAGCAGCACACATTTTGATTTGTGCGACAAGTGAGCATTTGTGTAGCATATTTCCAGCTAATTTCAGTTTCACTTTAGAGCAATTCCAGCGTTATGGATGTGACATTTGCAGTAAAATCACAAAACATAAATTCACATAGAAAGTATGTTAACGTTATACTGAAACATCGGTTTATATTTTCTAAAGCAACTAAACTAAACTAAAATATCCATCTGTAAACATTTCTTTATATTTTAAATGAGCAAAATAAATATATGTTATGGATGTGACTATAAAAGTCTGCGAGTTTACAGTATACAAAATACTTTGTAGAAATTCTGTGAATTAAACTGCACAACTGAAAAGAAACAATGCTAATCAAAAGAATAGGAGTCAGCTGTCTGTAGAACAAAAATGATTGATTTTATTTTACATTTTTGCATTTATGAGGAAAAAGCCTTGTTATGGATGTGACAGATGTGAAATTGGCACTTGTGTGACTTTGGTAAATCAAATATAATTGTTTGAAAACATTGACAGAGACATTTGAGTATTTTACAGTACTGTACTTTAAAATATAAGCCCACACAAAAAACTTAGAAAGGAAAATTTAAAATAAATTTGTTTAGGCTTGATGTTTATAAAGAATGTTGTTTATAGTGAATACCACTGTAACTTCTGTTTAATTTATTTATACTTATAATTTTTTATTTCTTTGTCTATTCTGAATACAGTTACTTGTAAAGGGTTTGTTGGGGAGTGTGGATGTTTAGAATATTCATAAACATTTAATCTAATCTTAATTTTCAACTAAAATCATATTGTATCATTTGGGGAACAATTTTTCTAAACCAAACATAACATTAACCATATTATTATTGCATTCAGCCCTTTTTAATAAAAAAAACCCCATAAAAGTAAAATAAAATTAAAAAAGCCAGTGTTACAGTAATTCAATTAGAATTAACAGAATTTATTTAAAAATCTTAAAAAACAAAAATAATCAAAATATCAGTCAAACCTACATATTTAGATTTAACAAAACAACTCAAATATTGTTCTTGATGTAAGGAATTGTTGTTGACAAGCTACAATACGGGTAAAAAATACTTGTAAATTATATTTAGTTTTACATATATTTTGAGATCGAAGTTTCCCCATATTTATTTATGCTTTTGAATTGAGCTATGAAGCCTTGATTTTTCCTAAAACAACTTTTGATGTTGAAAAGAAAAAAAGAAGACTTTTATTGTAATTTTTATGTTAGTTCATCGACATACAGTCACAAATTTTCATAAATATTTACATTTAGGGCTTTATTTTAATGATCTAGGCGCAAAGTCTAAAGCGCAAAAGCATTAAAGGCGTGTCCGAATTCACTTTTGCTATTTTAAGGACAAAAAATACGGTCTGCACTGCGGCAAATGGTCTTACAGGGTTGTGCTTTATTCTCTTAATGAGTTATGGGTGTGTTTTGAGAATAAATCAATCAGAGTTTCATCTCCCATTCCCTTTAAGAGTCAGTTGCGTCATGCCAGGGTGCATTTGCTATTTACAAGGCGGACTTTGTTAGTGGAAAAAACTGAACACTTCACTAGTGAGAAAACAGTTAAACAGACCATCTGCAGCACGAGGATAATGAACGAGCCTCCTTCAATCGGCCTCTTTACTTTCTCTCTCTTTCTTTTGTGGAGAAAGAAAACAGTAAAAACTCACTTCACTGAAGACTTCTATTAACCTACATAATAAATTTCATTTGTTAAGCGCAAAGATTTTGTTTCAAAACTATTTTTTAAATTCAGTTCTAATTTCCAGCAAACGAATAAATGAGCAATATTAACAAAGTGTGGTCAAAAAACTGACTTATTTTCAAATACACATGCTATGCCCCAGTATGGTCCAAAACCTGACAGGTGGACAAATCTACGCTTGTTTTTAATAAAACAAATTTAAATATGCATATAATAAATAATACTGCTAATAATAATAACATCATACAAAAGCAAGTTGTCGTTAGTAAATTGAAAAAAGCCCTCCGAGATGAAGAAGGCATGGAGACAGTGTTTTTTTTGTTTTTTTTTTATGTAGAAAGTAATAATTTTTTAATATTTTAATCCTTACATGCTGTGTGTATTAAGCAAGTGTAAGCGAGGCACACAACTAACGTGCTCTGCACTGGACTTTAGACCTGCTTTCAGCTGGTCTATTGCACAGTCTATTTTAGTTCCTTAAAATAGCAACACGCCAACAATGCGCCTTAACACACCTTTTTCTAGACCGGAACACCCATGAGTCCACAAAGTGGTGCAAATGAATTTGCTTTTTAAACAACGTGGTGCAAAATGGGAAAATTATTGTTGAGCTGGTCTAAAAATAACAACACGTCTTGCACCTTATTGCGCCGGGTGTATGATAGGGTCCTTAATCTTTCCCTAATTTTCAACTAAAATCATATTGTATCTTTTTGGCCAACATTTTTTTTTAAACCGTAAACCACATTATTATTGCATTCAGCTCTTTTTATTCAAAAATCTAATTTGAAAAAAAAGGGAAAAAACTATGATGGTAAATGCAAATGTTAATTCTACTGGAATTAATGGAATTTATATTAAAATTTAAAAATCAAAACATAGTCAAACCTATTTAATTTCAACAAAACAACTTAAATATTGTTCTTGATCAATGTAAGGAATTGTTGTTGACAAGCTAAAATATTAGATAGTATTTAAATATTAAATATGAAATATGTTACAGATATTTCATGAAGTGAAAAATACCTTATAAAACTTATATTATATTAAGTTTTCCATTTATTTTGTGATCCAAGTTTCCCCCATTTATTTATGCTTTTGAATTGCATTATGAGGCCTTGAAATTTCCTCCAACAACTTTTGATTTTGAAAAGTACAAAAAAAGAGACTTATATTAAAATGTGTATATTGGTTCATCGACATACAGTCACAAACATGTGTGATAAATTGTCATCACCCAACCTAGCATATATACTGTATATTTTATACTCACAGGTGAGTTCTGCCCAGCTGGCTGAAGCACTGCTGATAGTATGAACGCTGAAACTTCGAAGCCGATCGTAAAGCAACTCCCGATATCGGATTCGAAAGCCCAGCAGGATCCCATTAATCTTCTCCTCAGGAGGGGGCTGAAGACAACAGGACAGACATTAAAGAGCAGCATACCTGTGCCAAAAACTATTGCACCCCTTCTTTTCTCCATTCTCCTTTTACTACAGAGTGCAACGGTCAGGTTAATTAAATTTCTCTGCAGGGAAATTGAATTTTAACAGTAACTGATAAACCTTTAAAAACACCTGCTGTGAGCTCCAATGTTGTTAACAGATTGTTTGTGCTTTTATTGAACCCATCTGTTCACATTAATTCATTTTATTTTTCAAAACACTCATGTTTAGGAGCTGAGATGATGAATAAAACTACATTACCCAAAAGGCTGCAGAAAGCTACACAAATAAGAGCAAATGGAATCAAATAGATCTTTTGCTCCATCCAACATTTTGTGTGTGTGTGTACAGAGTGTGTGATGTATGGGTGTTTCCCAGTGATGGGTTGCAGCTGGAAGGGCATTCGCTGCGTAAAACATATGCTGTGGCGACCCCAGATTAACCCAGACCCCAGATTTTTTTGAGCGGCTACAAAACAAACCACTGTAATCTAATAACTTGCTAATTAACATACCTTGCCTAGTTAATCTAATAACCAGTGTTGGGCACGTTCCTTTAAAAGAGTAATTAAGTTACTAGTTACTTCTCACAAAGAGTAACTGAGTCAGTAACTGAGTTACATCTAATTTGTCAAATAATTATGAAATAAATATTAAAAATTGTACACTAATCTACACTATTTTAATGTTGTTGTGGGACAATGTGAAAGACAACCATCCAAGTCAACAGATCATTATAAATATCATTATTATAGTTGCACAATAAAATGACTCCTGGTCATTGGTGTGTGCAAGGGACTGTGTGTGAACACCCCCTCTACTCAGCCTCTGATTGGCAAATGATGGAAATGTACTCTTAGACAATCATCACGCTCTCAGTTACACCACCTTCACAAACACACCAATCATTATGTTGGTTACACTTTAACACTAGTACATACTAGTAATACTTGCAAAATAACTTGTTATGTCCTGTTATCATGGCAAAGACAAAGGAAATTATTTATTAGAAATTAGTTGTTGAAACTATTATGATTATGATCATCTCTCCATTAAATAGCACTATAGAAAAATAATTTTGAACTCATAGCTAATTAGTTTGGTTCATTTGTTTTAAGAGCCTCTATTATGAGTTTTTGAAAATGACCTTCCATGTAGTTTGTAACACTGCTCTAAGTGAAGTGAAATATCCAGCTAAGGCTTAAATCTGAAAGTGCACAGTGATTAAAACTATTGATTCATTTATAAAAGAGTCGACTCATAGTGCTTCAAATGAATCGTCTTGATAATGAGTCTTTAGCTGTTTCGGCTTGACGTTGACGAAACATAAGCTCTGCCCAATTGTTGCCCGTACAAACCCAAGAGACGCTGTGCTCAGCTGGATATTATTGGAAGTGTGAGGGGAGAGTTAGTGTTATTTTCTCTACCCAACAATGAAACTGTGACGAGTCAGTTTTTGAGGTTTATTTTAGCAAAAATACCTCAGCATTATAGCCCAGCCTTGTGCTCTTCCCATCATTTTTCTGACAGCAATCTTCAGCAATCTACACGCTTACAATAGGGGATTCGTCAGCCGTTTGTTAAAGGAAGGATCAGAAAAGACTATTGATGTGTGGGACTTCAGAGCTTGACAGGAACTTTATAGTGCATAGTTCATTTATCAGTTTCTTCCTCCATTTCACAAGTGTAAGTAAGTGAGATTAAAATGGCTGCCTCCTTGTTTTCTCTAGCTTGCAAATTATGTATTTAATTGTGTTTTGTTACTTGTAACCGCTTGTAGTTTATCTGGTTAACTCTTTATATTCTCATATCGCGTCTAATGCCATGTTGAAAACGCAACCATGTCGCTTTGTTTACGGATTTAAATGTGTTTGTGAGCTTGCGTTATACTGCCGTTTGTCCTTGCTATAGCCACCGTCAGCTGTTCCTACACACGTGCGGCAGTCAAGTTTCAAAATAGTTCAGCTTTTGCCACTGTGTGGATTAATACTGAGTGTGTGTCACTGTTTTTAACTTATGGTTAAGAATAGAGCAATATGCTGGTGTTTGATTTAATGCACTCCTGTATTCGGCTCACACACATACCTGCCAACATTTGTCTCTGAAAATCCGGGAGACAGGGGGGGTTAGGTTTGGGGGTGAGCTGTCTGAATAACACTGTGGAGAAACGGGTACTGTGTACTGTGGTGTTGGTAACTACTATGAAGCGTGTTTCGCGCCACCGCTGCGGATCCTATACCAATGTTGGCGACCAGGGAGGAGGGGGGCTGGGGGATGGTGGTTGAAATTACGGGAGTTTTTCAGGATAAATAACAAAATGGGAGGGTGGCGGAGGATGGGTCTGAAATATGGGAGAATCCCGGGAAAAACAGGAGTGTTGGCAGGTATGCTCACACATCCACTATGCACTCTGACTACTTCAATATTGTTGATAAGCGGTGGTGGCCATTTCACTCTGTCTTGCGCTGAACGCTGTCGATCAATCGCAACAGATTGGGTCATCAGTCCAATCAGCACAGATTAGCCTCGTGCTAAGGAGGGGTTTGGGAACAACTGAATCGCTGAACGAATCATATGGGAGTCGCTGGGATAATTAGGTAAAAATAAATGCATATTATAAGACAATGAAAGTGTTTTTGACCTTGCATGCATATCAGCCTGTTGTTGGAGACCCTTTAAACCAAAATATGACCATTTTTAATACATAATGGGGGCTCTTTAATTACTTTAGTTTTTTAAATCACTATGGGAAAAATAAATGGGAAAACAATTCCAGAACTGCCAAAAAAAGTCAGTGGGCACTAATAGAAAACAATGGACTGAAACAGTTTCAATTTAATAGAACTTCTTTATGTTGCCACAATCTACAATGTAAAAGTGATATAGAAATAAAGATTAATTAAAATATGAATGAATGCATACTATTGGTCAGAAAAAAACTGTTCAATTTAAAGCTTATTCTGGGGTTAATTCAACAAGTTTTACAACATCTTTGTGACTACCAAGCGGCAACCTCCCGCTCTCCCTCGGGAAGCCAATACGGAAGTAACTGAAACTGCAATTCATCGAAATTCCGCTAGTCCTGGCTCCATAATAGAGCAAATTTCTATTGAGCCCACTGTTAGAATGGCCAACTTTACAGCATAAAAAAGGTGTTTACAGCCTGGTACAAAGAACGATTTTGGTTCATATAGCTAATATTACCCTTCGTGACAACTGTGAGGGGGGTGAATTTTTTTATAACTCATCCGTTTCCTTTATATTAGAATATATTAAGTTTGCATAATTAAGGGCGTGGCCACTTGAGTGACAGCAAGGTCTCGCTGGTCGCCGTCACTTCACCTCAGCTGATTACGGCTGATTAGCTGCTGATCTCGGCATATTCATCGTATTTTTGTGTTGTTTTATGTGACTATACACAGTCTGCTGCCTTTTGGAATTATTTCCTACAATTATCAGATGATATGGCATGCTGTGTGCACTTAATTGTGCTCACAAGCCATTCACGTGGCCTCCATTTGCCAGGTGAGTAAAATTATATACCATCTCTATGAATGTATTTGTTTTATTTAAGATCATTTATCATTTATAATGTTCTTTAGAGCTGTAATGCACTCCAGAATCTGACAGTTTGATTAGCTGTAGGCTCTAGAACAGTCATCTGAAGCGTTGTCATACAGTGTTCTGCCTGGATTTCATCAATAGCCTTGCATTTACTAACACAGACTATATCTGAAGTTTTTGGAAGTAATTCGCACTTTGGTCCGATGACGGGCGAACAAAATGGCGACGGTCAGCCACGCCTTCTGGTAGCTTCTTTTGGGTTCTTCATAAACCTATGGGTGACGTCACGGATACTACGTCCATATCTTTTACAGTCTATGGTGACTACATATAATTGAAAGTTGTGTAAACACATGTACGTTGCTAATAGCCTCAGGATAAATCTAAGTATAAACCAGACTTTTCCAAAAGTTCAAACTGAACAATCCCTTTTATTATGAGAGAACCCCCCCACCCCACGTAATAAAGCATGAATGAACTGGTTCAGAGGGAGGAACCAGTTCACTCACCTTTTGGATAAAGACATAAACCAGAGGCCCTGCGGTTTTTAAAACAGGCCCTCTTTGAAAACTTAATTCTACGGTGACTCTGAGAATACGGCTTTAAGATGTCCTCTTGCTCTGTTATTACAATCCGTTGATGGAAAAGCACAACTGCTGCGGCTCTGCAATATCAAGCATGGTGGAAATTCCTTCCTCCTTACTTACCTGCCAGCAAATCAGCACCGAGGTTGTGGTGTGCGGCGTGACGGTGAGAATTGTAGGAGATTCGTCTGGAGCTGAAGAGAAAGTGAGAAATACAATTAAATGGTGTCTTTGTACCTGGCATCCAATGTTTTACGCTACATAAACATTGCATTGCTTGACATGCCAAGTCGGTCTCAAAGCCTGATTTGTTGCATTGGGTTTCAAACAAGCATTATGTGGCGTCTCACTTCAGTAGAGTTGCTTAGGCTTAATTTAGTTTCACAGCAACCAGAGATACTGCATTACCTCACTCAGTCTACTGCCTCCAGCAATGACATCATCACTGGTGCACAATGACATCACCTGGGTTGACAATAAAAACTTGGCTGCTATTATGGCTAGCATCTGTGTGCTGCATAATGGTCGATTCATGACATCCAGAATGACTTGACTGTATATTTTCAGATGACAATGGAGCCACAGAGAGAATAATACAGTGTTTAAACGGATAGTTTAATTAAATACACAATTAAATATTCTGTCACTATTTATTTACCCGTCACTTGGTCCAAATTATTGTGTTCAACAGAATAAAAAATGAATATGTTGGAAACCTGTAACTTCCATGATACAGGTAACATCCCATAACTTCTATTGACTTCTATAGTATTTTTTAAATATACTGTGTTAATATAAATAAAGTGTGTTAAATATAAAGTGATAGTCCACACAAAAAGTAACATTTCTATTATTATTTAATCACTCTTTACCTGTTCCAAACCAGTTAGAGATTTTATATTCTGTTAAACATAAGAAATATTGAAGAATGCTGTAAACTTGTAACCATTGACTTCCATAGTGTTTCGTTTTCCTACACAGCAAAAAAAAGATTTTCTTATGTAGAGTTTTTGTCTGGTTTCTAGTCCAAATATCTACAAATTCTTAATTTAAGAAATATTTTCTAGACAACCAAAAAATAGTGTCTTGTTTTTAGAAGTAATAAATCAAAATGATGTGAGTTTTACCTTAAATCAAGCTAAATAATTTGCCAATAAAGTAAGCAAAATGATCTTGTTTTTGCTTTGCAACAAGATTAATTTGAAAGTAATACATTTTATTTTATAAAGTGCCTTTAAAAGAAGCATCCCAAAGCACTTACATATATATATACAGTTGAAGTCAGAATTATTAGCCCCCTGATTTATTACCCCTCTGTTTATTTTTTTTCCCAATTTCTGTTTAACGGAGAGAATATTTTTTCAACACATTTATAAACATAATAGTTTTAAAAACTCATTTCTAATAACTGAATTATTTTATCTTTGCCATGATGACAGTAAATAATATTTGACTAGATATCTTTCTGGACACTTACATACAGCTTAACTAGGTTAGGTTAACTAGGCAGGTTAGGGTAATTAGGCAAGTTACTGTATAACGATGGTTTGTTCTGTAGACAATCGAAAAAAAATATAGCTTAAAGGGGCTAATAATTTTGACCTTAAAATGGTTTTTAAAAAATGTAAAACTGCTTTTATTCTAGCCAAAATAAAACAAATAAGACTTTCTCCCGAAGAATAAATATTATCAGACATACTGCGAAAATTTCCTTGCTCTGTTAAACATAATTTGGGAAATATTTAAAAAAGAAAAGAAAATTCAAAGGGGGGCTAAAAATTCTGACTTCAACTGTAAAGTAAAGTTGCATGTGCATTCGCTGACCCCTTTAAATACCCAGTGGACACACATTCCATAATAAACCATTGGTCAAAAGTACAACAAGATTTGAGGAGGATAGGAACAAGTTCTGACCATCCTGTAGTGTTGTGATGGCTTCACTCTCTTGACTGTAGTCACTGTCTCCAATATCATTAGTGGCCTTCACTCTGAACTGATATGACGTGAAAGGCTTCAGTCTGAAAAAACAAAAACAAAAACCACAAGCTGATGCTCAGAAAATGCTTTGCATAACTAACAGAGAAATGTCCGTTACTTTACACTCTAAAAGTGTTGCTTTAACATATTTTAATAAGTTAAACAGGTTTCAACTAACTTTTTTTAAGTTATACAAAGTTTAACTTAATACTCATACCCCCGGTTTCACAAACATGGATTAAGGCTAGTCATGGATTAAATTGCATGTTTGAGCTGTCTCAACTGAAAATAACTTGCAGTGAGATGTCTTAAAACATGTCAGTGACATTTTTTGTCTACAGGTGCACACTAGTAATGTATTTTTTAAAGGCTGTTTTTAAAAAATGTGGCATAAATAGCCTAATTTAACTAAGGTCTAGTCCTGGCTTAAGCTAAGCCCTGTTTGTGAAACTGGGCCTTAGTCACTTTGATTGATGTAAGTTGAAATGACTAGAAAAGTTCATTTGATTCAACTAATAAATTAAGGGCAGCAAGAATCTTGTTTACAGTGTATGAATGAATGACACCTAATTTGAATCACTCCAAATGTCCCGGCAGATGTTATTTGTACCTGTCTACGATGTAGGAGCTGGACTCGTGGCTGACAGAGGCAGAATGGACCGTCCAGTTCTTCTCGGGCAGCTCGCGGACCTGAACCGTGTAATAACGGATTGGCGATAAACCATCGCTGCCTGGCTCCCATGACAACAGCACACTGCGCGCCTGCACATTCTCCTGAGGGACTGTGGGACGACTGGTGGGCTGAGGCCGAGCTGGAGGTCAAAGGTCAAGCATAAACACATTTAAGAACACTGACAAAGCAAACACACTCCTGCCATACATAAAGTTGTGAAACCCAGACGACTATGTTTTTGGTGAATTGGTTGGTTTAATGGGAACTCTGTCCTGTAGTTCAAACAAACAATTCACCAGTTTTGCAAAACTTGAAGGAAGTTAATTAAAAATCCAAAAACATAATTTCAAGTGCAACCTTTGAAACTTATTAATTGACATACTGATGAACCATCTCAAAGGTTTACCCCAATATTCATGATAAAAAGGATAACATTTTCTCCTAATCGTGAAACTAGCCATACCAAGAAGCATTTAAATGTCTTGTAGTTTTATATACTGATGCTAAATCAGTTGAGCTACTTTTGGTTGGTGTTTATATGGGGTGTTAGTTAACATGACACCATTTTGGTCTCTCCACACCACCACCAGTGTTCAGCATTCACTTGCATGATGTGACGGCAGCCACAGGACAATGGCGCCAGAGCGCTCACCACACACCAGCTATAGGGGGAGTGGAGAGACAGTGATGGAGCCAATTTTCTGGATGGGGATGATTCGGAGGCCATGATTAAGGGAATTTGGCCAGGACACCAGGGTTACACCCCAACACTTTACAAGAATTGCCATGGGATATTTAATGACCGCAGAGAGTCAGGACCTCGGTTTAACGTCTCACCTGAAAGATGGTGCTCACTACAGTACAGTGTCCCCTTCACTATACTGGGACATTAGGACTCAAACAGACCAGAATGTGTGCAGGGGTTTTATTACAACTCTAAAGCTTGCATTCAGTACAATGACTACGTTTACATGGACATCAGTAATCTAATTATTTGCTTTAATCTAATTAAAAGAATAATAAGACTAAGGTGTTTACATGAGTTGCTTTTTGAGTGTTACTTTCATGATCCTGTTTTACATGTTACAGCACATAATTCGATTAACGTCATTGCGTCACCGCACTATCCGCATTTCCTCCGGAGTTTTATGTAATTTCGGGTGATTCATTTTTCGTTTGTCGACTTTAACTGCAGTTTGGCACTTTCACTTTCATTCACGAAGATTTCATGCATGCCCACCATGACAAACGAGATATTGGATGCAACTATAAACTGCTGGAAGAGTTGTTTTAATGGAAGTTCATACCGCATGCTGTATAGAAGAAAAAAAAACCTACGCATTTCACGATGCAGGTGTCTGTGGTCTGCACTGACTTGGTAGGTGTAAAAAGTGTCAATCAGCTGTGCCTGTGCGTGTGTGTCTCTGTGTGTGTGGACTACCCAGAGATGTATAAAGTACTAGAGACCCAGACTTAAGTAAAAGTACAAGTGCTCTATCAAAAAAGTGACTTGAGTAGAAGTTGAAGTGCTCTTTAAGCAAAATACTTAAGTGGAAGTACTAAAGTATTCAACATTTTTTGTACTTAAGTATTGCAAGTAGTTTATTTAAAAATTTACTACTCAAGTACTGAAAGTAAAAGTACAAGTATTGCATTATGTAGTTATTTTTAAAAAAGCAGTCAAAAGACATATTGATTTGTTTATTTTAAATATGTTTTTTAGGGCACAGGATTAAGAAGAACAAAAAGAACCATGGTTTACGATTTATAAATAAATAAATAAATAAAAAAAAAAAAAATATATATATATATATATATATATATATATATATATATATATATATATATATATATATATATATATATATATACATATATATGTATTTGATGGGTCAAAAACACCATTCAGCGTGACAGCCTTTATGATAGGCAGTTAACATTATGTGAACATTGCAGCATGATATGAACCGCGGGTAGCTAACGGTAGTTAACTTATCTAGCTCTTATGGATAGCTCAAACTGCTCTTTTGTGTATTATATTATCTTTAACTTGACATGTTTCTTCAAATCCGACGGTGGAGTATACACTTCATTCTATATGAACTGTCTTTCACTCCGACAAATGCAAACATTGGCTCTAAATAGGGTCACGGGTGGTCTTTTTCCTCATCGCCACGAACAGTTGAAAGTGAAGGAGTTGAAGGTGGAATTTCTGGGTTTTCCATGTCTAAAACAAACTAAAGTGCTCTCAATGCAGGCAGCCAGCACTGTCATCTTTGATCGTCTGATCAATAAATGATTGATTCGTAACATTTTTATAATTGTAACAAGTAACTCTGCAACACATAAAAAATCTACTAGAGTAAAAGTATTAAGCTCATCGAAAATATGTACTGAGAAAAAAAACAATACTCCAGTAGAGTACAGATACAACCTTTTAGTACTTAAGTACAGTAGTGAAGTAGTTCTACTTCGTTACTATACATCTCTGGGACTACCCTGTCGCAAAAAGTGGCTTAAAGTCCTACATGATGGTAATAATTTGATTAAGGTGTTTACATGTCTGTACTGCACTTCAATAGTGCGACTAAAATTGGCATACTCCACATGTCTTAATTCGATTTCTCTTTAGTTCAATTATTACCTTAATCTGATTAAATCAATTAAAAATCGCTGTTTACATGGTAGACTCTTAATCAGAGTATTGTCTTAATCGCATTAAAATCGAATTATTGGTGTCCATGTAAACGTAGTCATTGTTAATCTTTTTATTATAATAGCCAAATATTTCATTCACAAGTGTACATTTTTGGAAAAGACTCCAACAATGGCTATTTTTCTAACTGACTATAATTCCTAGCTTTTTTAATAGGCATGAAAAAAATAAAATAAAAATGTGGCTTACAATGTATGACCTTTTATATTTCTCCTCTGGTTTTTGTTTTAATTAATTTATCTAATATTATTTATTTATTTATTTATATATTAATTTCCTTAAAATGTAATCTGCATGATGTAACATCCTTTCTGTATTTTTTTCTAACGTTCAAAGTTTCAAAGTTGTTGCAATCTTATATTGTTAACTGTTTTTGAAATCATTTAATAAAATGTGTGCAGGTGTACATTGTCATCTATTGGCCTGGGATGTGTAATGCAACATCTTAGTGATTTATGAAGATCTTTATGAACAGATCAATTTTATGGTCTGACTTAGTTGTCATATTTACCCTTAGCATAGCTTTCAAGTTGTAAACTGACTGTGTACTTTACATTATGAATAACCTACAACCTCAAAGGCTAGTTTTAAATGATCAACACTGGTTTATGCCAGTGTCTTCATATAATATTATCCCTGCTTCACAGCACACTTATAATCCTTCTGAACACGATGAACATTTTAAAAAATACATCAGACTATGGAAAATGTATGACTCTCATATTACATTATATAAGAGGTCTTCATGAGTCAAAAGTTCTGTGCTCTACACTGGATCAGTGAACTGCATAAATAATCCAAGCTCTGATTATGATGCTCTGCAAGAGGAATGTGCCTCCGCTTGGGTGGAAATCAAGAAAACTTCTTCCAGAAGTGTAAAACCACAACAAAGCAGCTCTGGCTGGAAGAGATCGAGATGTTTTGGACTCAGCCTTAGTGGACCGTAGACGTCTGAGCTCAGAAACATGAACACACACACAAACATATGTAATAAGATCATTCTGATATAGGTGGTATATTGACATATACGTAGCCTTAAACATATATAGCCTGAAATAAATGTATATTCATTCATTCATTTTCTTTTCGGCTTAGTCCCTTTATTAATCTGGGGTGGCCACAGCGGAATTAACCACCAACTTATACAGCATATGTTTCACACAGCTGATGCCCTTCCAGCTGCAACCCATCACTGGGAAACATTCATACACACTCATTCACACACTTACACTATAGACAAATTAGCCTACCCAATTCACCTATACCGCATGTCTTTGGACTTGTGAGGGAAACCCACGCAAACACGGGGAGAACATGCAAACTCCACACAAAAACGCCAACTGACCCAGCTGAGGCTTGAACCAGTGACATTCTTGCTGTGAGGCGAACGTGCTACCCACTGCGCCACCGTGCAGCCCATAAATGTATATATTATATTATATTATATTATATTATATTATATTATATTATATTATATTATATTATATTATATTATATTATATTATACATACAGTGCAAAAGTTTTAGGCCAACATTAAATCTGTTGTTTTACTGATGGTATAATGGATATTTGTGGCCCATAAAACTAGTCATAAGCGTACATTTTTTAAGATTTATACAGGGTATACATGTATGGTTTGTTAGGATACGAGTTAGGTAAAGTTAGAGGTTGAATTATTTTGGTTTAATTGTTTTAGATATGTGAAAGACAATGTTGGAGAGAGGCTGTTTGCCCTGGATTGAGCTGCATTTTTACCAGTGTTGTTAGAAATATTGTCTGAATTGATGGAATATTGAAAAGCACAGATATGTGTTAATCCATTATGCCATTCCTTCTGAAAAGGACTTCAGTGGTAATAGTTGTCATTTTCAGCATGACAATGATTCGCTAATTGCAATGAAATCCTATTTGGAGAAAGAAAACAGCTGATGGAAAAAAGGCAGTCATGAAATGGCCTCCACAGGGTCCAGACCTAAATATTATAGAGGCTGTATGAGATCACCTGGACAGAAAAAGGAAGATATGACACTCTAAACTTAAAGAAGAACTCTGGAAAGTGTTTAAAGAAGCCTGATATTACACAGCATATTATTTCAGAAAATTTCAGGAAAAGTTATGCTGTTTGTTTTTTTTTGCACATATTTTCTACATTTTCGGTTTGTTTTTAATAAAGAGAATGATTGATTAAATATTGTACCAAAGTCTTAGGCCAACAAAGCTGGGATAGTGCTTAGGAACTTTACCCAGTACTGTATACTTATATATTTTTTCTATTTCTTAACTTCTTTGAGAGATTTGATTTAAAATGTTTTTTATAGATTTTATTTTTAATTTTTTATCAAATATTTGACTTTACTATTTAATAATTAACTTATAATTATTACTTAAACGTTATATTACTGAATTACTGATGTGCCAAATCTTTCTTCAGTTAAACAAAGAGAAAACTAAAGTGGTTCTTAAGGTGAATGCGTACCTTGGCTCTAAAGGTCAAACAACAAAAAAAAAAAAGGTCAAGAATCTTGGTGTGATTCTGGAGTCATATCTGAGTTTCAGTAGTCATGTCAAAGCAGTTAGTAAATCAGCATACTATCATCCAAAAACATTGCAAGAATTAGATGCTTTGTCTTCAGTGAAGACTTAGAGAAACTTGTTCATGCTTTTATCAGCAGCAGGGTGGATTACTGTAATGGACTCCTCACTGGCCTTCCCAAAAAGACAGTCAGACAGTTGCAGCTCATCCAGAACGCTGCAGCCAGGACTCTGACCAGAACCAGAAAATTAGAGCACATCACACCTGTCCTTAGGTCTTTACACTGGCTCCCAGTTACATTCAGAATAGATTTTGAAGTATTATTACTTCTCTATAAATCACGGACTGGTCTAGGACCTCAATACATTACAGATATGCTGACTGAATACAAACCTAACAGATCACTCAGATTATTAGGATCATATAAATTAGAAAATCCAAGAGTTCAGTCAAAGCAGGGTGAATCCTCCTTCAGCTACTGCGACCCCCGCTGCTGGAATCAGCTTCCAGAAATGATCAGATGTGCTCCAACATTAGGCACATTCAAATGAGGACTTAGAACACATCTGTTTAGCTGTGCCTTTACTGAATGAGCACTGTGCTACGTCTGATAGATCACACTATTATGTCTTTCTTTTCTTTTTCATTCTTTTATAACCTGTTTTAACACATCTGTTTTAAATCATTTTTATTTGTTTTTATTTTCTTATACTTGTCTCTTTTATTCCTGTTTATGTAAAGCACTTTGAATTGCCACTGTGTATGAAATGTGCTATATAAATAAACTTGCCTTGCTTTACTCTAGTAATTTGCAAAAATAGGTCTATAAAAAGTCCAAATCTGACTTTAAGTTATTTATTCTTCCTAATCCCACCAGACACACTGATGTAAAGCTTGTTTTTCTCCATTGATGATGTGTGACAATATTGTACATTACCTCTCTTCTCAGTAGTGACGACTAAGGCTTCCGCCGCCTCTCCCCATCCCTTGCGTGTCTGCGCTCTGATACGAAACACATACACAGATTCCGGCCTCAGTCCGGTGACGGTATACTGCCGTGCGCTGGAGTTCAACACGTCAAACGTGGCCGTGTTGCTATTGGTGGAGTTCAGCCGGTATGTGATCTGATAGGCTGGAGAGGGAAATGATGACATCATAGATATCAGCACAGGACAATATGTGTTTTTCTTGTGTGCCGTCAGGGACATGCAACATTTCCATTTTCATGATTAGAGGAAACACATTCTAATGAACAAAGGCAAAACAAATGTGATTCTGTTTACAATGGACTGTTCAAGAATGGAAGCAATTATGTGTTTTTTAGCATGAGGTCAGATTTTAGTCCGATTTTATTGCTCTTTAAATAGACTTTAATTCAGAAAGAAAGCATTAAATTGATCCAACGCGGCAGTGAAGATATTTTTAATGAAACAAAAGATTTCTGTCTTATTTAATTGATGTTCTATTAGACGTTGGTGTCATTAATAATAAGAAACCCTTCTTAAGCACCAAATTAGCCTATTAGAATTTTTTGGTTTGTTTTATTATGATTAAAAACTGAAACTGAGTCTTAAAATACACAAAAAAAGAAAACATTTAAATTTTTTTGAATTGTAAACAAATTACATATTCAAATTGGGTGTCACTTATTGCATGTTTATAGCGAAACATCAGAACACTTAACTGCTTTGTTGGGATTTTAGTAACTATAACTTTTTAGTCAGTTCATGGTCTCATTTTGTTTATAACAACATAAGCTATACAACCGTGCTGCTTTTTACTACGAAAACATAATTTTCGCATGTAAGTAACATTGTAAGCAATAGATCTCTGGAAGAAAGGGTAACATAAACATAATAACCATCCATAATTCAACACTGTTGTGTAATTGGACTAAATATGCTCTATGGGATGTTGTTCAGTTCACCCTTACTTTTCAAAATATACCATTATGTACAGGTTAGATGTACTTGTTATTACGATGATAAATGTATGTACTCCACTCTGTGCTCCTTACACAAATTTAGCAAATACATTCTTTATAAGCTTTCCATTGAAAAACACCTAGCTACAATCGGTGCTTGAGGGTTGTAGCTTTAGGCTGATATATAGTTTGTCAAGAATACTCATGTTCTTTTTAATGTGTGATCTATTCGTAAACACTGCCATGTTCAAAAACAGCACCACAGTGCATCCACGTCCTGAAGTTAAATGCAGCCTCAGTTAGCATTTCTTTCTAAAATAGAAAACCCTCTAAATGTTGATGCAAATATAAGCAAAAAAATCATTTGACATGATATTGTGGGATTGTTTTTATTTGTAAGTATCCATTAAAAGAGGTAAAAGGTAAAGGTAAAAGAGGTCATTCAGAAAACAAGCATGCACATATAAACACTAGAAGGAGAAATGCATGCACAATCAAACATGCAGACACACAACAAACAAGCAAACAACCTCTTACCGAGTATGATGCCATTGGGCTGGGAAGGTGGCTGCCAGATGAGTCTGACTGAGGTGGTCCGAACTTCAGGAAACAGTATAACAACAGGCGGCCCAGGCACTGAAAAAACATACAAACAAAAAAAAAAACAAACATTAATGATTAGCCCTCCTGTGAAATATATATATATATATATATATATATATATATATATATATATATATATATATATATATATATATATATACAGTATATAGACAGTTGAAGTCAGAATTATTAGCCCCCCTGTTTATTTTTTTTCCCCAATATCTGTTTAAGGGAGAGAAGATTTTTCCAACACATTTCTAAACATAATAGTTTTAGTAACTCAATTTTAATAACTGATTTATTTTCTCTTTGCCATGATGACAGTAAATAATATTTGACTAGATATTTTTCAAATCACTTCTATACAGCTTAAAGCACAGGTGTCAAACTCAATTCCTGGAGGGCCGCAGCTCTGCACAGTTTAGTTCCAACCCTAATTAAACACACCTGATCTCACTAACTGAGTCTTTCAGGCTTGTTTGAAACCTACAGATAGGTGTGTTGAAGCAGGGTTGGAACAAAACCGTGCATGGCTGCGGCCCTTTAGGAACTGAGTTTGACACCCCTGGCTTAAAGGGACATTTAAAAGCTTAACTAGGTTAATTAGGTTAACTAGGCAGGTTAGGGTAATTAGGCAAGTCATTGTATAACGATGGTTTGTTCTGTAGACTATCAGGAAAAAATATAGCTTAAAGGGGCTAATAATTTTGTCCTTTGTCTTTTAAAAAATTAAAAAAGGCTTTTATTCCAGCCGAAATAAAACAAATAAGACTTTATCCAGAAGAAAAAATATTATCAGATATACTGTGAAAATTTCCTTGCTCTGTTAAACATAATTTGGGAAATATAAAAATAAAAAAAAAATCAAAGGGGAGCTAATACTTCTGACTTCAACTGTACGTATATATATATATATATATATATATATATATATATATATATATATATATATATATATATATATATATATATATATATATATATATATATATTCCTCAAGTGATATTTAACGGAGCAAGGACAGTATTTGCGATAATATTTTTTTCTTTTTTCTTCTAGAGAAAGTCATAATAGTTCTATTTTGGCCAGAAAAAAACTGTTTTTTATTTTTTAAAAACCCTTTTAAGGTCATATTAATAGCAATATTTTTAATAATATTATATAATAAGGCAACTAGGGCACACTTTATTTTGATGGTCCGTTTGTTGAAATTAAGTTACATTGCATTTACATGCCAACTAATTCCCATTAGATTATAAGCAGATTGTTAGGTTGGGGTTAGGGTTAGTGTAAGTTGACATGTACTTGCAAAGTTTCTTATAATTATAATAAGTCAATTAAATGTCTGTTTAGCAGCAGTATCAACAGATATTAAGTATACAGTCTACTAATGCTCAAATGGACCATCAAAATAAAGTGTTACCGGCAACTATTTATTAATGGTGCCTTATCATGCCCACCGTCATCAAGGGTTCGCTCCAGGATTGAAGGAGTGCTGGGTCGGCCATCTCCGATGCGGGTAAAGGCCAAAACCTGGATCTCATACAGAACATACTTCCCCAGTCCGGTCAGCTGAACGCTATGGCTGGCGTTTCCTTCAACAGTCCAGAACTGAAGAGGAGAGTCTGAATCCTTCTCCTTGTATGCCACCTGAAAGTGAAGAAATGGAAGCGTAGCATTTATAGTAAAATTAAGTAAAGAACTTTCTTTGTATGCAAAAATGCAACTTTTTTAGCAATTTAAATGTTTGTAGCTGAAGTCCCTGATACACCAAGTCTATTGTTAGTTATTGGCTTAACACTAGGCCATTGTTAAGCATTTGTCAGTTAAGTTCTTGCATTGTGCACTGGTAAGATCCAGGTGCCGGGTTTTAGCCAATTCAGCACATTGAATCAGCCATTTGTCAATATCAAGGACAAAGTTATTCATACTACTGGCAAATTTTGACTTAAAGTTTTTGTTCAAATGTAAATACAAGTTGAGAATTTTTTTTTTCCACAATTATGCCTCTTGAACATGCCTTTGAAAAAAAAAAGTTGAATGCTGGTTGAATAAAAGTAAATTTAAGTTTTTTTTTTTTTAAAGTTTTTGGTCTTGTTTCTAGTCAAAATATCCAAAAATCTTAAATCTAGGAGCACTTTCTAGACAAGCAAAGAATATTGTCGTGTTTTCAGAAGTAATATGTTAAAATTAATGAGTTTTTCCTTAAAATTAGCAGAATAATCTTGCTTTCACTTTAAAATAAGATTATTTTGTTGAAAAAAAGTTTCATTGCAAGTACATGCCAATTAATTCTCATTTGAGTGTTAGTAGACTGTCTCCTTAATATCTGCTGATACTGCTCCTTCAACAGATATTTAACGGACTATGGACTTTGCAAATACATGCCAACTTACACTAACCCTAACCCCAACCTAATAGTCTACTTATAATCTAATGGGAATTAGTTGGCATGTAGATGCAATGTAACTTAAATTCAACAAAATGCGTTAAAGGAACCATCAAAATAAAGCATACCTGCCAACATTCCGTGGCGGTGTGTGTTTGTCTAAATAACACAGTTGAGGACTGAGTTAGTAACTACTGTGGTGTTAGTAACTGGGTTTCAGGCGGCCGCTGCGATTGGATACTATACAAAAGTGGAGATGTTACAGACTGTACCAAACAGCTGAGGACAGGGGGCAGGGGGAAATTACGGGAGTTTTTGGGAGAAATAACAAAACGGGAGATGGGTCTGAAATACAGGAGACAGCCTGGAAAAACGGGAATGTTGGTAGGTGTGAAATAAAATAATACTGATTATTTAGCTTGCTCCATTGGCAGATTATTCAGCTTGTTTTAAGGAAAAGCTCACTTAATTTTAACAAATTATTTTTGAAAACAAGATATTTTTGCTTGTTTTAAGATATTTGCACTTGAAATAAGATAAAAACTCAAAGTAAGAAAGGCCTTTTTTTTTGCAGTGGATGACATATTATATACAGTTGAAGTCAGAATTATTAGCCCCCATTTTAATTTTTTATTCTTTTTTAAATATTTCCCAAATTATGTTTAACAGAGCAAAAAAAATTTCACCGTATGTCTGATAATATTTTTTCTTCCAGAGAAAGTCTTATTTGTTTTATTTTGTCTAGAATAAAAGCAGTTTTTAATTTTTTTAAATCCATTTTAAGGTTAATATTATTAGCCCCTTTAAGCTAATTTTGTTTTTGATTGAATACAGAACAAACCATTGTTATAAAATAACTTTTATAACATTGTTATAAAATTACCCTAACCTGCCTAGTTAACCTAATTAACCTAGTTAAGCCATTAATTGTCACTTTAAGCCGTATAGAAGTGTCTTGAAAAAGATCTAGTCAAATATTATTTACTGTCATCACGGCAAAGATAAAATAAATCAGTTATTATAAATGAGTTATTAAAACTATTATGTTTTAAAATGTGTTGAAGAAATCTTCTCTCTGTTAAACAGAAATTAGCAAAAAAATAAACAGGGGGGCTAATAATTCTGACTTCAACTGTATGTAAAATCCAAATATGAACTTGTTCAGTATGTACTTTGCATATATATTCCATGTATCAGATTTCTATATGGGTAGTCTTTGCAATGTGCTCAAGTGCAATCCTTTAGCCCAGATGTGATGCAAAGCACCACTATTTCAGTTCTATGATGTCAGTTTGGTGTATCACACCCTTTAGTTTAATTATATTTACTCACTGACCTTATATCCTAGGATCAGTCCATTCCGGTCGGGTTCAGGAACTTCAAACCAGCGAACCAGAATGCTGCTGGAGGTAGTAGCAAATGCAGAAACATTTGTGGGGCCACAAGAGGGGACTGCAGCAAAACAGAGGAAGACAGAAAGCTTCAAACAGATGAATGCTTTGGTTAAAGGCATACAGTGCTCAGCATATATAAGTACACCCCTCACAAATCTATCTTTTATTTATCTATTCATATTTGTAATAGGAAGCTATACAATATTATATTTGTGCATATATGTTAGATCCGTCAGTAATGAAGCCAGATCTGGCGCTTATCTAACAAAATAACTTACGATAACGGTCCTAAAACTAGTACACCCGAATTTATATGTTAAAGAAAAATATTAAATACAAATTTAAAAAGAGGAAAAATCAAGAGAAGCAAAAGAAAAATGGAAAAATGTAGTTGAAATTTTGTAGGTTGTAATTTTCTTTTGCAATATTTTCTTTGAATTTAATTGTATTATCTTTCAGTTTCAAAATATGTTTGGTGACTAAACTATTATTTTAATAAATATATCTGTTCAATAAATCTGTTTTGTTTAAATGCGCCAAAATATATTGCCTATATTCACAGAGAAAAGAATAAAAACATTCATCTTCAAAATGGGCTGTATTTAATTATGCTGAACACTGTATATGAATAAATTAGCCATTCTGAATATGTCTGTGCATTCCAAGACCTTAATGGGATTGTCCAATGTATATACGTGTGTGCAAGGGATTAAGTGTGTGATTTCTAAACACATAACGCAACAGCAGTGAGGCCTGGAAGACACCAGGATTTGACCATTATTGAGGGAGTAACATAGAGAACCACTCTCTGGCACAAATCCCTAGACACTGAGAGCAGGATTGCAGACATTTGATTGGCTTGAAAAGAAAATACAGGGGAGTCATGTGCACAGAGCCATATGTTACCAATTTCCTCAACACTCGCTTATTAATCCCAAAACTCGCTTCCATGAATTCTGGTAACCACAGAGACCAAAAAGAGGAGGTCCAGAGAAAGTAAGGTTTGCTTCTTTTTCATGGCACAAAATAAATGAAAAGACTTGCACGTGTGTGTGTGTACAGGCCTGTGTCCATTTATGGCCGTTTAAACAGGAAATCCTGTGCCCGAGTTTCATGTATTAAGCTCAACATATGTGATCCATATTTCTTTTTTACATTCTGCATTATAAAAGGGATTTTAGTGTAGCACTTCAACTTGTTGCTGAAACCAACTTTTTAGTTTTGGCATAATAATCATTTTTATTAGTTAAAAAATAAATATTATTTTCTATCGTTTTGAATTTTTATTTTATTTTACTTGTATACTTTTTATGTATATTTTATTATATACTTCATATAATTTAGTTGAATTAGTTGATAAGGCAACCTTTTGAATATTTGTTTGAGATATTATTTTTCGTAATCTAACATTTACTCTTTGTAGATTTTATTTATTTATTTCATTTAACAAAAACATTTTAATATATAAATGTTAAAATAATTATTATTATTGCTGTATTACAGTAAGTTCAGTTCAAACAGTTCAAAACTAGATTAAAGACCTATCTTTTTAGTAAAGCATACACACAATGCATCACATAACGGTATGATGCATAAGTGTGCTTCATGCAGGTGAGCTGGCTTGACAACCACCTGTAGGACACATTCCTCTTGTCTTAATGCACCAGACATTTTGTTAGAAATACTCATATGGCTTTACATCTTATGTTTGTTTACATTACTATTTTCGATTATAACACTTTATTTTTGCATCTAGTTTAAATACACTATGAACAGCAGCTACCTCAATAATTTTCTTTATTCTCTATTTACACCTGGGGATCATCATCCCGAGGCCCTCAGAGATTATGCAGCCCAATTGATGCGATCCAAGACCTGTGAAGAAATTATGCCAAGGTATCCATAATCCTGGACCAGGCCGTATCCTGAGCTGATGCTCTGGTGGTCATGGAGGAGTGGAGTGCATGGCACTGATTCCTGAAACACCACAGTGACAGACGAGTCCTACTTTGATCCTGTGGGCCAGCCTGAACACCCGCCGGTGACATACTCACACCTGCAGTTCTCTAAGATGAACATCCAGTGTTCTCAAGTCTTCGTTGCCTAGACTGCAGCTCCACACAGAAAGTTTGGCTAGAGGATTAATGGTCATGCCCAACAGTTTTTTTTCCTCGCTACTGTCGCCACTGGCTTGCTTGGTTTGGGACTTGTGGAACTGCACATCGATGGATCTGCTCTTCAGTGTTTGGACTTTCAGCAGTGAGATTTAAACCACGCTGAACTGAACTAAACTGAACTTCAACTCTGAAAACTGGACTTTACTAGAACTACTATGTTAAGCTGCTTTGACACAATCTACATTGTAAAACCACTATAGAAATAAAGATGAATTGAATTTTGTTATTTATTTGTTATGACATTATTAAAAGACATACAGTATATTAAAAATATTAAAACATGCAGCATATAAATGTATAAAAAAAGGAATTTGATTTTTGCTTTCTCCTTACCAGACTCTCTGGTTCTGCCCCGTACAGGTTGACTCCAGGGTCCCGCTCCAATGCCGTTGATGGCCTGAACTCTGACCTCATACTCGGTCCATTCCTCCAGGTCCTCGATGGTGAACTCTCTCTCCAGACGGTCTGCGATGACGTGCAGCAGAGCTTTAGATGGAGCTCCAGTCCTGCTGTACTGCACACGGTAACCCACTGAATCAGGGTTCCCATTGTACTCCCATTCAGGAAGAGGCTGATGAAAAACAGAGTATGTGAGTTTGTGTCACAGTGTGATATATGCATGTTTTGTTCAGATTGTAGAACTGTTACTTATAAGCATATTTATTTTCCCTTCACTTCAATTCTCACCCCTTTTTTAATTATTTCTCTTTATTTCCTTATAGGAATTGTCTTCGTCAACCAACTACTGTAGTATTTACCCCTATATTATTGCTGTTATTTCTTTCTTTTTCTTTTTTTATTCTTTTTCTCCTTCTCTTCTTAGTCTCAGATTGTGTTTTTGTTTTGATTTGTTTTCTCACGTTTAATGTTAAACCTGCTGCATGTACTTTGTCTTCATTGAAAAGCAAACAATAAAAATTAAAATAATAATATGTAGAACGTACCACCCATCTAAGCCAGAGGCTGGTTTCACTGGCCGTCCGGAGGGTGACATTTGCAGGGGCCATATCAGGAGGAGCCTGCAGGGTTTGGATCTTTCTGGAAGGCTGGCTGGGTGGACTGGTGCCCACTATATTCACCTGACGCATGCGGAACCTACAAATGCCATTATATAGTTCAATCATAAGCAGTGCTGTTGTTGATAACTAAAACCATTATACATGATTATGCCATTTCGGTTCTATTTATGTATTTAAACAAGGAGCTGGCTTTCATTACTGCTACCCTCCTAATCATCAAATAGAACAAGAGCAGGTAAAACATCTATTTCATATCAAATAGAACCAGAGGAGGTAAGAGTTGGTGCCGTGACCCAGATGGTATCAAATAGAAAAAGAGGAGGTAAAAATAGGGGCCATGACCCAGATGGTATTAAATCGAACCAGAGGAGGTAGAAATTGGTGCAGTGACCCAGATGGTATCATATAGAACCAGAGGAGCTGAAAAAATTGGTGCTGTGACCCAGATGGTATCAAATAGAACCATAGGAGGTAAAATTGGTGCTGTGACCCAGATGGTATCAAATAGAACCAAAGGAGGTGAAAAAATAATGGTGCCGTGACCCATATGGTATCAAATAGAACCAGAGGATGTAAAATTGGTACCGTGACCCAGATGGTATCAAGTCAGAGGATCTGGGTCATGGCAAAAAAAAAAATTAACCTCCTCTCGTTTATTACATCCTCTGGTTCTATTTGATACCATCTGGGTCACGGCACCAATTTTACATCCTCTGGTTTTATTTGATACCATCTGGGTCACGGCACCATTTTTTTCACCTCTTTTGGGTCTCTTTTTCACATTATCTGGGTCACAGCACCAATTTTACTTCCTATGGTTCTATTTGATACCATCTGGGTCACGGCACCAATTTTTTCACCTTCTCTGGTTCTATATGATACCGTCTGGGTCACAGCACCAATTTTTACCTCCTCTGGTTTGATTTGATACCATCTGGGTCATGGCCCCTATTTTTACCTCCTCTTGTTGTATTTGATACCATCAGGGTCACGGCACCAATTCTTACCTCCTCTGGTTCTATTTGATATGAACTGGGATTTCTGGCATGGAAGGGTGCAGTAATAGAGACACTAATTTTTAGGGTCCATGATTTTTACAGTCAGTGACTAGTTTTAGTTAGCTTAACTCAAGCTTTAACTCACTCCTATCCGGCTCATGGCACAAATGTAACCCCTCTGGTTCTATTTACGTCACTCTGAGCACAACTAAAACTGTTGTTTCTGTCACTAGATGCAACTACATTATCAAGGAAACCAAAGATCACACTTCACTTGCTCAGCTCTCACTAACTGGCATATAATGTTGCATTAATAATGTTCAAATAATACTGTTGCAAATAATTTTCATTTCCCATTCGTTTCACTTCATAAGGGCGCCAATGTACGTATCTATTGATTTTGTTTTGCCTTTTTGTTTTTTGAATTGCTCTTAAAATGCTGGTAGCCAATGATTTGCATTTTATGAACCACCAAGAACCATGATTTCAGCTGCAGTAAAAATCTTATGAAATGTTTTACTGAAGAAAAACAGTTTAACAGTTTCTGATTTCTACTCAGGGCTGCAAACTTTGCCTAAAAGGTCACATTTTTCAACCTTCTTTTCTTACCAGTGTTAAATTTTGTTTGAGGTTGCACTAGTTTTCAAAGCATCAACTTATATGAGACTCATCACTGAATGCAATAAAAGCAGAAAGAAACAGTGCTATTTGTTTGAAGTGCATGCCATATGGACCATTTTTATGAATGCATTTCACAGGACCAGTTGTTTTTGACCACTAAAAAGCATTGGGAAATAAAGTGAGAACTATTTGAGTTCATTACAGAGCACTCTAGTTAAAACCTGTAGGAAATTAAACATGTTTAAAGTGTAACAAAACAGCGCCATCATTCTGCATAAAAAAAAAAGAAAACAAAAATATTATGCAACAACAATCAGGTTAGAAGGCATTTAGTTGCCCATGGTTTTACTATAAAAACCCTATCAGGAACTTCTGACAGAAATATGGGGTATTGACATAGAATTGTATAATATTATGTATGTAATACATTAACAATTTGGAAACCCTTTATATTAATATAATTATTACAATCATGATTTATAGGTTTCACTAAGCTTAACTAATGCATAATTTGGGACCCTTAACATGTTAAGTTAACCATTAATTACTAGTGTTTTTGTTCTTAACTAATGCTTACTTGTAAACAAATTAACCATAAATTAATGCTTAACTAATGTATTATTTTGGATCCTTAAAATAAAGTGTTACCAATAATTTTATATTAGAACTACGAACAGTTGAAACCAGAAGTTTACATACACTCTAAAAAAAGGAAAATAACCATTTTTTTTTAAAAATGTCTGATGGTAAATCATACTAAACGTTACTATTTTAGGTCCGTTAGGATTACCTAAATGATTTACATTTGCTAAATGCCAGAATAATGAGAGAATTGTTTTGTTTTGTTTTTTTTAGCATTTTTTATTAATTTCTAGACAGTCAGAAGTTTACATACATTTCCTTGGTATTTTTTTAGCTTTGCTTTTAAACTGTATAACTTTGGTCAAATGTTTTGGGTATCCTTCCACAAGCTTCTCACAATAGTTTGCTGGAGTTTTGGCTCATTTCTCCTGACAGAATTGGTGTAACTGAATCAGATGTCTAGGCTGTCTTGCTCACACAAGCTTTTTCAACTCTTCCCTCAAATTTTCTATAGGATTGAGTAAGGGCTTTGTGATGGCCACTCCAAAACATTCACTCTGTTGTCCTTAAAGCAACTAATTTGGCAGTATGCCTAGGGTCATGGTCTGTTTGGAAGACCCATTTGTGGCCAAGTTTTAATTTCCTGGCTGATGTCTTGAGATGTTGCTTCAGTATTTCTACATAATGTTCTTTCTTCATGATGCCATCTATGCTGTGAAGTGGACCAATCCCTCCTGCAGCAAAACAGCCCCACAACATGATGCTGCCGCCCCCATACTTCAAAGTTGGGATGGTGTTCCTAAGCTTGTAAGCTTTCCTCTTCGTCCTCCAAATGTAACACTGGTCATTATGGCCAAACAGTTGAATCTTAGTTCCATCAGACCACAGGACATGTCTCTAAAAATTATTCATTTTTTCCCAGTGTAATTTAGCAAATTGTAATCTGGCTTTTTTGTTGACTCTTGCTTGTTGATTTTACCATGTTGTCACACAAGGAAGCAGTGTGCTTGAGGTTTTCCTTAAATACTATTCTACAGTTGTGCCTCCAATTAACTCAAATGATGTCAATTAGCCAATCAGAAACTTCCAAAACCTTGACACCATCATCTGAGCTTTTTCAGAGGCATAATAATCTTATTGTATGTACACTTGACTTTCAAGAAAAGATATAACAATTTCCCAAATAATATCTCTCTCATTATTCTGCTATTAAGCATAACAGAAATTAATTTGATAATACTAATTTACGTAAAAGAGAGAAAGAGAAACTAATGAAACCTTATTGTAATGTGTGACCAATAATATTTCATGTGAAGTGCAAATAAAGAAGGTACTGGGCTGCCGTATGATTGGGCCCTTAGAATCGTTCTAACTTCCCCCCTAGCAGCGCCTCTGGTCGTATGTGTTTGTTTCCGTGATCCACAGGGTTTGTTGCATAATTTTCCCTGCAGCGCTGCCATAGCCGATACAGCAAAGCTGTTTGTGGGTAGCAAGTATTTTTGTCGGGAGAGCTGTACGAGAATTGGAGAATGGCGGACTTTGTCTTTTTAACAGTTCAGTTTGTTACCATTCAGACACATCGATTATATCCGTGCTGCTGTGTTCGCCTATGTTTAAAATCCTCCAGATTACCAGCAGGGCTAATGGCTGAAATAGATAGGGCAAGAGACATGCTGCAGTGCTATCCACTGTGTCAGCCTTCAGACCCGGGGATTCAGGAGGAGAGAAGGCCACCTCATTTATAGTGTTCACATGGTTACCTTTATAATGATACAACAAATTGTGGTTATGTGTATATATTATATGAAATATCGAATAACCTATCGTATATGTAGCATGGCAATAAATTACTAATAAATATATAAATAATAAAAATAATAAAATCATAGGTTTTTTCTCACGTATTGTGTTTGATTTTTTTAGTCTGATTTTGTGAGCCAACTGATAGTTGTTCTCGCCCCTCTTTTTTCCTTGCCCTGCCAGCCATGCCCTCTTCTCTCTCTGCTCACAGTGCTTCACGTAGCATTTTTGGAAAAAATTCTGAGACTTTAACTGAAAGAGGGGTTTTTTTATGGCCCTTTAATGCACTCTGGAGGCTTCATTTAATAACAAACTCAAATAACTTAATAAAAAAAAAGCCTCTGTTACCTGTAAAATGTGTAAGGGTTGAGGCCAGAGACCTCCAGAGAGCGAGCATCAGGCTCATTGGCCCGCTGATGAACCATTACCCAATCCTCATTCTCCCCAATGACTCCCACCTGAGAGCATAGGACATTTATAATCAAGAATAAAATATTAAAGCTTCATCCGCTTGAATAAAAAAAAATAGACCCACCTGAGCCTCCACTTGCCAACGGGAAATTGAAGTCTTGCCATCGTATCCGGGCTTGAACTGTAAGGTTACCGTTCGAGGGCCGATGTTTGAAATGGCCAGGTTTGTGGGTGGCCCGGGAAGCTCTGTATTAGGAGAGAAAGAGAAAAGTGTGTTCATTAAGCAGTTTATGCTTATTTTGTCCTGAAAATAACTATGAGAGGAAATGTTGTCTGTTAAACATGAAATAGCTGCTGAAATGTGAAAATGTCCTGCTGTGTTATGGCGCCCTCTTTTGGTCATGAAATTATATGTGCTTTATTATGTGCAAAAATATTATTTTTTATTATAAAAAAGTATTTAATATGTTATTGTTATTAAAATTATTACTATTACTATTATTATTATTATTATTATTATTATTATTGTTATTATTATTATTATTATTATCATTATGCAATTATTATTACTATTATTATTATTATTATTATTGTTATTATTATTATTATTATTATTATTATTATTATTATTATTATTATTATTATTATTATTATCATTATGCAATTATTATTACTATTATTATTATTATTATTATTATTATTATTATTATTATTATTATTATTATGCCATTTTCATTATGCAATTATTATTATTATTATTATTATTATTATTATTATTATTATTAATAATAATTAATTTATTATTATTATCATTATTATTATTATTATTATTAT
>LR812530.1:42335018-42340018 GCA_903798195.1 Danio kyathit
ATGTCAGACTAGGTATAGCCTCTTGCATCTGTTTTTGAAGGTCCTGTGAAATTAAAATGTTAAAATGTTTTTTTTTTTTGTTTGAATGGAATGAACCGCCAACTTATAGGATGCCTTTCAGCTGCAACTCATCACTGGGAAACACTCATTCACATTCATTTACACAGATACATTATGGACAATTTAGCCTTACCAATTGACCTATACCATATCTTTGGACTTGTGGGGGAAACCGGAGCACCCGGAGGAAACCCACGGGGAGAACATGCAAACTCCACACAGAAATGCCATCTGACCCAGTTTAGGCTCGAACCAGCTACCTTCTTGCTGTGAGGTGATCGTGCTACTCACTGTGCCACCGTGATGCCCTTTAAGGATATCTATAATTTATAAATAATATAAATATAAGCCTGATATAAACTCTCAAACCTTCTGTCATGTCCACCGAAATGGATCAACGATAATTTTCACATCACCTCATACTTCAGTTTCTAATCGAATCTTGACCAATCAAATGCTCTCTAGTATCTGACATGGCCCATCCTCTTTAATATGCTTCTTATTTGCATTTAATTTGATCTCAACCACTTTTACTGGCCGAGCTGTGACAAACCAAACGCTATTGGCTGTTTTTGGAAAAGGGGAGGAGCTATGTCCCACCCTCTCTTTGTGCTTCAGTTGAAATTACGTCCAACATTGAATAAAAAGTGCACATTACAAAGCACGTCACAGGAACTTTAACGTGTAGATTCCATCACCTGTTTGGACAGGTTTGTGGATGTCTGATTACCGTACCTGGTGGTACTCCTGAAGAGATGGTTGAGGAAGACAGCTGACCCTGGCCTTTAGAGGTCATGGCTGCCACCTCAATGGTGTATGTGGTGAGAGCCGTCAGTCCGGTCACTCGGTACTCCAGAGTCACGTTGGGCAGGTAGTGTGTAACTCGTGTGTTAGTGCGGTTGTACTCCTCCCATGATATACGATAACCTAGAAAACAAAGAAGAGATAAAAATGTTTATTATGTGTTGTTCTTATGTTTACTCAAGGTTTTCATCAAGTCTAGACTGCTTACCTGGATTTTACTGATGTATCTTCAAGCAGTAAATGTATTTATGTTATGTTATGTTATGTTATGTTATGTTATGTTATGTTATGTTATTTTGTGTTATTTTGTGTTATTTGATGTATGTATTTATTCACGTATTTATTTATTTATTTCTGATTATTAATTTATGTATTTATTATTATTTTAATATTCATTATCATTTTCTTTTTAATTAATATTTTTTAATTCATTTATACAGTATATTCATACTTTTTTATTATTTATTCATTATTATTATTATTATTATTGTATTATTTTATTATTATTATTATATATTTTTTTAATGTATTTTATTCTTTATTATTCTTCTTCTCTCTTCAGCACTGTTAAGTAGTGGGTGTTGTCTGTTAGTTTTTTATCTGATTGTCATTAATAGTTTAAATGTTAATATTTTTTATTAGTATTTGTTTTTTGTAATATAGTAGTAATAGTGTTTTATAAATCATTATTATATAAATAAAAACATTTTGTGAAATATGAACAGTGTCAAATACATTAAATTACAGAAAATATTGCATGTTGGTCTAGTCTAGAAAGTTAAAGAGTTAAATTTTTTATTGTTATTAAATTTATTGTTATCTATTAAATTTTTTGAGCTTGAAAGTATGTTGGAATGCACATTTGAAAAAAAATTAGGCAAAAATTAAATATATTTTTAATACTTTAATCGCAGAATTTTGTTGTTAAAGAACACACAGTGGAATATTTTGAATTGCATTACACACAATTATATATAGTTGAAATCAGAATTATTAAACCCCCTTTGATTTTTTTGTTTGTTTTCTTTTTTAAATATTTCCCAAATGATGTTTAACAGAGCATTGAAATTTTTACAGTATGTCTGATAATATTTTTTCCTCTGAAGAAAGTCTTCCTTGTTTTATTTCGGCTAGAATAAAAGCAGTTTTTAATTTTTTAAAAAACATATTAAGGTCAAAATTATTAGCCCCTTTAAGCTATTTTTTATACAATGACTTGCCTAATTATCCTAACCTGCCTAGTTAACCTGATTAACCAAGTTAAACCTTTAAATGTCACTTTAAGCTGTATAGAAGTGTCTTGAAAAATATATAGTAAAATATTATTTACTGTCATCATGGCAAAGATAAAATAAACCAGTTATTAGAAATGAGTTAATAAAACTAATATGTTTAGAAAAGTGTTGAAAAAAAATCTTCTGTCTGTTAAATAGAAAATTGAGGAAAAAATAAACAGGGGGGCTAATAATTCAGTCTAGAAAACTAGTCTAGAAAATGAATGAAGAGTTAAGTTTTATTTTATTATTTTTAATTATTTATTTCTGAATTAACATATGTCTGAACAATAATCTCTGAATGTCATTTTAAAAATAGGTAAAATATACAATTTTAATATTTACATAATTTTGTTATTAAAGGACACAAATTGAAATAATGTATAATGTAATATAATGTATTTTGTTTATTAAAATTCCAAATAATTATATTATAATTATAATATATTATATTTGTCTAGTCTAGCAACTGGACAGTTAAAATTTGATTTGTAGTTTTTCTATAATTACACTTTATAACTTATACCTGTATCCTGCACTTGTTGCTATTGCACTCCTGGTTAGACCTAAACTGCATTTCATTGCCTTGTACTTGTACATGTGTAATGACAATAAAGTTGAATCTAATCTTATCTAATCTAATCTAAAAATTTATGTCTCACAGACTTTTTAATATTGATTTGAAACATTATATTATTAAGAAGACACCAATAGTACAAAGAAAACAAAAAATAAACTCTCACCAGTCAGAACACCGTTCTTCTCATTTGGCTCTCTCCAGCTGACTTTAAGAGAAGTGTCCAGAATCTCAGTGAAGCTCAGGTGACCCACAGCACCAGGAGCTGAAAATACAGCACAGAGATCAGACCGTTCAGACAAGTTCACAGATCTGGAGAATAATCTGGTTTCCATCAAAATAATGGTCAGAGTTCATCCTGACTTCACCAGCTGCTGAAATTGAATGCTCTGGAATCAGCAGGAGTCATGTAAAGTGTGAAGGTGTGTGTGTGTTTATGTGTGTGTCTCTCACTGTCTTCAAGTGTTCGCAGTCGTCTTGGAGGGCTGCGGGGTCCGTCTCCTGGTGTGGTGAAGCACAGCACAGATGTATAGTACTCTGAGAACTTCTTCAATCCGCCGATGTGGCCCACATGAACACTGTCCTGGAAGTTTGGCCGAACCGTCACTACTGTCGTCTCATCTTCCTTTCCTGGCTCCCATGCTAACAGCTAAAAAGATTGAAGGAAAAAAGATTGATAAACGGTTTGGTTACTATTTAAAGGCACAGTATGTACAGTAGCAGTATTGCAATACCAATTCTAAATATTGTAGAGGGTTTATTTCACCTCTGACAATGACGCAACACACATGCAGGTTGCCAGATTGACAACACCAACAGGAGCGAGCCTGATGATCGAGCCTTACACTGCAAGCTGCTTAGCTAATGTTTACATTTGTAATATTTGTAATATTTGCTAATTAAAAACTCATGGAGTTTGAATTCTGAATCTGTGTCTCATTTCGGAGGCAGCTGCTGTCCTCCAGAGTTCGCATTTTCGGTAGTGCCCAGATATATTGAGACAGTCATCTAGACTAAACTACAATGTTTTCCACCAAGGAAACCTAGTGCTAAAATATAATGGGCTAAACTTGCAGTGGGTGAAGTTACAGAAATCAAAACAAAGACAGACATTCAGATACGGAATGTACATTTTCATAGGAGAATAACTGACTTCAGCATTGTTTTTCAGCTATACAAGTATGTTTACTTCGCATGTTTGCTAAACATCTGCCGACATATTCAACCCAGGCTCATTGTGGATACATACCCAAGTCTACATTTCTGGATACAGCGAAATAAATACCCAGAGCTATGTCTGCTTGCAGATTTTTTTTTGTGCAAAAGCACTAGAGGGCGCTGTGTACATTTTTGATGATTTCAAATGTCATTTGCGCGTCCTCTTCTCTCGTAAATCCACCAGAAGCCACAATATACATTTCAGCCAATCAACTTGCTGTTGACCGACTGAACCACACACCCCCTTCCCTAAACCCAACCAATAGTGTTTTCAAAAGCGATCTAGAAAAGAAAAGCTGTCGCAGCCGCATGATATTACGTTTTCATATTTTACTACGTTTTCAGCCTGTTATTTATTTACTGATTTTTTTGTTTTACCTGCACTGTTAAAAATTGCTGTTAATTTACGTCAAAATTTTAACAGTATAATCCTGTTATAGTCAAAAGCAGTATGTTGCTGTTTTTTTACGGTTGATGAGATGACGTAGACAAAATTTAACATTATTTTACTGTATTTTTAACACTAAGGCAAAAAAACAGCAATCAACAGTATTTTTTGAGCAGAAGACGTCAGCCATCACATGTGGATTTTCATCCTGCTTTCTACTCTGACTTAATCGGTGAGTGCACCTTTATTTTGCTCATTTTACACAAAATACACATCTGTGATTGCACATAGGCTAACTGTATGCTGATATTGTATCTGTTTTACATCTATTTTAGTGCTGAATCTGTCAATGTGTAAACTGCATCTGCATCGTAAAGTGGAGCTGGATTTCTGACACAGATATTACCTGATTACAAGGCAAGTCAGAATATGATAATTAAATATGATAGGCTAAACTCATCAGGTCAGTTTTTAAACATATGTAGCAACAAAGTAGTATTGATTTGTGTAGCATGATAAAAAGATCGTCATCTTGTTGCTAATTTTAGCTTTAGCTTTTAATAGCTACTTAATAGGGGTTTAGTGTAGGCTTTGATCAAACCTTTGATTACGCTGTGCTTGCAAATTTTACTGTTGATGGTTTGTATTGTAATGCTACTTTGTCGAGTACAGCTGGCTA
>LR812530.1:42345018-42422518 GCA_903798195.1 Danio kyathit
ATATTTCCCAAATGATGTTTAACAGAGCAAGGAAATTTTCACAGTATGTCTGATAATATTTTTTCTTCTGGAAAAAAAGTCTTATTTGTTTTATTTTGGCTAGAATAAAAGCAGTTTTTAATTTTTTAAAAACCCTTTTAAGGACAAAATTATTAGCCCCTTAAGCTATATATTTTTTTCGATAGTCTACAGAACAAACCATCGTTATACAATAACTTGCCTAATTACCCTAACCTGCCTAGTTAACCTTTAAATGTATAGAAGTGTCTTGAAAAATATCTAGTCAAATATTATTTACTGTCATCATGGCAAAGATAAAATAAATCAGTTATTAGAAATGATTTATTAAAACTATTATGTTTAGAAATGTGTTGAAGAAATCTTCTCTCCGTTAAACAGAAATTGGGGAAAAAATAAACAGGGGGGCTAATAATTCTGACTTCAACTGTATGTATAGAAAAGTACAGAGTATACTTATATACAGTATAGAATACATCAGTTACCGAACTTTTAATACATTTTTAAGAGAAGTTAATAAAAAAATTAAATAAAGTAAAATAAAATTGAATAATTTTTTTTTTAAATTAAATAATAAAAAAATTATAATAAATAAAACAAATTTGAAAAAAAAAATATTTTAAATAAATGGAAAAAAAATATAAATTAAATTAAATTAAATATTTTTTTTTATAAAAAGTAAAAGAAAATAAAAAGAAATAAAATAAAACTAATTAAAATAAAATAAAATAAATTTAATTTAAATAAATTAAAACTAAATAAAATTAAATAATAAAAAAAATAAAATAAATTTTAAATAAAATAAAATTAAATAAATGTAATATACATAAATATAATGAAAATAAAACATCAAAATATGGGTGACTTAACATTCCATAAACATTCAATGTAAAATATTATTTACATTTTTCACTTGTTTACAAACTGGTGGTTCATTCCGCTGTGGCGACCCCTGATAAATAAGGGACTAAGCTGAAGGAAAATAAATGAATGAATGCTTACAAACTTCTTGCTGACAAATGTGTTTTAAAGAAAGTTTACCTGAATAAATTAATGAAAATTATAAAGTCTTTTAATATGTCATCAAATTATTTTTGTTCTAATAATGACTAACATTTTTTTTTCATATATAAAATATTGATACACTGAATGACAGTTTAGTTATTATTACATGTAAATCAGTAGTTATTTAAAAAAATAATAATTATTCATTCATTCATTTTCTTTTCGGATTAGTCCCTTTATTAATCAGGGGTCGCCACAGCTGACTGAACCCTCAGCTTATCCAGCATAGGTTTTATGCAGCGGATGGCCTTCCAGCTGCAACCCATCACTGGAAAACACACATACACTACGGCCAATTTAGCTTACTCAATTCACCTATAGCGTCTTTGGACTATGGGGGAAGCCAACTGACCCGGCCGGGGCTCGAACCAGCAAACTTCTTGCTGTGAGGTAATTGTGCTACTCACTGCGCCACCGCGACATCATTATAAGTTATAATAATTATTAATAATAACTATAATAATATAACATATCTATGCAGTACAGTATGAATTGAGCAATCACAAATAGACTCTCACCTCCCTGAAGTGTCCACTCTGTAACTTTATGACAGTAAACCCCCAGTCCAGCTCCATTATAAGCCGCCACTTCAATTTCGTAATTAGTCCAGATGATGAGATCCTCCAGAAGCAGGTTGGTGACATCAGGGTTCGAGATATTTTTATACTGGATATCCACAGGCAGGCCGGTCAGACGATACCTGAGATTAGAGGAGGGTTATATTGTTACTGTCAAGGACAGATGCAAAGATTTGCTGATCTGAACGGACAGGCGAGATTTGACAGGGAATTTCCCAAGATAACCCTCTCCGAAGAGCTCGATAAGCATCTCTAAAAATACACCTTGTCATCTACTCTTCATAATCAGATCTGCCTGCTGGGTTTTAAAGCGCAGTACCATCTAAAAACAACAGAGGGCGATAAAGAACCACTCTAAAAAAATATTCTGTGCAATACCGAGCAAGGTCAAGCACCATTACTTATGTTTGCAATACCAAAGACGGCCTTCAGCTTCCTTCAATGATGAACAGAAGAAATATATAAATAAGTGAACAAAAAGTCCATTTCACTGTCATCACCGACAGCGAGGAAATAGCCCCGAAGTGCTCTAATCCAGGAGTAGCCTTGAAATAATACAATACAATCAAATGTTCCCACAAAACCTGCTGTGAGGAAAGAGAATTTAGAGCAGCTGGGGAAAAAAGGTCATATTGGCGTTGACCTGAAAAAAAAAAAACATACTACGAACGATTGGAAGTGAAATAAGCGTAAAATAGAGAAGAAGCAGAGGCTTTGGGATGCTATAAGAGCTCAGACACAAGTAAACATGTCTCACCGGATGATGTATCCTCTCAGGATGCCATTTTGGTGGCTTTCGGGAGGAGGCTGCCACTGAATCATGATGGACTGGTTTGTGCGGCCGCTGGCGATGACGTTTTGAGGGGGAGCACTGGGAGGCTCTTCTGGAAGAGACACTCTGGAGGACAGAGAAGGTAAACACAACTAATGGTCAACTGATATTAAGTTTTTGATGGTCAATACCAACCACTTACCTATAAAAGTGTTCATATTTGCAGTTGCACGATATTAAAAAAATATTGGAAAAAACTGACACCTTATTCTTTGCATATGAGTGGGCGCAGCCATTTGAATCATTTTGGCTTGAGATTTTTGGTCTCATTCACTTCCATTAATTTTAAGACGTTAAAAACAGATTGTTCTGCTGCTTGATGTTGCAAACTGACATTTTCCTATTATATGATTGTGCTTAGTTTGTATAATCATGCAAACACATCCTAGTTCTTTCTCCTATAGGCAGCTGAGTTCTAAAACAATCGCAAAAACGAGCGCACTTCCGTATTGAAGAACAAGGTCAATATATTGCAACACGAACTCAATTTCACCAGATAACTTGAATGGCTCTATTTGGAATAAATCTGTTTTAACTGGAATGATTTTGTGGGGAGAGCATAAAATAATATTATAATAATGAATAATGACATTTTAATAATATTATAATAATGAATAATGACATTTTAATAATATTATAATAATGAATAATGACATAAATAATAATGGCATTTATATTTAAGTACAATAGTGCAAAGATACAAATGAAATAAACACTGCTTTATGGTTTTCTGGGTAGTTGAATAGTATTTAGGTACATTCTTTCATTCATTCATTTTCTTTTCGGCTTAGTCCCCTTATTAATCTGGGGTCGCCACAGCGGAATAAACCGCCAACTTTTCCAGCATATGTTTTAAGCAGCGGATGCCCTTCCATCTGCAACCCATCACTGGGAAAAGTATTCAGGTACAGAAATTCAATAATAAAATGTAAAATAGCATTATAGTCTTCATGATTTTAAAAAAAAAACAGTAAAAAGAACCTTTTTTTAAAGCTATAAACAGTACAATTTCTTGTGCCTGGATGCTTTAAACCTGCTTAAAATACTCAAACAGGCCTTAAAAACACATGAAAATAACAAACTTTCAATCTATTAACCTTCCTGTCGTGTTCGGGTCAACTCTGACCGATTTACAACTTAAAACACTCATAAATATTGTGTTTTACATCTGATTGCCTCAAGGCGTTATGATATCCTCCACACTGTGCACTTGAACATATAAAAGTGATGATCACCTCTTTCACTCACTCACTCACTCACTCACTCACTCACTCACTCACTCACTCACTCACTCACTCACTCACTCACTCACTCACTCATTTCAGATTGAACAATGTCTTTTACAGGTACACATCTCTTTTCTGCGCTTATGTGCCAATCCTCCAGCCTGATCTCACAAGGCAACGTAACTTTTACGTTTTGTCAGTTTAGTGGCTAATTTGTTCAAGTTCAGTCATATGAAAATGTAAGATTTTTAAAAGGAGGCGTGGCCCCTAACCCCACCCCTAAACCCAACCGTCATTGAGGATAAGCAAATCGTACTAAATTGTATGTATGAGGTCATACGAATTCATTCGGATTAGCCACTAAATCATTAAGTTATGAATTGCCATGTGATAGCGTTGGATCCTCCAACGTGAATTAATTTCCTGATAAAACAATTATGTGAACCCATATGTGTGTTCCTTTCTTTCTTTCTTTCTTTCTTTCTTTCTTTCTTTCTTTCTTTCTTCAGCCTATCTCTGAGTGTACCACACTCTCAGAGATAAAGATACACGAGTTGTCACTGGGGTGGTACCTTTTCAAAAGCTACAAATTTGTACATACAAGGTCCATATTAATACCTCAAGGGTGCATATTAGTACCTAAAAAGTACAAAAGTGTTCCTCTTAAAATGTTTAGGTGCTAATATATAGTTTTAAGGTACCAATATGGAATCTTTAAGTACCAATGTGTACCTTTTGAAAAGGTACCACCCCAGTGACAGCTCGTGTACCTTTATTTAAGTGCAGGAGCACTTTTAGCGTAGCTTAGCATCAATTATTTTATTGGATTAGACCATTAGCATCTCGCTTAAAAATTACCAAAGTATAACTAGTGCTAGTTCTGTGTCCATGCTCACAGTCTATACCCTCAGTCAATATTCCCTATATTAGTACATTTATGTAGTCCAATTGAAGGACTGAATGAAATTTTGAGCACTCAATACACAGGAAAGTATACCGTTTTGTTTGTGCTTTGCAGTTTGATAAATTATTCAGATGAATTGAAATTGAAATTTCTTTGGTCAGACCCTGTGATAGTTATTTTAGGGAGCTGTCTATTAGTAACGAAACAAAGTATTTTGGTTTCTGTCATATATTGTTTATTTTGTAATACAGTTTCAGTCCCTATTTGTATTTTCACTGCAGTTATTGTATGTCTAATTCTATAAATTCATGCTAAATACTACTTTGAGACATTGTTCTCAGCTAAAGAATGTTGAATAAATATTTGGTGGAGAAAATTGTTTTTTTTTTGTGTTAAAATAAGAGCAGTTAAAACAGACCAGTCAATTTTGACCGGGAACACTAAAGTAAGGGGTGGGATGTGAACACGACAGGAGGGTTAAGGGTAAACTTTGCAATAACTTCACATGTTTTGAACTGTTGAGCTTGCTAGTTTACTAATTATGACACATTGCACTTACTACGATGTAACTATTGCAGATGTGCACATTGCGATATCGATGCTGAAACGATATATTGTGCAGCCCTATCTACAACTTTAACAATTGGTCCTAGATCACTTAAAGAGATAGTTCACCCAAAAATGATTATTCTGCCATCATTTACACAACTTTTACTTGTTCAAAACCAATTAGAGGTTCTTTCTTCTGTTGAACACTAAATATTTTGATTAATGCTGGTTGATTGTTTCCATTGACTTCCATAGTAATTATTTTCCCTTGGAAGTCAATGGGTGCCATCAACCAGCATTCATCAGAATAACTTATTTTGTCTTCAACAGAAGAAAAAAAACTCATAAAGGTTTAAAACCACACGAGGGAGAGTAAATGATGAGAAAATGTTTGTTTTTGGGTGAACTGTCCCCTAAACACTATTATTTGTAAGATTGAAAAATTGCGCTGGGTGGAACATGTAGTCATATGTTGCATGCTAGTTGTACTGGTCTCTTTATATCATTACCTGTCTGCTGTATATACAGTGTATTAGTAACTATAGTTACTCTAATTAAATTACTTTTCCACTGAAAAGTGTACATAATGTACATAAATTCAGTTTTATATATACATCAATTCAGAGAAGCAGAGTAATATATATATATATATATATATATATATATATATATATATATATATATATATATATATATATACGGTTGAAGTCAGAAATATTAGCCCCCCTGTTTATTTTTTTCCCCAATTTCTGAAAAACAGATTTTTTTCAACACATTTCTAAACATAATAGTTTAATAACTCATTTCTAATAACTGATTTATTTTATCTTTGCCATGATGACATTAAACATTATTTTACTAGATATTTTTCAAGACACTTCTATACAGCTTAAAGTGACATTTAAAGGCTTAACTAGGTTAATTAGGTTAACTAGGCTGGTTAGGGTAATTAGGCAAGTTATTGTATATTGATGGTTTGTTCTGTAGACTATCGAGAAAAAAAATATAGGTTAAAGGGGGTTAATAATTTTGACCTTAAAATGGTGTTTAAAAAATTAAAAACTGCTTTTATTCTATCCGAAATAAAACAAATAAGACTTTCCCCAGAAGAAAAAATATTATCAGACATACTGTGAAAATTTCCTTGCTCTGTTTAACATCATTTGGGAAATATTTAAAAAAGAAAAATAAACTCAAAGGGGGGCAAATAATTCTGACTTCAACTGTATATATATATACAGTATATAGCAGAATGATATAATTTTTCAACTAATGAAAATGTATCATTTATAAAGACAAGTCCTGAAGAATAATTACGATTAATTATGAATAATTGGGGGAAAAAAGTTATAAAAAAAGTGAAATATAAAGATAAAGTATAAATTCAGAGTGTGTGTGTGTGTGTGTGTGTGTGTGTGTGTGTGTGTGACCCCAAACTAAAAATGATCAACTAAACTGAATTTCTACTAAAGAAGGTTTTATTTACACATGCTTAAGAAACCAGTGTTGGGGTAACGCATTACAAGTAATGTGAGTTACGTAATAATATTACTTTTCTAAGTAACAAGTAAAGAAACACGTTACTTTTAAAAAACCAACTAATATTATTTGAGTTTGCTTTAAATTTCAATGATCCGTATATACAGCATGTATAGCTCTGGGGTCTGGAAGTTCTCAGAAGATAACATTATCCTAAATATAATAATAATAATAATAATAATAATAATAATAATAATAATAATAATAATAATAATAAAAGCAATAATAACTGGAGTAATCATTTGAAACTACATATAATAAGAAAGCAGCTATTTAAAATTGTAACAAATATTCATTTAATTAAGGCTGCCTTAAATGAACAGAATAATTTTCGTAAAAAAACATGAAAAAAAACCTGAATATTTTTAATGTTTGTTTTTTAAAGGAAAATGTAGGCGTAGTTTATACAGTGCGTTGTTAATTGCAGAGCTCCTCTATTAAAAAGAAAGAAAGAAAAAAAAACAAGTTCTGAAAGAGATCAAGCCTCAGCCAGGTAATAAAAAGTAACGCAAAAGTAACGTAACGCATTACCTAACATAAAAAAGTAACTAAGAAACACAACTAGTTACTTTTTTGGGGAGTAACTCAATATTCTAATGCATTCCTTTCTAAAGCAACTTTCCCCAACACTGCAATAAACATTGAAATGTATGTTAATATACTGTATTGTGTGTATAAAATAAGGTGTCATTAATTTGTAACATTGTTTTGGTACATATATTGTTTAAAATCATGTGTGAACAGGCCCTTTATGAAAATACCTGTAAATTCGTTCCGGCAGTTTTCCGGAAAGAGAAGTTGTAACATGGAATGATGCGCTGTGCAGAAGAAAGATTGCCGGAAAGAGCGTGTTCACATATCGAATGCGCTGACGTGAGACATCTACTCCAGCCAATCAGAACACTCAGACACATTCACATCCGCGCTGTTTATGAAAATAAAAGCCTTTGAATATTTTTCCAGACACATTTAGCTGCTATGTCAGTCAGATAACGTTTTTATGTTCCTTCTTAATGCAACTGTGGAAAAAATTATCGATAAAATGCTTATGATAAACCGCTGTTTGTTTACCTTCAAACTCTGCTGCGTGTGCACGTAAAGCAGCTGGTGAGCGCCAGCACACACACATATTATTTACCATCAACCATCAACAAAAGCCCGACCAGTTCTGTGTTTACAAATACAAGCGTAGCCGTTTAAAGGTCATTTTTGCTTAGTGATGTCAGAATTTATTGTTATTTTGGAATGGATGTGTGACTGGTCTTTTCCAGAAAAATTCCGTAGCATCCTTGCCTTTGTGAACAGCGCTTTTTTGAATTTACCAGTAAAATCGTTCCTGTAATTTTCCGAATATTTACTGGTATCACTGTATGAAAGGGGCTTATGTGTATTGTTAGTATTGAGTCAAGTTGTTAAATGACTTCGTAATTAAGTTACTTTAAAGTCAAAGTAATTTAAATAGACCATTTCGAGGGATGTAAACAATAACAATGGTCCTAATGTATTTCCTGTATTACATTTTGAATTTACATAGCTTCCAACAATCCAAAAAGCTCCACACATTGATAAATAATGTTATGGCAGCCATTTTAGCATTAAGATATGATTAAATTGCCTCTTGTTACATTTCTGAAATAGTTTGGTAACAAGCAGGAAGTGTTCATGGGCCAGTGACATGGCCAAATTGAAATGGTCTATAGACTATTAATGATGTAATTAATGATTAATTACTTTTTTTGAAGTAACCTTCCCAATACTGCATAAGACACCTTTTACACATATTAAGTTTATAAGACGGAAAATATTTTACTCAAACCATTTCTGCCATTTAATGGTAGTGCAAACGCTCATCTCTGCTATAGTGTCTGCTGTACTGTATCTACAGTCCAAAAATGATCTCTCTGTCTTCTATATAGTCCAGTTATGTCCTGTCTATTCTGAGTTGGGATTATCTCGGCTAGAAGAGGTTTGTCTGAAACGTTAGGACAAAGCAGAGGGATTTGTGTCTGTTCTGATGGGGGCCTTTCCTGAACGTCTCATTTAAGCTTTCTTTACACGCCGAGGGCTTTGATTACACTGATCCATGGAAGATACACTGACACACATAAACACAGACAGATAAATCCTCCTATAGACACTGTCCCAGGAGAGCGCAGGCAATTTTGGCATGCTGTGACAGAATGATAGAGCTATCTTTATGGTCAGACAGGGCTCAGCTCACCGGTCAGTCTCTTTGCTGAACTGGCCTTTGCCCACGTCGTTGACGGCACACAGGCGGAACTGGTAGGAGCGTGCTGGGATCAGGCCGTTCACCGTTACAGCGGTTGATTCAGGCTCGATGTTGGCCAACAGGACCGTCCAAGGAGCATCTGTGTAGAGCAGATAATGAAGAATGATGAGCAATGAAGAACTAAACCAACATGATTTCAGACACATAGAGTGTTGTTAGGACACAAGGTTACAATTTGTATTATTTGCTAATTAATAACCTCATGTGGAACTCTGAATATGCGTCTCATTTCAGAGTCTACTACTGTCCACCGGAGGTCGCATTTCAGTCACAGATGCATGCTTTGAGAGCCTTTCTGAATGAATGAATGAATGAAATACACAGTTTTCCAACAAGGCAACCCGGGGTGCTGTAATATAATTGCCTAAACTGGAATTGGGTGGGTTTAAAGAACCAAAACAAAGACAGAGTTCCGGCACATACTGTACGTACATTTTCAAAGCAGAATATCTGACTTCAGCATTGTTTTTCAGATAAACAAGAATGTTCACTTGGCATGTTTCTTAAATATCTGCAAACATATTATGCTGGTTTAGAAGAGTCAAAAACTTACATACAGCACCTTTAACAGCAATTGCCAGTGTGGACCAAAGCAAAGTTTAGTGTTTGCACAGCTTACATTCAGGCTGAGGGTCTACCAGTGTTTTTTCCGCTGCAGAAATGCGAGCGCTGTACTAAAAAAACCTCAGCTCTGAGCACTTCTCTTACTGTTAAAGCATGTTTAAGAAAAAGCACCCACCCCGACCTCTATGGATATGCACCCTAAAACTTCAAAGTTAGTTCAAAACTAAATAATAAAGGTGATATAATAGCTTAAACAGACACTGAACCCAACACAGAAAGATTATCAATTCTGAAAACAATTATTATTTTTGCTATTTTATTTCAGTTAGTTTTTATTTACTGTGATTTATTTTAAAATTTAGTTTTAGTTAATTATTTTTTTTTAAACAGTTTTAGTGTTTGTTTTTGTTTACTAAAATAACCTTGATTCTGGCTATGTTTCTGCAGAACCTGAAATACATTCCTCTTAGTATGTTTCTCTGAGCTTTTCTAATGAGACGTCCACAAGAGGGCGTGTTTTTTTTTTTGTTTTTTTTTTTGTAGACAGCATTCCCACAATGTCTCTACAAAACATGAAATACTTTTCTCTAATTTCACAAACAATGACAATAACACAAACTATTATTATTATTATTATTATTATTATTGTTTTCATGTAAAATATGTCAAGATAAGAAAAATCAACCATTAATTTATATATTTCTTAATAACAATAGTGACAAGAAATAAGATAATAATTAATTATAATATTTAATAATAATTATTTAAATGCTTATTAAAATAGTATCATTAAAACACTGCTGAAATTACATACGTCATTATTAATATTATTATTATCATTATTATTATTATTATTATTAATAATGATACTATTAATATTGTTATTAAAAATACATTTATTGTTGGAAAAATCATTTATATATATAATTTACTTACTGTTTTCAGAAACTTCCAGAATGTAGCGGATGAGAGGGCTGTTTCCATCAAAAGGTTTGGCCCACGTCAGGTTTATGGCTCTCTTCTCTGTGTTGCTCAACACTGCACTGGGGTTCTCAGGGGCGTGAGGCAGCTGCCTGTGGGTAATATGTTATTTACCAAAAAAAAACAGTGAGAGACAGTCTCCAGTTTTCAGGGTCACTGCAGAGCACTCCATGAAGCATTATATATAATGTCTCAATAAAACAAGAACACACAGTAGGTCAGTGCTGCAGTTTAGAACTGCTATCTAGTTGACTAGAAATAACATCATTTATTGTTGCAACCCCTCATCAGCACCCAAAATAAGACATATTTGAATATAAATCTGCATTTATAATTAATAAACCACCTCAGTTGCTCCAAAAAAAAATTATATTTATTTAGTAATATTAAAACTGAGTGTAGATAAAAATATATTGATAATATGTTGATGAATACATTTAAAAAATTCATTTTATGACAAACGCAAAAAACAAACAAACACATGTGCTGTAATTTTTTTCCGTGTATGCGCGTAGTCGCGTGCACACGGCCCAGCCCACTTATCTTTACGGCTGCTAGCAGCATATAATTATAATTGATGCAAGTTGCAGCTCTATGCCCGGGAAAAGACAACATCAGTCTGGAGCCGAGAAGAGGAAAAAAGTACAAGATGAATCGTGTGCATCACATTCAGGTAACTTATGTCCATGAGTCTGGAAAACATATTTTTGGTTGTTCAAGTAAATTAATGAGGCTGACGTTTAACTTCATAATAGGACATGTATTATGACTTTTCGCATTTGCCCTTCTTCCTATGTTGCTGCTAATTACACAACCTAAATTATTATTATCAACTAGTGCAATACTTTACAATTTTGCTTGTACACCAGCTACATACACATGCACTGCACAATTATTTCACTGTATTATTTATTATAATTCTCTGCAGTTATCATTGTTTATTGTTTTGTCTATTTCTATACATTTCTTATTGTTGCTGTTCTCTCTGAGAGCTGCCAAGTTAATTTCGTTTTATCACTGCAATGACAATAAAGTGTCTTTAATCTTTACATCGGTGGATTGGTGTGTTTTTAATAAGCCAGTTGTTTTCATTTTTGTACATTACAATATGAAAAAAACTGACTAATATTCTGTGATTTCTGACAGATCAATAATATAAAACATGAATCATTTTTATTGCATGGATTCTTTAATGTTTATTTTTATCTAAACATTAACAGTATGTTTTGTTTGAAAGTATACACTCATTAATTCTTAAAAACCGCAAATGTCTTTGATTTATACTGAAAGCAAGGGTCAGTTTTTGTCACCATTAAATCCACATATTGGTTGTAGTTTTGACACATTATGAAGAGTGCTTGACTAGCCCACAGTGTTGGGTAAGTTACTTTTAAAAAGTAATCGATTACAAATTACTGATTACTACTCGAAAATTGTAATCTGATTACATTACTAATTACTTCATGTAAAGAAGTAATCAAATTACTAATTACTTTACTTTGAAGTTACTTATAAAACATATTAAACATACCTATAAAAATACAAAATATACTGCAGCTCTTCCAGAAATTTAATGATCACAGCAGCCTGACATATTCAAAAGAGCTAATAAGATAGTTAGTTTACCATAATATAAGTTCAATGGACTCATAAGGTTAATTTGATTGTGCATTCAGATTCTTCACATTCAGAAGGTACCTTCACTCCCGATCCTGCACAAAAATCCAATTTAGCCTGTTTAGACTGAGTTGGGCCACCGTGTTTTTGGGTGCCGGTGTCCTCCTTGGTGAGTATTGTCTTAGAAGGCTTTCTGTTCAAATGCTTGAACAAGTTGCTGGTTGAGTTAAAAGCAGTCGAAAGTGCTTTAGAGACTGGATATAGACTGCATTTTACAAGAACATTTTTGTTTTTACGCTTAATGAAATCAAAGTAATGCCTGTATTTCCACTTGAAGCAACCACTCTCGACAGCAGCTATTTCAGCTCGCGTTCTCCAGCAATGTAAAAGCGCATGTTTATTAACTGACGTTGCAGCAGAAAACGTGATTCAAAAGAAGCATTTTTTCCTTCAAAATATTATAATTGTAACATAAGTAACGCAATTACATTGACTTTAGTAAGTGTAATCAGATTACACAAATGTAAAATGTAATTCGTTACATTACTGCGTTCCTCACAAATGTAATTAGATTACAGTAACACGTTACTGTGGAATGTGTTACACCCAACTCTGCTAGCCCATTGTCTTAATGATCATGAGTTTTTCTTTAAATGAATAATTTCTTCTGCATTGTACATGGAGGTTCAATGCTGAAATTTGACACAAAAGAAGGTGAGGTTGCATGATCCAGCACTGCTCCAGAGGCACCAGCAGCTGCACAGGTAAAGACACGGTGCTGCACTGAAACTGCACTGAAACTCTATTTCTACAGGTACAGAGAGGGCTTTATTCCTTACCTTTTGTAAATCTTTGGAATTAGGAATGCTTCTGCAGAACACATATCAGTGTTCATTTTGATGTAAACGATTATTTTATAATGTAAATATTTGAATGCTTAAGTATAAACCAGGGGTGTCCAAACTCGGTCCTGGAGGGCCGGTGTCCTACATATTTTAGTTCCAACCCTGATTAAACACACCTGAACCAGCCAATCAAGTTCTTACTAGGTATACTAGAAATTTCCAGGCAGGTGTGTTGAAGCAAGTTGGAGCTAAACTATTCAGGACACTGGCCCTCCAGGACCGAGTTTGGACATCCCTGGTATAGACCATTTCAATATGGCAATATCATTGGTCCATGAACAGTTCCTGCTTGTCTTAAAACTTTTTCAGAACTGTAACAAGAGGCAATTCAGTCATAACTAATGTTAACATGGCTGTCATCAAAAAAGTATCAACATGTGAAGCTTTCTGGTTCTCAGAAGCTTTGGAAATGAAAGATCTAAAACAGGAAATACATTAGGACCATTGTTATTGTTTACATCCCTCAAAATAGTCTATATTTTTGAGTCTTTACATGCATATTTTTTTATATAAATAAATAAATACATGTTTAAATACATATGTTTGTGTGCTTTTGTTCCTCTGTGGGGGCACTGCAGTAACATTTTGCATAGGGCACCCTTTTGGCCAGCAGCGGCCCTGCATATAATAAATAAAAAAACTGAATTTTTAACATATTCTTTTTGAAAATAAAAGATAGAAAGAAAAGAAAATACCTTAAAGATAAGAGCTATGTAGAAATATGTAAACAAACAGTGTGTATAAAACCACTACAACCTTATCTACCGATCAGAGACAGTGAAAATTAAAAAAAAGAAAGATGAATCACAACATGTTGGATGGAGAGAGTGAAAAAAAGAGAAAACCAAAGAGATAAAAATGAGGGCAGACAATAACTGCTGTGCTATTAAATTAAAAAATGGAGGCAACGAGACAGAAAAGGAGGCCGAATGAGTACAAGTGATGAACAGGGATATTGAAAAACTGAATGAGATACGATTCGGGGAGCAGGAGCGAGAACAAATCAAAAAGAAATGATCAGACGAGATGAAGGAGTGCGTGGATGGGGAACAGAGCAGAGAGGATGATGGGAGAGCGTTTTCATCTCTGACCTCACGCGCAAGTGTGCGTTGCGGGAGTCGTTGCCGCCAACTGATGTCACTCTGCAGGTGTATGTGCCGATGTCTCCTGACCAGGTCTGAGAGATGTGCAGCGTCCCGTTGATGTCCAGACGCAGCCGGGGCAAACCCTGAGGGAGGATCACCTGACCGTCCTTCTCCCAAATAAACCTGGAAGTACAAACAACATAACATATTGTGGTTTTAAAAATTTCACTTCGAGTCAAAGCCATTACTTGTATTTCTTTTATTCTTTCACTCAATTACAGATAACACTGAATCCAATACAAAGAACCTTCTTCCGTGACAAATTAGAATATTGAGTGGAAATAAAATTACAACAGCCATTAATTTGACTCAACTAGGCTTGATTTGATTTTGAAAATTGAGATATCAATGATATTATGGTGCTTCCTAATCCCCCCTTTGAAAATCCACACACAAAAAAATCTCTTGATCTGCAGTATCTCAGAAACAAATTAAAACATCCCTAAAAACATCTAGTACATCACTAGCAACAACTAGTGGAGTAACATATCACAAATCTCACAGTTCGGATCACATTATGGTTTTTAGTCACGGATCGGACCCTTTTTTTGGATCAGCCAGAAAGGGGAGGAGACAAATGTTATTTGCTTTCCATTTACTACAAAAACAGCACTACAAGACACTTTTGGTTTTAACAAACAGAACTTAGAACCTGTAATTTTATTTTTAAAAAATGAAGAAATAATCAGCTGAATAAAAAAAAAGTTCATTGTTACTACTGTTGCTGATACCGCTAAATGTATAAATCTATTAAAATTTGTAAAACACATATTTACTTTTAGTCTCATTTTCAATTAATGATTCAGTTATTCACAGTTGTGGAAAGAGTACTGAAAAGTCATACTTAAGTAAAAGTACCATTAGTACCCTAAAAATGTAGTGCGAGGAGAGTAAACATATCTGTTGTAAATATTACTCAAAGTATGAGTAAAAAGTAGACCTTTCAAAGTACTCCGGAGTAGTGAGTAGTGAGTATTACGCTGTAAAAAGCTGATGCATTTACATGTAATTTGTGGATGTGTGTAAACGTAACATTCTGTAGTGCATTTAGTTATTGCCCAGCAGGCACACAACGTCTTAAGACGTTAAAATCAGTTTAGATTTAGGTCGTGACGTCAGGTGATCAAAATTCAATGTCTAGCCAGCATCTAAGGACAACATTATTTTGATGTCCAATAACGACATCAAGGCGACACAGTGGCGCAGTAGGAAGTGCTGTCGTCTCACAGCAAGAAGGTCGCTGGTTCGAGCCTCGGCTGGGTCAGTTGGCGTTTCTGTGTGGAGTTTGCATGCTCTCCCTGCGTTCGCGTGGGTTTCCTCCGGGTGCTCCGGTTTCCCCCACAGTCCAAAGACATGCAGTACAGGTGAATTGGGTAGGCTAAATTGTCCATAGTGTATGAGTGTGAATGAGTGTGTATGGATGTTTCCCAGAGATGGGTTGCGGCTGGAAGGGCATCCGCTGCATAAAACATGTGCTGGATAAGTTGGCGGTTCATTCCGCTGTGGCGACCCTGGATTAATAAAGGGACTAAACCGAAAAGAAAATGAATGAATGAATAACGACATCAAATTATGTTGATATTAGGTTGATTTTAGGTGTTAGAAAGTGACAAAAATTTAACGTCGAGCCAAAATCTTAAACCAACGTCATATTGACGTCAAATACTGACATTTATTTATCAGGTATGGCAACCAAAATCCAACATCTCATATTGGTAACGTCCACTCAACGTCAAGCTGTAACATCATTAGACGTTGATATTTGGTTAATTTTAGGTTGGACATTGACTTCACCCTGATGAACAAACCAAATGCAACGTCCCCACAACGCTGGGGTACAATGTCAATCTGACGTCATGCTGATATCTTGTGCCTGCTGGGTGTTTAAGGCCATTTCGGTCATCATACAATAAACATTTGTCATCTTCTCATGCATGATGTGCATCTAAATATTCTCTGGGTCAATGCGTGTAAAGATTTTGGGGATTTTATTGGACACATTTAATGCTTCCAAACAGTCTGCTGCAATTATAAACTGCCCATGTCTTGAGGTGTCATTATTATAATTTACCTTCTATGTGCGATTTGATTGAACAGGCTGATTTTTTAATCCTCATAGACAAGAAAAAATTAAGAAGTTGCAGGTTGAAGGAAAGTAGTGGAGTAAAAGTACCGATACTTCACTAAAAATGTACTGTTAAGGCAAAGTAAAAGTACACATTTTTAAAACTACGTAGTAAATTACAATTTCTGAGAAAAATACTCAATTACAATAATTTGAGTATTTTGTAATTTGTTACTTTACATCACTGGTTATTCACTCATAAACCTTCATGTTTCATTGCTAGATGGATCATTTTTTTAAGGAATTACTCAGTGGCATATTTTGGCTGGTTGTTGCCACCTATTGGTTAAATAATGTAATTGCTGCCTACAACTTTCATTTTTGAGCGTCAAGTTAAATGCACATGACAGTGATTTTAATCTTTACCATAAACAGTGGTTTTATCTAAACTATAAACTGTTCTCCCAGTACTAACTCAAAAAACTAGACTTTAATCTCTTTATTGATTTTTGCGTTTTCAGATTTGAATGCAGCGATTAGAAGGATTAATAAACATATGCAAATCATTTATAATTTATGTTGTGTGGGGGTTGAGATCATGATCTTTTAAAGATAAATTGTGCAGCTTTACACAGAATGCATTGATACAGGCTAAACAAGTAGTTACAGAAAACACATTTAATGAAACCCACCACATCTCGAATATCCCACCACAACTTCTTGCGTTATATTTTACAGGAAAGCCTAAATGTTTTCATACATGTGATTTAAATGATGTGAGAGGCGATCGCTCTGTGATCGTTACAAATTTAGGATTATTCTTAAAGTAAAAAATGTATTAATCCAGGGTCACGTGTTCCGAACCGTGGGTTCCGTGATCCATTACACCCCTAGCAGCAACACACCAAATGGTGCCCTGGAACACTTAATGCAAGTAGCAACAGCCTAGCAACCATAGCATCCACCCTAGCAGCCATCCAGCAAATTATAGCCTGGCAACCATCCAGAACAATCTAACATTTACACTCAAGTATTCACTTAGGAATGGCCTAGCAACCACCCAGATCATCATACAGTATTATTCACTTGATAATATAATAGCAACCATCCATCTCTAGCATCTATCTTATCAAAACCATAGCAATCAATCAGAACACTCTAGCATCAACACAGTAACACCATAGCAACCACCCATTTAACCAACCAAAATAAATAAAAAAAATATAAAAGCCACCCAAAGCACTGAAGATCATTCAACTAAAAATAGCTGAACAACCACCCAGAGCATTCTAATCTAACATCTACCTAGTAACACCCTAGCAACAACCCAGATAATCCTAGCATTCACTTGATAATATTACAGTAAACATCTTTTATTTCCATTTATCTTATCAAAACCATAGCACCCACCCAGAACATTCTAGCATCGACCTAGTAACACCCTAGCAACCATCTATTTAAAAACAAATAAACCAAAAGAATAAAATAAAATAAAATATGAACCATCCAGAGCTGAACGTCATTCAACTAATAATGGCAGAACAATCACCCATAACAATCTAGTATTCAAATAGTAACACCTTAGCAACCAACCAGAATGTTTAAGCAATCATCTAGTAAAACCAATGTGACCACCTGGCATCCACTCCAGCAGCCATCCATCAGAATATAACATGACAACCACCCAGAACAATCTAACATTTACACTCAAGCATTAACTAAGAAATGACCTAGCAACCACCCAGATTATCCTAGCACCCGACTGAAAAAAACAGCTTAAACCAGCCTAAGCTGGTTGGCTGGTTTTAGCTGGTTGACCAGCCTGGCTTTGGAGGGTTTCTGGAAAATGACCAGCTAAAACCAGCTTGAACAGCCTGGTTTAAGCTGGACATAGCTGGTTTTGGCTGGGCTTCCAGCCTGGCTAGGTTGGTCAAGCTGGTTTTAGCTGGTCATCTCCCAGCCTGACCATTACGACCATTACGTTTAAGCTGTTTTATCAGAAGGGCATTCACTTGATAATGTTATAGCAACCACCCATTTCTAGCATCTATCTTATCAAAACCATAGCAACCAACCAGAACACTCTAGTATCAACATAGTAACACCCTAGCAACCACCCATATAAACAAAGTGAACCAAAAGAAATAAAAAGCATAATAACCACCCAGAGCCGAACATCATTCAACTAATAATGGCAGAACAACCACCAAGAACAATCTAGTATTCACCTAGTAACCTCCTAGCAAACATCCATGTTCTAGCAGACATCTAGTAAAAGCAGTGTGACCACCTAGCATCCACCTAGTAAAAGCTTAACAAACATCTATGTAATGTAATGTATATTTATATAGCGCGTTTATTGTGTATGGCCATACACCCAAAGCACTCCACAATCATGAGGGCGGGTGATCTCTCCCCACCGCCACCAGTGTGCAGCATCTACTTGGATGATGCGATGGCAGCCACAGGACAATGGCGCCAGTGCGCTCACCACACACCAGCTATAGGGGGAGTGGAGAGATAGTGATAGAGCCAATTCGGTGGATGGGTATGATTGGGAGGCAGTAATGATCAGTAAGGGCAGATGGTGGGAATTTGGCCAGGATACCTGGGTTACATCCTTACTCTTTATGATAAGTGTCATAGGATTTTTAATGACCACAGAGAGTCAAGACCTCGGATTAACCGTTCATCCAAAAGACAGCGCTCACTGACAATACAGTGTCCCCTTCACTATACTGGGGCATTAGGACTCACACAGACAGCAGGTTGAGCGCCCCCTGCTGACCTCACTAACACCACTTCCAATAGCAACCTAGTTTTTCCATGTGGTCTCACATCCAGGTACTAACCAATCTCAGCTTTGCTTAGCTTCAGTGAGTAACCGCTCTTGGGCTGCAGAGTGATATGGCTGTGGCCATCTAGAACTCAGAACATTCTAGCATACATCTAGTAACACCAGAGACCACAGAGAACACTCAATCATCCACCAAGTAACCACCCATAACAATCTAACATACACCTAGTAACAAACTAGCAACAGGTGAAAACACTTGAGCATCCACCTAGCAACCACAAAAAATAAGCAAATATAAAACCTTTAAAGTAACATATTTGGAAACCTTCAGAATACCCTAGCAGGTGTTTATGAAATAAGTCATTACATTTTTACGAAGGGAAATTATCTCCCTTATTAAGTCAGCAGAGTCAATTCTGATTTGATGTTTTCTTGCTAATGAACGATAATTAAAACATTCAAATGCTAATTAAAAAGCTAGTTTAGAAGATACAAAGAGAGAGCAACGTTAGATAATACAACTGCATCTCTTTAGTGACAGAAAAAAACACCTCAAGCGCATTTAACTGAGCATATTAGGCTCATCACAAAGCCACTGTACAGTGTTTAGGGAACATCCAAGGTCATCAGGCGCTTCTAACAGATGTGTCTAACCTCTGCGTAATCGATAAGACCTTCTCACACACACACACACTGCAAATAGATATGCATTCACAAACACTTGTGATTAATTGCATCATGGCCCGGCTTGTTGGAAATCCTTTTACTGCTGCTATCAATTACTGGTTCCATCCAACACAATTACCCCTCCTTCCCATCCCTCATTCCTCACGAAACAAGCAGAAAGCCTCCACGGGGAGATTATGGGGGACAGAAAGAAATGGGAGAGGTAGCTTGACATCAGCTGAAAAAAAAAAAAAAAAACAACTCTTACAAGTCGTCGCTTAGTGAAGTTCAGGTTCTCACCGAGAGGAACTCACTCGCAGGTTTTAATGAGAGTCTGAATCTTGCCTTCAAATCGCTCCTCAATGCCAGTCCGCCGTAATGGAGGACGACTGAGGCTGCAGACTTCCAATCGAGCACACTGAGATATTCCAGGCAGATTCAAAGGGTTGTGGAAGTTGTAAATGTTGAGATAATGTAATGGCTCATGATTTCACGCTGGCGAGGCATCATTAACACCAGACGATTTTATCTGTGGGGATTTGAATGTCGTGAAACATGGGAGGCTATGAAATTGCTCAGGCAGACATCGCTATACTCACATTTTTTAACCATTTTTAATGAACCTCTGCCTTCCAGTCAACGCTAAAAGTTTGATGTTCCTAACAAGGATAGTCTCAGGTGCTGTAAAATTACAGTTACCTTTGCAGCTGTCCATTTGCTAATAGCCATAGATATATATACTAGATATCGCATATGGACCCTGAGTGTGCGTCAATACCGCCGCCATATTTGTACAGTGCTCCCAGGACAATTCAACAGCACTAGTCAAGCCAATGTGAAGAGGCTGGATGTGTGTGCTGCGTACGGGTGTAGTAACAAGCAAACAATGCATAAAAGCATAACACTTCATAGGTAAGATTTCGTTTTTTACGTTTTTGTATGTTACGAACTTACGAACAAGTAACGTTATTGATGATAATACAGTCACTTACTGCATTGACCATGAGGCAAAGTAGCACTAACTTGCTCTAAATACTAGGCTTATGCTAATTTTGTTGAATAAAATCAGCAAACAATGTAAATAAAATATGACAACAAGACCTGTAAATCTGCAGCGCTAGAAACTTGTACTATTGTCGGCTAAGTGAAGTAACGACTAGTTTTTGAAGTAACTTATAAGAGTGCCTGATGATAACATAACACTGCCTGCGCCTCAATTTGCATACTGTCCACCCTAAATTATTGAATATTATAAATGTTATATAGTGACCACTTTGGTACCCTCCTAGTAACCTAGCAACCCCACTGACCACTTAAGCAACCACTAAGTAAGTATTTGCATAGCAACCATCCTGAACTATTTAGCAACTATCTAGTAGCTTAACAACCATTAAGAAAATACTGTAGCCACCTTGCAACACCCTAGCAACCGCATAAAAATGGTCTAGTAACCACATACTGTAGCATCCTCTAGCATCTGCCTAATATTACGTTGTGACCACTTTAGTATCCACCTAGTAACCACCTATCAACCTATCACCTAATATATGATGTAGCTTGAAAACAGATCCCCTTATTGTAATACAAATTGGGTTACATTTCAAGTTGCAAGTCTAGTTGTGTTCCAAACCAAACAAGTATTACTAAAATACCCTAGCAACAGCACAGTAAGGTATTAAATCAATCTAGAATCCCTCAGCAACTACATAGGAATACCACATACAGCATCCGCCAACCTAGCTTCACTGTTTTCTATTTAGGGGAAGTGTGTGTGGGCCGCACCTGACTGAGACGCTGGGGTCATGTGTCACACCGCAGGTCATAGTGGCTTTCGTTCCTTTGATGACGCTCTGATCCTGAGGGGGATTAGTAATGCGTGTGCGCGCTGTAAAAAAGGAACAAAGTCAATGCACATATGCACAGGTGTATGACAAAAACATGCAAACACACTTCATCATAAAGGAAAAAAGAGACTTGTGATCTATACACTTCAAAACACACACACACACATACTCACCCCAGACCACAAGGTCAGCAGAGGCCTCGTCTATGCCACGTGAGTTGCTGGCCATGCAGGTGTAGGTTCCGGCGTCTGATATATGGGACGGGCTTATGAGTAAACTTCCTGATTCCAGGAGAGTAAACCGCGGGAGCTGAACGGAACCACTTGCCAGCACTCGTTCTCCTGTAAAGACCAGAAACATATTTGAGAAATAATGTTTGAAAATAACCAAAAAATAAACTGTGACCTAATGGTTAGAGCACTGGTGCCCACACTTGGTCCCGGAGGGTCGGTGTCCTGCAGAGTTTAGCTCCAACTTCCCTCAACACACCTGCCTGGAAGTTTCTAGTACACCTATAGAGCTTGATTAGCTGCTTCCAGTGTGTTTAATTAGGGTTGAAGCTAAAATCTGCTTCAATCTGAAATTGGGCACCCCTGGGTAAGAGAGTTGAAACTGTGGTCCAAAGGTTCTTTAGCAGATTCGAGATGTAATGTGTATTTATATAGCGCATTTATTGTGTATGGCCATACACCCAAAGCACTTCACAATCATGAGGGGAGAGGTCTCTGCACACCACCACCAGTGTGCAGCATCCACTTGGATGATGCGACGGCAGCCACAGGACAACAGCGCCAGTGCTCTCACCACACACCAGCTATAGGTGGAGTGGAGAGACAGTGATAGAGCCAGTTCGGTGGATGGAGATAATTGAGAGGCCTTGATGGGTAAGGGCCGATGGAGGGAATTTATTTAGGACACCAGGGATCCAACCCTACTCTTTACGAGAAGTGTGCCATGGGATTTGTAATAACCACAGAGAGTCAGGACCTCGGTTTACGTCTCATCCGAAAGACGGCGCTCACTGAGCAGTATAGCGTCCCCTTCACTATACTGGGGCATTAGAACTCACACAGACCGCAAGCTGAGCACCCCCTGCTGGCCTTACTAACACCACTTCCTAGTTTTCCCACATGGTCTCCCATCCAGGTTCTGATGGGAGACTATTGCTCAGTATGACGCAATATAACGAGATAATTTATACTCTCTTCCAACCTAAATACCATGGTTGAGGTGAGAATCTCTGAACAAGGCACCAATCCCAACTGCTAACCAGGCACCACAGCAATGGCTACCCACTTCTCCAGGTGTGTGTTCATGCTGTGAATGTGTAAATACTGTATGTGTAAATAAGTATGGGTCACCGTTATTGACCACGTCACAACCTTTCCTTTCGTTTCCTTTCCCACACTGTTAGATTTTGCCACAATTTTACAGTTATTTACTGCAAAAAACACCCAGTAAAATATCTCATACATTCTTTACAGTTCACTTTTGTAATATGCACTCCATTGAGGGTCATTTTATAACTTACAGTAACTTACTGCATATTAGGAATTATCAGTATTATACTGTAATCAGAGTAATCAAGTACTGCTACTGTAGTTGAAGACAAAAATGGACAGTTAATGAAAAACAATATTAATTAACATCTTGTATCACAAAACGTATTTAAAATAGATTGATGAATGAAAATGACTTTTGTAAACCATTTCAAATTGATATAATTACAATGAATAATAATTCTACATGATCTCACCACGTTTTGTAATGTCAGTGTAAAATGTAAATAAATTACAGTAAATGTACTGTAAAAATGGTCATACTGTAAAATTAAAATGTGATAAAGAGTATTTAACCATACAAAGAAGTTGTGGTAGGGCTATTTTACTATAAAATGTTCATCATGCTACTGTAAAACACATTTACAGGTCAGTCACTGTAACGAGGCAGTTGCGGTAAACTGCAGGCAACAGTGCTGTCAGTAAGTTATCACAAAAATACAATAAAATGCCATTCATTCATTCATTTATTCATTCATTTACTTTTCGGCTTAATCCCTTTATTTATCAGGGGTCACCACAGTGGAATGAACTGCCAACTTATCCAGCATATGTTTTACGCAGAGGAAACCCACGCCGACACAGGGAGAATATGCAAACTCCTCACAGAAATGCCAACTGAGCCAGCCGAGGCTCGAATTAGCGACCTTCTTTAACCTCTGTGAGGCGACAGCGCTACCCACTGTGCCACTATGCCAAAATGTATTTAAAATAGATTGATCAATGAAAATGACTTTTGTAAACCATTTAAAATTGATATAACAATGAATAATAAAAATGCTGCTGTACACGATCTCGTCACTTGTTTGAAATTTATTAAATAAAGATTTTGTAGTGCCAATGTTAAATGTAAATGAACTACAGTAAAAGTACTGTAAAAATGATCATACTGTAAAGTTAAAATGCGATATTCAACCATAAAATGAAGTTGCTGTAGGGCTATTTTACTATAAAATGAAGTTGTGGTACTGCCCTGCTATTGTAAAACACATTTACAGGTAAGTTACTGTAAAGAGGCTGTTGCGGTAAATTGCTGGCAACAGTGCTGCTAGAAAGTTACTGCAAAAAATCGAATAAAATGTCTAACAGTGGACTTTATATTAAAGTGCCCATTATATGCTCTGTTAACTTATTTTTGGATTTCATACGGTTTTAAACATTTGGTTTACATATTTCACAACAAAACAATATATCTATTATGGTCGAATAGTTCATCTTGTAACTCAAAGGTCGCAGGTTCAATTCTCAGTGCTGGCAGGAGTTGTAAAAGATGGAGTGAATGAACAGTGCTCTCTTTCACCCTCAATACCCACGACTGAGCTGCCCTTTAGCAAGGCGCCTAACCCCCTAATTACTCCCAGGGCACCCCAGCAATGTCTGAAATGTGGGCCAGCGTGTTCTGGGTGTTCTTCCCAATTGGTTATGCACAAAATTCCTCCACCAGAAGGCATCCAGGAAGCATCCTAACCAGATGCCCAAACCACCTTAACTAGAGTAACATCCAGATGTCTGAGTCTCATATTCTGTCTCACAAGGACAGTCTAGACACCCTGCAGAAAAGATTTCTGGGTTACTAGTGTAACCCCTGCTCTCTTAAATTTAGAACGCAATGATGTTTAGAGAACAGACAGACACAGAGAGACTGACCTGGTTAATACTCTAACCGCTGTTAGATTATGCAGGGAAACAGACAGTGTACTGAAACTCACAATAAAGGGACTTCATTTCTACACAGAATGAAGAGAACCATTAACTAAAGCTATGAGGGATGTTTGGAACATAGACCAACTGGTAAATCGAAAGATTGCTCCCTCTTAACTATAATGGCCCGCATTACTGCTGCTGATCCACCTGTTGGTTTCAAACTCTGATCAACCATCCCTTGTGAACAAGAACCTCAGACATGAGAACTTCTCCACTTAGGGGAGCAAATCACTCCACCTGAACCAGGCAACCCAGGCTCATTGTAGATACATACCCACATCTACATTTCTGGAGACCACGAAATAGGTTCCACAGAGCTACGTCTGCTTGCACTTACATAATCTTGGTCTCACATTACTCCTGTACTACAACAGCTTCACTGGCTGCCCATCAAGTCTCGTATTGATTTTAAGACATTGATTTTAACCTATAAAGCGGTTCATGGTTCTGCTCCGGGTTACATTTGTAACTTGATATCTATTTTCTCTGCCTCTCGCTGTCTACGCTCTGCCTCGGGTCCTACTGTACGCTGTGTACCAGAGGTCGCTGTGTACATTTTTGGTGATCTCAAATTTCTCTCGCATGTACCATTTGCAGCAAGCCAATCAGCTTACTGTTGACTGACTGAATCACCCAACCCCTTCCCTAAACCCAGCCAATAGTGTTTTCAAAAGCAAAGGCAATCTCTTTTGGATTTTACAATATTTTCAGCCAGTTATTTATTTATTTATTTATTTATTTATTCTGCTTTTGTTAACTAGTTTCTGGAACTGTTCATGGTAACACTTTATTTGAATGGTCCATTTGAGTATTAATAGACTGTCTGCTTGATATCTGTTAATACTGCTCCTTCAACAGACATTAGACTGACTATAAGAAACTTTGCAACCCTAACCCGACCTAACAGTCTACTTATGATCTAATGAGAATTAGTTGCAATGTAACTTAAATTCAACAAATGGACCATCAAAATAAAGTGTGACCCTGTTCTTCGCCGAACTCAAACCCTGTCACTGCGGTCAACTCCGTTTCACATCCCAAGTCCATCAGCGAACGTGGCGAGCTACTGGGCAAACTGGTAACACCGTAAAAGACATCCATAACAAAATAAGCAGCAGCTGAAGCACAAAAAGGCAACAAAGGCATCATTCCCCCCATATCGTTCATTTTACAGACGAAATGGAGCCAGACATACCTCTGGGTACATATTTTGCTGTCTCAAGAAATGTAGACCTGGACACGTATATACAATGAGCCTGTGTTTTTTTTTTTTTGTTGTAGCCATGACTTTGAATATAGTCATACTTTGAATAATTGCTGACCTCCCACTGCTTCCCCAATTGACCCCAAAGTATGAAATATATGCTGATGTAAATAACAGCTAATGGTCAAAGCCTCATGAGGCCAGTAGGATAACATCAACCAATGCAGAGATGACACCCTACGGGCTATAAGAACCGTTTATCTTTTACACTCTGCGCCACTCATCACTGTAATATTGCAAGTTTGTGTTCACATGCGCTCAGTGGCTGTGTCTGTACACCCTCAGACCCTATACTATACTTTAAAAACAAAACAAAACAAAACAAAAAACAAACATTTTAGACACAAAGAGGCATTCTGTGTGAATGACCCCTAAGGATTTGAAACTTCAGCATCCTGGCTGCGTACTTAAATCCTGTCCATGAATATCTCAAACAAGCTGAACAAGTTGACCCTGAGCACTTTTGTTTTTGTAAAACTTTACGATTCGCTGAGGTTTGAAGGTTATCATAACTCAAATACCACACTTGATTATGCTGCAAATCTATGGTTTAGTTATCAACAACAGATTCTTTCTGTAGGTACCTGTGTTTTTTATGGTTGAAGGGTATTTATAATTTAAGTATTTATAGCCATCTTTCTTCAAACCCATAGGACTTTATTTGTTCACAACAGGAGAATTGCACTGCTTGTTTCTTCCCATGCAATTAGTCCCCATGGGAACTGAACATCTCAGGAAAAAACCCACAAAAGCACTATAAAGGCAGTGGCCAACATGATTCAAATATTGTATCTAAATTATTATGAAGTACTGTAAAATTATGCAAGAAATTGACTGAAATGTGCATTATTATACTAAGACAGCCTTCCCCTTCTAGTGAAATGTGAGTGATTCATTAAAAAGAGTGAACTCAAACTACTTTCCACTACTTTCTTTTAAAAATGTCAACATTTTTAGTGAAAAAAATACTTAAATTTGGGTCTGCTGCTCACACAAAGGAAAGGTTTAATATTAGAGGACTTGGAATAAAATATAAGAGTGATGTGGACTGCTTTAATACATTCTTTTTAAAGCTCGACAGTCTCAGTCCCAACTCATTATAACTGCATAGAGAATAATAAAACCACTCTTTAAAACTTCTTTTGTGCTTCACAGAAAGAGTTTGTAACACTGGAAGGGTGGGTAAACATTGATAGCATTTTTATTTTGGGGTGAACTAATCCTTTAAGCCTACAAACACGCTGGTTTACTTTCCTTCAGCTCCAGCGTGAAATGTAAAGCGCAGTGCTGGGGTGGACATTCTCCTCTCTAATCTGTCAGTCTCCCATATTCATTCATTCATTCATTCATTTTCTGCCACTTTTCCGCGGCCGGGTCGCGGGGGTAGCAGTCTTAGGAGAGAACCCCAGACTTCCCTCTCCCCAGACACTTCCTCCAGCTCCTCCGGGGGGATCCCGAGGCGTTCCCAGGCCAGCCGAGAGACATAGTCCCTCCAGCGTGTCCTGGGTCTTCCCCGAGGCCGCCTCCCGGTGGGACATGCCTGAAACACCTCCCTAGGAAGGCGTCCAGGAGGCATCCGAAACAGATGCCCGAGCCACCTCAACTGACTTCTCTCGATGTGGAGGAGCAGCGGCTCTACTCCGAGCTCCTCTCGAGTGACAGAGCTCCTCACCCTATCTATAAGAGTGCGCCCTGCCACCCTTCGAAGAAAACTCATTTCGGCCGCTTGTATCCGAGATCTTGTCCTTTCGGTCATGACCCAAAGCTCATGACCATAGGTGAGAGTAGGAACGTAGATTGACCGGTAAATCGAAAGCTTTGCCTTTCGGCTTAGCTCCTTCTTCACCACGACGGACCGGTACACCGACCGCATTACTGCTGCCGCTGCTCCAATCCGCCTGTCAATCTCACGTTCCATCCTTCCCTCACTCGTGAACAAAACCCCAAGATACTTGAACTCCTCCACCTGGGGTAAGGACTCTCCTCCAACCTGAAGATGGCAAACCACCTTTTTTTTAGAATCCAGTTGCTTAAATTTTAGATGGCTTTGCTTAAAGATTTGTAGCCTCTTAAATGAACTGTTTCAGCAAACAAAACAGAAGTGGGTATTTAGGAAATTCGTTTTTAACAATGCTTAAAAACATTTTAGACTCTTTTCTGTGTGTCATCACAAACAGCATAGTGTACAACTTATCATGGAGGACAAAAACCTAAATAAATAAATAGTCAAGCTTTATTTTAAAGTACTACTATCACTAATATCAAACTATTAACTAAGACTTTCAGCTCAATATTTGTTGCTTATTAATTGTTAGTATGATATTAGTTGGGTTATTGGGTAGGATTAGGGATGTAGAATATGACCCTACTTTATAAGTACTAATAAACAGCCAATATCTTAATAATAGGCAGGTAATAAGCCACTATAGTAAATTGGAAATTAAACTTAGGTGTTACCAGACAAATACATAAATACATTGCTAGTCTTTGTGTTCAGACATTGGTTGTCATCTACTGTACTATGGAAGAAACAATAATTGATTCTTTCATGCAAACAACCAGTGTTGTTTATGAATCTAAATAACATCTAATGTCAAACAGATTGTGTCACAACTGGGCTGATGTTGTGGACCTGGCATATAAGACTTCAATAGCATTTCAAAAATGTTCCAAATTTATATTTTAAGCATTTAAATGTTATATGGGTAGTTCACAAATAGGAGTAAAAATAGATACTTCAAAGATATTTTCAAAATAGATACTTACAGTTGAAGTCAGAATTATTAGCCCCCGTGAATTATTAGCACCCATGTTTATTTTTTCCCCGTTTTCTGTTTAACGGAGAAGATTTTTTTCACCACATTTCTAATCATAATAGTTTTAATAACTCATCTCTAATAGCTGATTTATTTTATCTTTGCCATGATGACAGTAAATAATATTTTACTAGATGTTTTTCAAGACACTTTTATACAGCTTAAAGAGATATTTAAAGGCTTAACTAGGTTAATTAGGTAGGTTAGGGTAATTAGGCAAGTTATTGTATAACAGTTGTTTGTTCTGTAGACTATCGAGAAAAAATATAGCTTAAAGGGGCTAATAATTTTGTCCTTAAAATGTTAAATAAAAAATTTAAAACTGCTTTTATTTTAGTCGAAATAAAACAAATAAGACTTTATTCAGAAGAAAAAATATTATCAGACATACTGTTAAAATTTCTTTGCTCTGTTAAACATCATTTGGCAAATATAAAAAAAAAGAAAAAAAAATCAAAGAGGGGCTACTAATTCTGACTTCAACTGTATGTAGTTTGTAGGTTTGTAGTTCATTTTGTAGGTAAGTAGTCTGATGTTTGAGAAAATATAAGGGGTCACTAGCTTTATCAATTCTTTAACTTTTATTCAAAACATTTTCACTGGACTGTACCTTAAATACATACTATGATGTGACAGCAAATATTGAGAAAAACAAAAACAGCATGAGAGCAATTTTATCTTCATTATTGGAAAGTTATTGTCACGATTTGTGTGTGTCTAGATATTATAATTATGTATTTGTTCTGTCATGCGATACCCCGTGTGTTGTGTTCATGTCCCCATGTACTTCTGTTTATGTCATGTGATTCCTTTGTTCTGTTTTCCTGCCGTTTGTTAATGTTCATTAGTTACACCTGTGTCACACCCCTGTATGTATTCAGTTCAATCATGTCCTGTCTACTTAAAATAATAATAATAATTCCTTACATTTATATAGCACATTTTTTGTGTGTGTGTGCGTGTGTGTGTGTGTGTGTGGGGGGGTGGGGGTATGGGGGGTTGGGGAGGGGGGGGGTGATCTCCTCATCCACCACCAGTGTGCAGCATCCACCTGGATGACGCAACAGCAGCCATATTGCACACCACACACCAGCTGATTGGTGGAGAGGAGACAAAGTGATTATGCCAATTATGATATGGAGATGATTAGGAGGCCATGATGGACAGAGGCCAGTGGGCAAATTTGGCCAGGATGCCGGGTTTAAACCCCTCCTCTTTTTCGAAGAACATCTTGCGATTTTTAATGACCATAGAGAGTCAGGACCTTGGTTTAATGTCTCAGCTAAAAGACAGAGCTCACTGAGCAGTGTAGAGTCCCCATCACTATACTGGGGCGTTAGGACCCACACACACCGCAGGTTGAGTGTCCATTGCTTGTCTCACTAACACCACTTCCCGCAGCAACCTAGCTTTCCCATGTGGTCTCCCATCCAGGTACTGACCGGGCGCAGCATGGTGACCATGTGAGACTAGCAGAGAGCTAGCTGCCTTTTATACCCCTGAGTTTGTTTAATTCTTGGTCTGGTATTGTATTGTCACATCTTCTTGTCCTGCCTGTGTTTTGATGCCTGCTGTGAGTGTTTTTGTAAATAAATCTGTGCCTTTGTGAGAGAGCGAACCGTGACACTTATCTTCATAGTTATATTCATTTTATACAAAATTATGAATACAAAACGAGGACATGGTTTGCAGAGACAAAATGGATTAAGTTCCTTTGTTTTAAAAATATATTTACTAAAATGGCGACACAGTGGCTCAGTGGTTAACACTGTCACCTCACAGAAAGAAGGTTACTGGTTCGAGTCCCGGTCAGATGGCATTTCTGTTTGCATGTTCTCGTGGGTTTCCTCCGGGTGCTCCGGTTTCCCCCACAGTCCAAAGACATGCGGGTATAGGTGAATTGAATACGCTAAATTTGCCGTAGTGTGTGTGAATGAGTGTATATGGATGTTTTCCCGTATTGGGTTGCAGCTGGAATGATATCCGCTGTGTAAAACATGTGCTGGATAAGTTGGTGGTTCATTTCGCTGTGGCGACCCCGGATGAATAAAGGGACTAAGCTGAAGGAAAATGAATGAATGAATTAATATTTACTAAAATATCCACCTATAAATTTAGGCCTGATTCTATGAATTTCTATTTAATTTATAACACTTGTAATTTACTATGCTTGATATGGTCACACCATAGGACAGCTTTGAGATTTGCCTCAAAAATGTAAATAATGTAATAATGTTTATTAAATTTCCCATTAATTGTATTTTATTAACATCTAGCCCTACTCCAACCCTAAATATAAACATCACAGTAATGTAAAAACAGATCTGTATCTCAGTCTTCTCTATTAGTATAGCTGATTAACCACAAGAATTCTTTATATTATTTATTACATTCCCCATTAATTGCATTTTATTAACGTCTACCCCTACTCCAACCCTAAACCCAAACTTCACAGTAATGTAAAAACAGATCTGGATCTGGTGTCTTCTCTATTATCATAGCTGATTAACCATGTGGATGGATGATAACAGCCTACCTACTGGACCCCTACTGGTCCATATGTATCAGCTGATAACCACTGATAACGCCCATTCAATCGAGTGATAACATTTGAAGCGGGTGCATTAACTGCATTTTAAATGATGACAATACTGATTATATTCATTTTGGCCATGTGTGAGAGTGAAAATGCATCCTCATGCATATTAGCATAAATGTATCAAATCAAAATCATTTCCATGTAATCTGTCATCTGTTCAGCATAACATAAAGGCTGCACTGCAGTAAAACTGTGTTATGGAGTGGCAGAAAACAACCATCCAGAGCAGGTAAAACAGAGGAACAGAGAGGCACTGAGGTGAACTGCAGCTTGGGAACTGACACTTTGTAGCTGTTCTTCAGAAATATGTGAGTGGAGACATTGAAGGATGTGTTCTTCACCTTTCTGCCAGGTGATGGCAGGACGGGGCGCTCCCGAGGTCTCACAGTGCAGGATAACTGACATGCCGTCAATCACAGTGCTGTCGGAAGGCCCTGCCGTGATGTTCGGTGCTATACCTGTGAGAGAAGCACACCGACTGCATGAGAAACAAAGATGCGCAACACCACACACATCTTCAAACACCTCCTCACATTCGTAAGCGATGGGAAATTACACAAAACCCAGTTCTTGCCGATCAAAGCATGGCTTTTGAACAAAACAAGAGAAAAACAACAAAACGAAAGGAGGTATAAATCGAAAAGCTAAATAACAGAAGAAAAACAATTCATGGAGAAATGTTGACAAGGATAAAAAATTGGGTTTGGGAAGTGGGTGTCTAAAACCGTTCCTTACAATTTCTAGATGAGTTGATAATGGAAATCCAATTCTTAAAGTGGTAGTATTACAATTCTATTACTTACTAAAGCTTACTAGAGCAAATTAAAAAAGCAGCCTTTCACACAAATCCTTCATGCTGCCCCAACACAAATTGATTAATAAACGTAATCATGTTTACAAATTTAAGTGGATTGAACATTAAACAATTAAGTTGCCCCCCCCCCCCCCCCCCCCCAAAAAAAAAAAAAAAAAAAAAAAACATAAGAATTGTGTTGTTTTAACTCAATTTACACTCATATTAAAACAAGTAGCTTGAACAAGCAAATAAAAGTCTTTTTTTTTTTTGGACTGTATTGTTCAGAATCTGTATGACTTCATAAAAATAATCTCATTTAAATAATATAAATATTAAAGATAATATAAAAATGACATTTTGGACCCTAATGACTTTCATTGTCATATTTTGCATTCCAGAGGAGAAAGTCAGGTTTAAAACGACATAAATAAGCAAATAAATAATGACTAGATTTAATTTTGGATAAACTATCTATTTAATCCAAACAAATATATTAAAATTAAGGTAATTAGGAAATTAAAATACTTCAACAGAAGATTAATTGGGATTGTAATTGGGAATTTGAAGGCAGAGTAGTTGATAAAAAAGGAAGATTAAGACATAAAATGAATATTGAAATACTGTAATTTACTCATCGCTTACAAAGCGGCAAGACTGTATACATTAAAAAAAGACTTTTGCTGTTTGTTCAAATTACTTATTTAAAACGAGCTGAAACAACACAATTCTTAAGGTTGTTTAGAATGAATGAATGAATTTATTTATTTAGCAGGGACAATGCACAAAATCACATTAACCTCAAAGAGGAAAGATGCATTGTGCCTGTTTGTAGCAAGATTGCTATTTTCCACCTGCAGTCCCTGGACAGGTAAAAATTAAAACAAAAATATCTAATTAACTAAAAAGTCAGTTTAAAACATACAGGCATAATCGCATATAAACACTAACACATTAGAAACATCTCACTCAGTGTGTATAAATCTGATTTGACAAAAATCATCTCCTAGTCAGGCATGAAAACATCTTATGATTCGTACATATTCGTACATATAATTCCATGGATTTGTGGCTTTATAAATAAAAGAAGATTGACCAAAAGAGGTCTTACGTCTAGGGACAATACATTCCCCTCTTACCATAGAACGTGTCATTCGCGATGTTTTCTCTAATTTGGAATTTATTTATTTTTTTAATGATGGAGCAGAAAGATTGTGCATAATTTTAAAAACAAAACAAATATTGGAATATTTAATAATATTATCAAAGCTTAAGAGACTATGTTTTTTAAGATATTGCAGTGATGGTACAAACGTGGTTTTTTATCATGAATTTTAAAGGTGCAGTATGTAAGTTTGACACCCAGTGGTTAAACTAGGTGTTGCACTCCTGGATCAAAACAAACGTGAGCGTGGGTTGCCAGTTTGAATACAAGGAGCGAGTGATTTAAACTGTGTTCTAAATAAAAGCAACGACACGCGATAGAGGGAATATTTTTCATATTAAAGGGAGTTTTTGTCCTAACCAACACCTCGAATTGAATGATTAGAAAAGGCTTCTATTTCTCACAGCTGAACTTGTGAAACCTATGACAGTGATCACCTCAGGTAAATCTCGTGTGCTTTATTCAGAGCTAAATGCTAACAATATGAGTTTGAATGCCATTTTACATTTAATGATGTTAAGGAGGGTTAACATGTATTAAACAGATTCTAAACCTTACCGTTTCATGAGTGAGTGCATATTCTGTGCTTCTGAAAGGCTGTATTCAAATTTCTGTCGTGTTTCGTCTGGTACAAACAGCCAAATAGCTGATCACTGCCTCTCTCGTCACAGCATGTTGTTAGGACACGCGGTTACAATGTAACCTGCTCACCTAATGTTTACGTTCGTAATATTTATGTAATTTGCTAATTAATAACCTCATGTGGAACTGAATCTTGTCTCCCATACTGTCCTTTTCGGTCACGGACACACGCTTTCAGAGCCTTTCTGAATGAATGAATGAATGAATGAAATGCGCTGTTTTCCAACAAGGCAACCCGGGGTGCTGAATTATAATTGGCTAAACTGGCATTGTGCATGTGACATTTACCTAAATAAAGACAGCGATCCGGCACGGAAAAATCATTTTCAAAGCAGAATATCTGACTTCAGCATTGTTTTTCAGTTAAACAAGTATGTTCACTTGGGATGTTTCTTAAATATCTGCCCACATATTATGGTATTTTTATGCTTTAGAAGAGTAAAAAAAACTTACATACAGCACCTTTAAGTGCTCTCTTGTATAATGATTCCAAGAGTAATAAAGATGATTTACATGCCTGAGACCAGCTGCTTATACAGTACAACAAATGTGGAACAATCATAGGATTTAAATACATACCAGAGGCCTCATAAGTCAGAGAACCTCTGATATGTTTAAAATGTTTTGGGAGACAACTTAATTGTTTTATGTTCAATCCACTTAATTTTGTATAAACGACTAAGTTTACTAAATTGATTTGTGTTGTGACAACATGAAGAAGTTGTGTGGAATAGTGATGTGCGGGTTGGGTTGGGATGGGTAAACAAATTGTCACTTTATTTGCAGAGTGGGTTGGGGCAGGTCATTAAAAACGAAATGAAAAAGTCTATGTATGTTGCGCACAATTCTCTATAGTCTATATCAGGGGTGCCCAAACTTTTTCTTATTAAGGGCCAAAAACCAGTCTTTATTGAGCATGGTGGGCCAAAGTTAAATATACCAAACTCTATTACATTAAAGTTGCCATTGGTGATTTCCTAATTTGTTTAACATTTAAAAATAACCAGAAACCAGCTTTATATTAACTAATACAGAATACATTTTATATTGAACTTATTACAGTAAAAAAACAATCTCATTTATAACAGAATGGAGTTACACTAGTCAAGCTGCACCTGTTTTTTCCCCTGATTTGTTCACAGATGTGAACATTTATTTGAATCATTTAGTTTTTGTTCGCTTTTTGTGTGTAGCTCAGCAATAAAACAAACAAAGAGGTTACGTTAAATTAGAAATGACAATCTCTAAAGGCATTCGCCCCAACCCTCACTTTGTTATGAGATGAGATGGTGGGCAAAATCAGAGGTTACTATGGGCCACTTTTGGCCTGCGGGCCCTAGTTTGCACATCTCTGGTCTATATTAATATTTTATTAAGTTATTTGATAAGGTTACAATACGAAGGTACAAAGCAAAGTAACTTTCGTGACGTCCCCAAACCTTTGGCATCACATAACACATCATGAAAGTGCCAAGCAGCTTCTGCTGTCAGCCACCAAATACTGTAGAACAAAACTGGAACATTTGTGGAAAATCACTTGCACTCTTTACAGTGTACCCTCAAAAAATGACGTTTGCTGTGTGCTCAAACTACTTATTTAAAACCAGGTAAGACAACACAACTATTGAGGGTTTTTTTTGGACAACTTATTTGTTTTATGTTCAATCCACTTACATTTGTAAAAACTAATAAGTTAACTTAATTCCTTCTTAATTCCTTTTTTTTATCTACCTTCTGCCACTTTTCCAAATGATCAAGTTATTATTTGTTGCTCTTATAACTAGGATCAACGGTAAGACTTCTGCAAGGTAGTGTATATTCTGCACACAACAAAAGATGATATTTTGGACCCCATGTCTTCCACTGTCTGAACAAAAACAGTTCAAATTATCATACAGGTTTTGATCCTCCTATAAGGTGAACAATGACAAGATTTTAATTTGGGATAAACCGCCCCTTCTTTTACCATCCCTACCCAATATCAGTGTTCACTGTAAGCAAAGTAAATAGATTTGGCGCTCAGTGTTTTAGCGAGTTCTATGTGTCTCTGAGCAGCAAGATAAGCTCAGTCAGTCCTCTATAAAAGCCCTCTTTATCTCTCACTGTCTCTCTGTCAGTCTCTCTCTCTCACTAATTCTTCCACACAACAGGGTATTAATCACAGCCACAAAAAGCACATCGGCAACACAAGAGAGAATGAAATGGGGAAGAAAGGAAGCCATTGTTGGTGAGGCATTGAAAGACTGCGAGAGAAAGTGACAGACAGAGAGAGAAGCCGAGGAAATAAACGTCTGTGTGTGTTTGTGCATCAGTTTAAGAGCATATGGCTTAAAGGGATAGTTCACCCAAAAATGTAATTGACCTTATTGTTTATTCTCATTCTTGTGGTGTTAAAGCTTTATGAGTTTCTTTCTTCTGTTGAACACAAAAGCAGGTATTTTAAAGGTTGCTGGCATCCATTGACTTTCATAGTAGGGAAAAAATGTCTTCTTTCAACAGAAGAAAGAAACTTAAATAGGATTTGAACATGTGAATGGTGAGTAAAGGATGGCAGAATTTTTTTTTTTCTCTTAAAGTCATAATACACCGATCCAATGTTTTGACCATATATGATTACTGTACCCTTTTGTTTACATTTTACTTATCCAATATCCATGTTTACATTAGTCTTCCACCTAAAAAGGATCTAAAAATGGCATCAAAATTACATCCAGCATTAAATAAATAAAAATAAAAAAATACGATGTTTCCATATACCTATTTTGTGTGCAATTTGGATTAAAGCATACAAAAATGCTTAAAGGGGACCTATTCTACCCATTTTACAAGATGTAAGATAAGACTTTGGTGTCTCCAGAATGTGTCTGTAAAGAAACCCATCCGATCATTTATCATAGCCTCCAGAATCTGCCCAATTTAGTGTCTGAGTCTAGCTGTTTTGTAGCCTGTGGCTTTAAATCCAAATAAGCTGCTTCTCCCTGAACACCGTTCTCATGTGCGTGTCTGCTTCTCATGCATTACATCAGATAAACAGCAGTCAGTGATAAAGGCAGACATGGATGAAGCTGAAATACCAGCCTGATCTCACAAGGAAACGTAAGTATTTTACGTTTTGTCAGTTTAGTGGCTAATTTGTACAAATTCGTACGAGTTCAGTCGTACAAAAATGTACAATTTTGAAAAGGAGCTGTGACACCTAACCCCGCCCCTAAACCCAACCCTCATTGGGTGATGAGCAAATCGTACTAATTTGTACGAATTAGATCGTACGAATTTATACGAATTAGCCACTAAATCAAAAAGTTACGAATTGCCGTGAGATTGCGTTGGAAATACAGCTCATTAGTCAAAAATACCAAGTAAGTTAATTTCATGTATTTGTGGTGGAGTTTATTCAAGCCTTTCTGAAATGAGACTCACACTAATGCCATTTGCAGTACACACACAAACATATTAGCGTTTACTGACACCAAGCGGCCGTGATGATTATAGCGATTAAGAATTACATGCCAATTTTACTGTCTTTATTACAAACATGCTCTGTTCTAAAAATGTTGCAAATTTATAAAAATTACAGAGAGTTGGAACAGATATTTTAATCCCAGTTTCTTTGCAAAAAAAATGTTCTGTGGACATGTTGTTATGGAGACATGGCGCCTCTCAATCAATTCGGTGGGCGGGGAAAACTGCACTCCTACGTCACGTTGTGGTGGGCCTCGAAATCACTGGGATTTCAATCCTATTTTAATGTCAGTAAATTTTAAAACAGAGACTTGTTGGGTTTATATCATTTCAATTTGACAGTGCACACTATACCTGCACACAGTTCTGTCCAAACAGCTTACAAAAGTTGATTTTTATCATAGGTGCCCTTTAATGGAAATGGCAAGATGTGTAGTCAATGAAATGACTACAAACAACTGAGTAGGATAAACTTTTATCCAATAAGAAAAGAAATACACATAAACTATAATGGACATAAACACAATTACCGAATAAATTCCAGCATGCACATTAAAAAAAGTCATGTTGTTTTGTTTTAACAAATTATGTGATAACAAAAACGTGCATTAATAAACAAACCAGTAGACCGACCACATCGTAAACATCTGAAATGTTGTTTTGTTCATTCTAAAATCCCTCAGCCAAAGTCCGTCATCAAAGTGGTTCAGTATTATTACCTCCCAGAACTGACTTGAGCGTCTGCGCTCACAATGACCAATCTCATGCCTATAAAAGCTACCATTGCCTTTTGTCTTTGTCTTCTGAAGAGCAAGTCATTTATTACAGTATATAAAAAAGGCCTATAATAGCTTCTCCTACTGGTCCCATTTGGTGCCAGTTTATCGGGAAGTGGCGATTTTGTTCACTTTGACTCATTGAATAGTGCTTTATTCAACAATGTTTTATGCGATTTTAAGTATAATTTGCATCTTTGGATGGAAACATAGTTAATGCAAAGAGTTTAATAGACAGAATTGAACAGGTTTAACCTGGAGAAAGAGACAGAAGAGTGGATGAACTCACTGGTCACTGCGAGGTAGGTGTTGGTCTGCACCTCTCCAGCTTGGTTTCGGGCGAAGCACTGGAACATCCCGGTGTCATCAGGCAGAAGGCCGTTTACCTGAAGGCTACCACCACTCAACACCCTGTAGCGCGGCGTCTTCACAGGGCTTATAGGAACTGCGTCTTTATACCACACGATATCAGGCTGAGGGACACCTGATATCAAAGGAAAAGACATAAAGGTGAATGACATCATAGTTATTCTTTACTATGGACCCTTTTCACATTTCCAGGTTTCTCAGTAGCTGATGTCTGGGTAAACTTAGAGCACAGTGAATTGTAGAATACAACAAATTATTTTTTTACAAACCTATTTGCTGAAATAATAAAAGAAAAACTCCACAATGGTGTTATCCAGACTTTCAGAAAAAGAAAAAAATACTGTGAGACTGATAACGGCAACAAGAAGAGAGAACAATGCAACCCAGGCTCATTCTGAAAATGTACCGCTATAAACATTTCTGGAGAGCAGCAAATATGTCCCAGGAGGTACGTTTTTTGCAGTTTTTGTTTTCGCGAATTTCGCGAGGCCACTGTGTACGCTTTTTAAGATCTCAAATTTATCTCGCGAGTGGCATTCGTGCCTGCTGTTCTCGCGTAAATCCACCAGAGGCCGCTGTCGGCTTGTCTAAACTCAACCGACAGTTTTCAAAAGCAATCCAGAAAAAGAAAGGCCACCTGATTTTTACCACGTTTTCAGATTTTACCACATTTTCATCTTGCTATTTACTTGTGTATTTTATTTTTTGGCTTCTGTTTTTGTCTTACCCGCTTTTTGGAACCGTTCTTCGCCGGACTTGAACCCCGTCGTCATAGTCAGCTCCTTGCTGTGTCTCAAGTCCGCTGAGGTACATGGCGAACTACTGGTCAAACTCGTAACAGCGGGAAAGCCGTCCACACAGAGGTAAGCAGTTAGCTGGTAAGCGCAAAATAGAACGGCATCATACCACCCGGTAGCATTCGCTTTAAAGACGAAATGCAGCCATACGTACTTCTGGCGATCTCCAGAAATGTATACAGGGCTACGTTTTCAGAATGAGCCTATGTTGGAACATCGTCAAATTTACTGTCCTGCCTTTTAGACGCTGCATTACAAACGCCTCGCACAAACGGTAATTTGTTTTTTGTAGTTTTATGCAAATGTGATGTAATACACACATAGGGACATATAAATGTTTATACATTTAAAAAATCTAAATATTAAAAAAAGATTTAGGACACGTCATAACAGTCTTGTGAAAAGGGTCCATAAAGGTTTCCATCGCTATAACATGGTTTAACAATGAATTTAGTTCTTTAGCATTAACTAATATATTAATGGACTCGTACATTAAATCTGTTACATTACTGTATTTGATGTGTTGTGAACATGAACAATCATTTTTTTTAGATTCACTAATACTTACAAAGGTATATGACTGATGTAAAAATGTATTGTTCATTCTTAGATAATGCATTAAAACAGTACTAATACAGTTTTGAGGGCAAGTAAATGGTGAGTAGCAAAGGATGTTAACAAATAATGTTAACCTAGTGTTGAGGGTTACTATACTATAATAAGCTTATTACATGCATCATATTATTCATGTTTTACTTTTTTTAAACATTCATAAATCTGAAACACACTGATATTTGTAACACAAAAACTTAAACCCATTCACTTAAATAAAAATACAAAAGTAAAAGATTTTAGCTAGTTGCCAAGGAAATATGTATGATTTTTTTAATTAAACGATTTAAGCATTTTATTAAACTACAACTGCAATAAAAATCAGCAATTTAGGAAACCAAAAATATTGTAATAAATCTGGCAAAAAGTTAATTTAGCTAGTTGCCAAGGAAATATTTTTTAGCTTTTTAATAAACTACAAATCGAATAAACAATCAGTAATTTAGGAAACATATTAATAATAATAATAATAATCATCATCATCATATTAATAATAATAATAATAATAATAATAATAATAATAATAATCATATTAATAATAATAATAATAATAATAATAATAATAATAATAATAATAATAATAATAGAAGTTTAATTTAATTGTAATTGTAATTAAAATGACAATGGAAAATGTAAAAATAAAAACTAATTTAAACTATTAATAAAAAGGCTACATTAAATTACAGCAAAATTTTAGTGTAAATATGACATTATTTATTAATTAATTCATTTTTCTTCGGCTTAGTCTCTGATTTATCACGGGAATGAACCGCCAACTATTACAACATATGTTTTACACAGCAGATGCCCTTCCAGCCGCAACTCAGTATTGGGAAACACCCATACATACTCCCCACATGAGGAAACCCACATGAACATGCAAACTCTACACAGAAATGCCAACTGGCCCAGCCGGGACTCGAACCAGTGACCTTCTTGCTGTGAAGTGACATTGCTAACCAATGAGCCACCATGCTGCCCTAATTAAAAATGACATTATCATTTTTTTTTACGTAAATGTGAGATTATTACTTATTATTACAATTGGTAATAACAATTAGTTTACCATTTTTCCACGTGGTTGTATATTAAAATTCATGTTGTGATCATCTATAGGGATGTTCTGTGCAAAATGTTGCTGTTACTAAGTAAAGAAAAAATGACTTTTTGTAAAAAATAACAAGAACAACAAGAAACTCATTAGTATGAGATCTCAGGAAGCATCTCACCTCTGGCCTGACAAGGAATGTCCACAACTTTCTCCATCTCCGCTGTGATGTGTTTCTCAGGTTCCTTCACAAACTGAGGCGGTTCTGCATGAAAGACAGAAAGAGAGAGGGTTATGACCTCCACATGTACACTTTGGAAAAAAAAAAAGAAATGCCACAGACAAATAGCACAGGAAGCAAGATTGAAGATTTTCAAATAAATGACACTGTTGTTGGATTTCTGAGAACATCCTGTTCCGGCTTTTTAGTTTTACTTCAACAGCATTTCAAAAGGTGGAAAAAAAAAGGAGATAGAAAATGGCCTTGAAGGAGACATGCGCTGTAAATAATGTTTAAAACGCTTAGGTAGCTTGTGAACGTTTCTTTGCTCTTGCTCATTAGCTTCAACATGTGTTCCTCAGTGAATATAGATTTTTGTGTTGAATTGAAAAGGTTGACTCAGCACACTGAATATAATGAGTAGATATTAGATAAGCAGCAAATATTACATAATGACTGATACAACCGTTTTTCTGGACTTTCTGGATTTACTAGGTATAGGTTTCAGTAAAATTGTATTATTTATTTTATTCTATAAAGGTCTGATAACAATTGTTTAAAAAAACTCTAATAAAACACTATCATTTAGAGCAGCGGTTCCCAACAGGGGGGTCCCGGCCCACAAGGGGGCCTCAGCGAGCTCTGTGGGGGGTCGCGTCATATTTAAAAAATTTCTTAGCAGTGGACAAATAGGAGAATAATCATGTTGCCTTAGTTCATTTTATCCCCTAGCTCAGTGGTCCTCAACCACCGGTCCGTGGATCAATTGGTACCAGACCGCACAAGAAATCATTAATTATTTCCGTTTTATTTATTATTTGAGTCTGAATGATCTTTTATTTTGAAAAGTCTTTTATTTTGAAAAATTACTGTATTCTCTCGCTTACATCTCGGTCACCTGAGCGCCAAAATTCAATCCATAAGCAGCAAAATGAGTAAAAAACAGACGTCTTTGGACAGTTTCTTTGCTAAGAGGAAAAGGCCAGCGAAGGACTCGCAAACTGCCAAGGAATGGATCCGCAACCTATTTGTCAACAAATCAGGTGAATCCACCATGTCTGTGCAAGAAGATAAACTGATGGAGATCGCAAATGATGGCGGCGTTTTAGGGGCTGTTCGCATATCGCATATTTCTAGAGTTTGCACAAGTTTGTTGTTTCCAATGGAGGTGCGCGGCTTGACGTGCTTGCGCCAATGAATCCTGCGACCCCACCGCGAGTCACGTGACAAGAATTCACTGATCAGCTTCAGCTTTTATGGAATATACACATTGCGGTAAGACAAATTTTCTCAGACAAACACAGAACACCCAAACACTGCAGTGCTTTGTAATTTTTTCCATAAATAAAACGTGACAACAATGTTTTCTCATCTTGTCATCCTCTAAGAAAATCACTAAGTCCACCCCTGGTTGTGAGTGAAAATCAAGGTTTTCCCACCAAATGATGCTTTCTCATTGCTTCTAAATACAATACATTGCTATTGTGTTGAATATAAACATTTCTCTTTTTATGCTCTAAGTGATAACATTTAGATTTTTGACATCAGAAGTTTGCAGAACAAAACAAATGCAGTGTTTTATTCAAACACATAACTACAAATATCAAATCCAGAGACACTAGGGATTTCCAAGTGGTCTCTTCATTTTTTTTTCTCATACAGTCATGCACAGTTGTAAAAAAGGGCTAAAATAGAGGTTAGAAAGCAGCTGAATTGAGAATAACCAAATATCAAATCTCATTCAGTGTAATGCATTTATGGACTTACAGCGTATTCACACTAGAGCTGTATAGTCACAATTATGAACTTGTTTGCATGTTTAGTTTGACCTAGTTTTCCTTTGTTCCATTTCCTGCCTTAGTTACCACTATATCAGTTTCACCTGTCTTCATTACTATTCTTTTTAAGTACTATATCCAGTTATTATTATTTGATATTATTTCATTTTTTTATTATTATTTTTTTTTATGTTTGACAGGAAATGACACAGGCTTCTCCCAAAAGATAATAAGATGATGTACAAGAGGCATCATTGTGAAAAAAATAAATACAATTCTCTGCTTTCATTTACATTTGAACAAAAGCTTTAAGTCAGATTTTGCCAGGGGTTAGTAATGGGCGATATAAACGATATGCGATATAAACGATACAAAATTGGCCTACGATAGAGATTCTAATTCTATTGCACTATCGCGATAATGCATGTTTGATGATGCAATCTACCCGCGAAATTAAGAGCAACGAGCTGCAGCCGGCGGCAACGCATCATCTTGAATAAACATGGACAGGGCTCGACAGTGCGACCATTTCGCTCGCATATTTTCTTTTTTAATAAGCTCGATTGATAACTTAATTCACTCGGCCACGGTAAAACAACATGCTCTTCACACTAACTGATGGTGTATTACGTTGGAAATCTACTGTGACTGTAGCACATGCTGACGCTCTCAACAGCACTAAGCAACGCATGGCACCGAATGGCGACGTGTCGCACAACTTGCGAGCCTCATGCATGGCATATCGTGGCTTGTCACACAGATTCCCACACAGCGCTTCCCACACAGATTTTACCTGGGCGGCCGATATATTATTGGGGCGGCCCGGTTCTGTGTTCGCGAGAAACTGAGAACACTCTGCCACAGACTCACATGCTCTGCATGCAGACCCACAGAGACGCGCTGGATACAGAACTGTTGTCCTGCCTTTATAGCAGCTTTGAGAAGAGCGCGAAGACTAAATAGACTGATCCAGCTCATTATTTAGGGTGACAATGCATTCTCTTTTCCCTGGACATGTCCGAGAATCTGCTTTTGCTTTCGATATTAATTGTATTCATTTTTGCATTACTTTATAAGCAAACTTTGTCTGGTGCGTCTCAATCTCTCAGCAGCACCAACACTACAGCAGACAGAGAGAGAGAGGGAGAGAGAGAGAAAGAGCAGATCAAGACACCAGTTTTAATTTCATTAGGAGAACAAAATGTTTAAAACCAAATGCGTTACATAGGCTGCAGGTTAGAAATATGTTTTTATTTAAAGTATCTGCAATACACAATTTTATTTGACTAATTTAATACTGGAAGTAATTTCAGTACAGTGTAAGTTCCTTAACTAAACACCAGTTTTTTTGTTCTCTGCAACTTGGCATTTAGGAACCAAGGACTTAAAAGAAAAGTCTTTCTTTCTGAAAGGCACTACATTTAGTTTATTTATCTGCAACATTGTGTTGTTTAATTACAGTTTTGCTTTTGCACAATAAATGTTCTCAAAATGACATGCAACCTTTCTTTATTTCTTTAAAAAAATAGCAGTTTGGCTTTCCTAAGGGTCTATGTAACCTGTTCTGAAATGGTTCTATTATAATTTATATATCGCAATATATATCGTTATCGCAATATGGATTTTAGGCCATATCGCCCATCCCTACCAGGGGTATGAATGATTTTGAGCTTGATTGTGTGTGGTCATATAGAGTATGTGTGTATTACCAAGCACATGCAGATACGCTCCAGCGCTGACCGAGGGAACGCTGCTGCTGCGGAGAACAGCTTCACACTCATAAAAGCCCGAGTCGCTGACCGCTGGACTCAACACAGTCAGTCTGCGGTTAAAATCACTGAGGCCACTCCTCACCAACACACCGTCCTTCTTCCAGCTGATGCTCAGCTTTATCAGTGGCCTGAGAGAAGATTAAAAAGGAAAGAAAACAAAGCTTATTATAAACTATTTGTATAGACAATTTCTAAGTGGTGTTACAGGGTCCCAAACATTCCAGAAAAAAAAAAAGTTTCTGCTAGAAATGTAAAATATGACTGATATTGCTTAGTGGAAGGATGGGAAACCTCTGACACTTACACAGTGAATCTGTGATGTCCTCTTCCTCATAAATGGTTCATCTAACCAGCTTAAGAAAATTTGCGACCCATTTAGGAAATACATCTAAAGACATGTTTTACTGTCAGATATAGACTGAGTCCTCGTTCCAGCAACTTGATTCTTTTCCTTTCCTAAGTTCAATTGTGTGATACAGATTGTACAATTGCAGTTTTTGCTAATCCATAATAAATTTTGCCTTATTATTTGTTGGTATGTTTATTATTTCATTGTATACTTAAGTTGATACTCTATATAATTTTTAAAAATATTATTGTTTTTGTCCTTTTTAACTGTAATTTGCCATAAAATTCATACAAAAAAAATTGTCTCTTTTGAAAACGAAATGTGTGGAAAATTATATACATAATAAAAAATAATTAAAGACAAAACCAAGTAATAATAAAATAAATGAGACTTTTTACCCAACTAAAACATAATCATTCACTCTGTCCACTAAACATAGCCAATTATATAATATATAATATAACATGTATATAATATCAATAGGCAACAGCATTACTGTGTATTCTGACAGTTCAAATTAAATTCAGGACTACACAAAAACAATAAGACAATGTATAAAAAAATGACGACAGACTTCAGTTCACTGCTTGCCTTGTAATATACATTATTAACACGTTTAATCCCACCTGTGTCTACTACTATTATTTGTTTATTTATTTATTTATTTTTTTAATTTAGTTATATGTTTGTTTATTTGTTTGTTTGTATTTTTAATGTATTATATATATATATATATATATATATATATATATATATATATATATTATTATTATTACTATTATTTATTCATTGTCTTTTCAGCTTAGTCCCTTTATTAATCAGGGGTCGCAGCAGCGGAATAAATCACCAACTTATCCAGCATATTTGCAGCGCATGCCCACACACACATACACTATGGACAATTTAGCTTACCCAATGCACTTATACCGCATGTCTTTGGACTGTGGCGGAAACTGGAGCACCCGGAGGAAACCCACACCAACGCGGGGAGAACATGCAAACTCCACACAGAAACGCCAACCCAGCCGAGGCTCGAACCAGCGACCTTCTTGCTGTGAGGCGACAGCGCTACCCACTATGCCACCGCATCGTCCATTATTATTATTATTATTATTATTATTATTATTATTATTAATATTATTATTATTTCTGGAAGCTTCAAACATGTATTTATCTGCGTTGGGCAAAAAATTCCACTTAAATAAATAAATAAATAAAAAGATTAATGTCATATGACCTGAAATACTCACTTCCTGCTTGCACATCTAGAAGATGTAAGAGGTGTATTAATGTTAAAGGTCACACTTGCACAACACATTGTCTCAACTAAAACCGTTCAAATTCTAAGCAATTCAGACTATGCTGTTTAATTAGAGGCATAACATAATTCAAACAACATAATATCAAAGAATGAATGATGTTTTTATGTTTGGGAGGTCTAATGCTGATGGTACACAGGGCAATTTTTTGGGCAATGTTAGTTGATGTTAGTTCATGCTGATTAGTCACCCTGTGTATCACTCGGTTGCCCATTTATGGTATCATTGGTTTAAAAATTTGCCCTGTGTATCATCAGCATGAAAACCAGTGAAGTAATCAGAGGTGGTCACCTGGCATTGGCCACACACTCCATGGTGACCTCAGAGGTGCCGGAGATGACGCTGGTGTTCCTCGGCGGGATGACGATGGTAGGTGCGATAGGGTCTGCAGGACCACCGACATCTGCAGCACATAAGAAATGTGAGAATGAGAAAGGAAAGAGAGCTTGAACAAGCGTGTTTCGACACACAGGTACATGATGTTGATGGAGTGAGTGTTTCTAATAGAACTCTGGTCATCCTCAGATGTGAGATTTTTTTTGTCAGAAAGTAAAATAAATAAATAAATAAATAAATAAATAATATATATATATATATATATATATATATATATATATATATATATATATATATATATATATATTATATATATATATATATATATATATATATATATATATATATATATATATATATATATATATATATTTATATATTTATTATATATATATATATATTTATATATTTATTATTTTTTTTATTAAATGTATTATGTATTATTAATGCTTTAACAAATAATATTTCTTATGGAATCTGTGAAATTTTATTATGATTATTTGATAAATAGAAAGTAATAAAATAAAATAAAATAAACAATTAAAAACAAATTGAAAATAAAAAAATATTATTATTATTATTAATATTATTATTAAAAATAAATGAATACATAAATAGATACATTAACACAGTCATACATACACACATAATATACATAACAAATGTGGTGACCAGATATAAGAAGTGCCAGACATCGTTTTTTTACATGTTACAGCAAGTGCGGCAGGTTTGGAACATGAATTTAAACATATTTGCTCTTGTTTCAGATGTGTGGTTTGTGTGTGTACTTGTGTATGTGGTTTATGGGGACATAACATTGTATAATGACAAGGGTATGACCTTTACTGTAAAAAAAATGCTGGGTTCCACACAATTCCTTCATGATGTTCCAACATAAATCGATTAAAATAATGTTTTTTCTTTTAACAAATTTAAGTAGATTGAACATAAAACCATTAAGTTGCCCCCCCCAAAAAAACATAAGAATCATGCTGTTTCAGCTCATTTTAAATCAGTAGTTTGAACAAGCAGCAAAAGTCATTCTTTTGAGTGCAGTTGTACTCTATTAAGTTCTGTCATGTCCTCATAATTCAAAATGCCTAAAAATCATACTTAAAATTGGCATAAATCAGAAGTTAAGATTGTCCTTTTTTTGTTATAGTGATGCACATTCACTTGAAACGATCCTGAAATGCTAAAAAAATGTAGGGCGGTGCATGGTTTCCTTCTTTGGGAACCAATTGGATTGTTGAATTGTTGGATGAGCGTTGCTAACAAAATGAAGGAAGATTGACGACTGGATGAATTCAGAGTAAAAATGAGACACACACAGATATGCCTGTCCTGAAGAATTCCATGAAACCAGGAAGGGAAGAAAAGTCGTTTCGACTGGGATGGAAGGTAACGGGATTTGATTAAAGTTTATGAGGACAAATTAATTTTTACAAAATAATGAAGTGCACAGATACATCATGTATAACAAGAACTACTATATACATATCAAAATAGGAAGAGTAAATTTTGATTTTGTGGCCACTTGAATGGGGTCATTCTAATTGTGCCACAGGCTATTGCAAGGGGTGAGTTTAGAGATATGGTAAGGCCTTATAATAAGCATTTTTTACCTTATGAAATATATTAAGCCTAAGTCCTCGTAAACCATATATACAAGTGTGTGTGTGTGTGTGTGTTTGTGACATATCAGGACACAAAACTGTATAACGACATAGGTATAACACAGGTTTACAAGAAGGTGGTGAAATATGAGGACATAGCTGATGTCCTCATTTCTCAAAAATCACACAGAATGAGTTTTTTCAGAAAGTAAAACTGTACAGTTTCCTGTGAGGGAAACTGTGTAGGGTGGGGTTAGGGCAATATAAAATACAGTTTGTATAGTATAAAAACAATGGAAACCTATGTAATGTCCCCACAATTCACACGAACAAATGTGTGTGTGCGTGTGTGTTTGTAGTTCTGTCAGAAGCAGTTTCTGTAAAGCACTGATACTCGAATACAGCTTCTGGGAAGGACTGTCCTCACACACACACACATGGTTGCGCACACACACACGCACGCACACATACATCCTCCTACGATCTCTAATCTCCTTGCTGTCTCCGCACCATTCCTTGGCTCCTTGTGTATTAGACTCAGAAAAATCATATCCTGGTTTGCAAAGAGAATCTGATACACTGAAACTCTTACAAAGCCCAATCCATAACTGTCAATATTCCGAGTCTACGATTGTGAGAAGCTGTGAGGGTGAAAACAAAGCTCTGTCACGGAAGGCAAATATGCCTTTGTCTGTAGCCTGTTGTTCACAGGTGTGTATGCTCGTAAAACCGGCATGTTGTCTAAAATGGAAAGACAAGACCCATGGGGAAGTGATACAACACAACAACGCTTCTTTTACTTCAGTTCTGTCAAATATGAATGCGGGGGATTGACAGCAAAAGTATATATATATACACATCTATATCTTTTTTTATGCTATATACTGAAGGTCACATTCAGAAAGTTTGAATGTTCATCCCAAAGGGATGAATGTACAGGAATACATATGGACAGACGGACGGACGGACGGACGGACGGACGGATGGAAGGACAGACGGACAGACAGACAAACCAATAGATAGATAGATCGATAGATAGATAGATGCATGGATGGATAAATAGATGGATGGACGGACGGACGGACGGACGGTCAGACAGACAGACAGACAGACGGACGGACGGACGGACGGACGGACAGATAGATGGATGGATGGATGGATGGATGGATGGATGGATGAGTGGATGGACAGACAGATGGATAAAAGGATGGATGGATGGATGGATGGATGAACAGATAGACAGACAGACCGGCAGACCGATCAATCGATCGATCGATCGATAAATAGACAGACAGACAGACAAACCGATAGATAGATAGATAGATAGATAGATAGATAGATAGATAGATAGATAGATAGATAGATAGATAGATAGATAGATAGATAGATAGATAGATAGATAGATAGATAGATAGAAAGACTGATAGATGGATGAGTGGATGGACAGACAGATGGATAGGCAGATGGATAAAAGGATGGATAGATGATACAGGGATGGATGAGTGGATGGACAGACAGATGGATGGATGAACAGACAGACAGACAGACCGGCAGACTGACCGATTGATCGATCGATCGATCGATAGATAGACAGACAGACAGACAGACAAACCGATAGATAGATAGATAGATAGATAGATAGATAGATAGATAGATAGATAGATAGATAGATAGATAGATAGATAGATAGATAGATAGATGGATGGATGGACAGACGGATAGACAGATGGATGGATGGAGGGATGCATGATAGATAAATAGACAGAGAGATGATTGATAGATGGATGGATGGATGGACGGAAGGATAAATGGATGGATGGGTGGAACCAGTATGTCAAAGCAACGACATAACATAATAACAAAAATAACAACAAAATAGAAAATCCCAGCAGCGCCCTAATTACCACCTAGCATAGATAGAATGATAGATAAGTTGACAGAGCAAAAAATATCCTAGCAGCTGCTGCATAGCAACAATGAAACAACAATTAGAATAACCTAGTAATAATTGAAATAACCACAGAAACAAGCAGCCACCAAGAATACCCTAGCAACTGCCTACACTAAAAAAATGATTCATTGGATTTACTCAATTTTGTTAAGGTAAGTGGTTGCAAACAATTTATATGGGCTGAATTTAACCAAACAAATAAAATGTAGTAATGTTTAACTTAGGGCGACACGGTGGCACAGTGTTTAGCACTGTCACCTCACAGCAAGAAGGTCGCTGGTTCGAGTCCCGGCTGGGTCAGTTGGTATTTCTGTGTAGAGTTTGCTTCTTCTCTGTGTTGGCGTGGGTTTCCTCCGGGTGCTCCGGTTTCCCCCACAGTCCAAAGACATGCAATATAGGTGAAAAGGGTAAACAAAAAATTCGCCATAGTGTATGTGTGTGAATGAGTGTGTTTGGATGTTTCCCAGTACTGGGTTGCAGCTGGAAGGACATTCGCTGTGTAAAACATATGCTGGATAAGTTGGAGGTTCAAACTGATGTGGTGACCCCTCATGAATAAAATGCTAAGCAAAAATGCAAAGGAAATTAATGAATAATGTTCAACTTAAGTTGTTTGGTTAAATTCAGCCCATATAAATTGTTTGCAACCACTTACCTTAAAAAATGCAGTAAATCCAACTAATCCTTTTTTTCATTGTAGCTTTTTAGCTAGTGAAATTTGGCTAAATGCAACATTTTTTAAAAAGTCCATGCGTAACATTAAAATTATTTTTATTCCAATAGACTTACTTTCCACAGACAGTGTTATATGTTGGCCAGTCTTGTTTTCTCCGTTTTTGTCATTTACAGCTTGCACGTAGTATCGTCCAGCATCTGGGGCCACGGTGGACAGGATGACCAGTGTATTGTCCAGAGTGATGGCTCTGAGAAGACAACAAACAAGAATCAAAATAAACATCCAGCTGTCAGACATCACACACAACCACTGATTTATAACACTGCATCATCAGTAACATCGACATAAACTACACACCAAATGTTCAGCGCTGCACTCCAAAAGCTGATATTTACATGAAATATTCCCTGCGGGGGTTTCAGAGGCGCTGAGGAGTGCTAATTCACTGCCATCTCATTATGCATATTCATATACAGTACACAGACACAAATGTCTTTAAAAACATGACAGAACTAGAATGCTTCCTTTTTTCCGTTGTTGTTTTATCACAGTCATCGACACTAGGAATTGTTCTGATATAATGAATAAAAAAATATCCATCTGTCATTCCCCTTTCAGATCAACAACTCCACAAAATGATTTAAAGTAGCTCCATAAATATCACATAAACCACTTTAGTGTCAAGAAGATGCAGCCGCTACTGAGATGGAAAACCTTTTTTTTATGACAGACGTGTTGCTACCGTTATATTTCACTTACCAGGGGTGCATCTCACTATTAGTTTTACTCGATCTTAGCGCAGCATTTGACACCACTGACCACAATATTCTCATAGACCGCTTAAATTCTACAGGTGTCCAAAACAGGCTCTTGAATGGTTTAGGTCATACTTAGCAAACCGTTACCAGTTCGTGAATATTAATGGACAGCTTTCACAAGTCAGGCCAGTAAAGTATGGGGTCCCTCAGGGATCAGTTTTAGGCCCCTTGCTGTTTACAATATACATGCTTCCCCTGGGGGACATTATTAGAAAACACGGGATCAGCTTTCATTGCTATGCAGACGATACTCAGTTATACATTTCAACTAAACCTGATGAGATGTCTGAACTGTCTAAGCTAACCGAGTGTATCAAAGATGTTAAAGACTGGATGACCAACAATTTTCTTCTCTTAAATTCAGACAAAACAGAATTATTACTTATTGGGCCTAAATCCTGCACACAGCAGTTCTCACAACTGGACCTGCAACTTGAGGGATACAAAGTTAGCGTTAGCTCTACTATAAAAGATCTGGGTGTCATATTAGACAGCAATTTAACTTTCAAAAATCATATATCCCATGTCACAAAAACTGCTTTCTCATCTGAGAAATATTGCTAAATTGTGAAGTATGCTATCTATATCAGATGCAGAAAAGCTAGTTCATGCTTTCATGACTTCTAGGTTGGACTACTGTAATGCTCTGTTTGCTGGTTGCCCAGCATCCTCTATTAACAAACTCCAGCTAGTGCAAAATGCAGCTGCCAGAGTTCTTACCAGGTCTAGAAAATATGATCATATCACCCCAATTTTATCCTCCTTACACTGGCTGCCTGTTAAGTTTCGTATTGAATTTAAAATATTACTCCTTACCTATTAAGCTTTAAATAATCTAGCTCCTGTTTATCTAACCAACCTCCTGTCTCGCTACAACCCAACCCGCTCTTTACGATCTCAAAACTCAGGGCTTCTGGTAGTACCTAGAATTTCAAAGTCGAGTAAAGGAGGCAGAGCCTTCTCATTTATGACCCCTAAACTCTGGAATAGCCTTCCTGATAATGTCCGAGGCTCAGACACACTCTCGCTCTTCAAAACTAGATTAAAGACCTATCTTTTTAGCAAAGCATACACTCAGTGCATTACATAGCGGTATGACGCATGATGTGCCCCACACATGATTTTGGTTCTCGTTTATATACACAATGAACAGCAGCTACGCTAATTATTCTCCTTATTCTGTATTTCCACCTGGGGGTACTCATCTTGAGGCCCTCAGACTATGCAGTGCCACTGACGCGATCCGAGACCAGCGACGAGATGATCCCAAGGTTTTCTGGACCAGGCCGTATCCTGAGCAGCTGCTGTGGTGGTCTTCATGGAGTGAGAGCATGACTGACTCCTGTGATGCTCCAAGGACAGACGAGTCTTCGCTGAGGTCCAGCTTCCTGCGCCTAGACTGCAGCTCTGCACAAGACGTTTGGCCATAGGGGAAATGGTCGTGCCCAACTGAGCCAGGTTTCTCTCGAGGTTTTTTAAAATCTTCGCTTTCGCCAATTGGTGAAGTTTTTTCCTCGCCGCTGTCGCCACTGGCTTGCATGGTTCGGGATCTGTAGAGCTGCGCATCGATGGATTTGCTCTTCAGTGTTTGGACTCTCAGTAGTGATTATTAACCCACACTGAACTGAGCTAAACTGAACTGAACTTAATCTCTGAAAACTGAACTGACACTGTTTCAATTCACTATAATCTTCCATGTGAAGCTGCTTTGACACAATCTACATTGTATAAGCGCTATACAAATAAAGATGAATTGAATTGAACCAGATTTCTTATATTTGATATAAATATCAAACGCGAACGTGGGGAGAACATGCAAACTCCACACAGAAACGCCAACTAACCCAGCCAAGGCTCGAACCAGCGACCTTCTTGCTGTGAGGTGACAGCACTACCTACTGCGCCACCTGCGTCACCTCTTTCAAGTATATCAAATGTTAATAAACATAAAACACATTTAAACTAAAACAACTGGCATAACACCTGTAAGCACAGTTCCTCCTGTTTAGCAGTACATTCACACGTCTCTCCTTGAATAAGCAGCATTCCTCACCCATTGCTGTCCACTGGGCCGAGTCCTGACACCTACCCCACGGAGTCCCAATTACTGTGCCTCCGTTGTTTACAATCAATGTTTCCTCATTATGACTATGTGTTGGACAATTGAGGAAGAATTGTTCGTTCTGCACCGCTGCCCTCGACCCGTCTCTGAACTGGCACCCACGTTCCCCGGCCCGCGTCCTGTGAGGTGCTGAATGCTAATAGGAGACTGTCCATCTCAGCGCACGAATACCAAACGTGTGCCAGAGCCCCAGAGCTGCCAGAGCACAAGGCTGAAGATGCTTACTGATATAATCATATTTCTGAGGTAAACCTGACATCTCTCTCACTCATCTTTCAGGCTCTCTTGGCTTTACTTTAACAGTTGACGGGGTTGTAGATGTGTGCCTATATTCGATAACACAATATGTAAAGAATAATAATAAATATAGGATAATAATCAATGAACCCTGCTTGTATTAAATGATTTTAAAGGCATGACCCTGAGACAAAGAACCACTCCACTTTATGAAGTGCATTTAAAATCCTTTAAAGATGCAGTCATGTATGTAGGATTGACACCTAGTGTTGAACTAGGTCAGGGTTATTCAATTGGCGGCCCGTGGGCCGAACTTGGCCAGCGAGGCAATTTGTTCCGGCCCTCCAAATAGTGTGACTATTACATCAAAAATAAATTGAGTTCAGTCGAAAAACGTCCGGTATAGATATGAAGTGACGTGCGTCTGTTCAATACAGCATGAGCTGCAGTTGACGGCTGCGCAGAGCGTGAGTCACCTGACATTGGCCCCTATCATACACCCGGTGCAATGGGGCGCAAGGTGCGACGCAAATGTTGTTTGCTAGTTTCAGCTGGACGCAAGTGTCGTTTTGACGTTTTTCACCTTGCTATTTAAATAGCAAATGCATTTGGGCTCATATGTGGACCCATAGGCGTTATGGTCTAAAAAAAAGAGGTGTGTTAAGGCGCATTGCTGGAACGTTGTTATTTTGAGGAACTAAAATAGACTGTTCAATAGACCAGCTAAGAGGGGGTCTAAAGTCCAGCGCAGAGCGTGTTAGATGTGCGCCTTGCTTAAACATTGCTTAATACACACATGATGTACAGCAATCCGCAAATATCTTTACAAATGAAAAAGAATTAAAGGAATAAAATATTACACAAATTATTATTTTCTACATAAATATAAAAACCACTGCTTTCATGCCTTCTTCATCTCAGGGGGGCTTTTTCAGTTTATTCATGACAATTTGCTTTTGTATAATGTTATTATTAGTATAGTCTTATTTATTATATGCATATTTGTTTTATTAAAAACACGCTTAGATTTGCCCACCTGTCAGGTTTTAGACCATATGGAGCATAGCATGCGTGTTTGGATATAACTCAGTTTTTTGACCACACTTCATTATTACTGTTCATTTATTCGTTTGCTGGAAATTAGAACTGAATTTAGAAATAGTTTTGAAACAAATATTTGCGCTTAAACAAAATTAATTATGTAGGCTAATGGATTTCTGTGTGTACAACACGATTCCTTATCCATGGAAGAGAGTGAAAGTGAAAGTAAAGAATAAGGAGGCTCATCTCTCATTCTCACACTGCAGATGCTCTGTTTAACTGTTTTCTAGCTAGTGAAGCGCTCAGTTATTACACTTACAAAGTCCGCCATGTAAATAGCAAATGCGCTATGGCGCGACGCAACTGACTCTTAAAGGGAATGGGAGATGAGACTCTGATTGGTTTATTCTCAAAACACACCTATAACTCATTAAGAGAATAAGCTCAAACCTGTTAGACCATGCGCATCGGCACAAAGAGGAATTTTCCATCCTTAAAATAGCAAAAGTGGATTCTAACACGCCCTTAATGCTTTTGCACCCTGCACTTTCGACTTTGCGCCTAGATCGTTAAAATAGGGTCCATTAAGCGAGCGAGTGGCGCAAGCAGCCGAAAACATTTGGATACTTAAGCTTAAAGGCTTATCAAACGCTGCGCTTTTTTTTTTTTTTTTCTTTTGTTTGTTTCACTTTATTAATCCCCACAGGGTAATAACAGTAATGTTATGTAGTTTCAAAATACAATATATTAACATTTTAATGTAGAAAAATACAACATGGGTGTCTTAAGGGGCAAAAATACAACATATGGGTTCTTATATGCTGTTGTGTCATCACTTATATTGCAACTCTCCGGCCCCTCATTTGGTATGCTTTTTATGAACTGGCTCCCATGACAAACTAATTGAATAGCCCTGAACTAGGTACTAGTGTTGTCATGATACTGGAATTTTGGTACTAATCAATACCTTCGCGGCTTCAACAGCGGTGAAGTGCGGTGAACTGATGACCTTCAAGGCCAATCACAGTCATTTCTGTTGAGCATGAACACAATGGCACTCAAATGTTAGCAGGAAATTGACATTTTAAAAATTTCAGTACCAAAATTCTAGTATCGTGACAACAACAATACTATGTCCCACCCTCTCTTCATGTTTTGGTTGAGATTACGTCAAACTTCGAATAAAAATGCACATTTCAAAGCACTTCACAGGACCTTTAAAATGATTAGTTGACTTTAACTAAAAAAGTATGTAAACTTTCTAAAAAAGGTTAAAGTAAATGAACTGTGCATAGTTATACAAATTAAGTTAAATCAACTTGACAGTTACAATGGGTTTACTCAATTTAAGTAAAGTCAAGTAGTTGCTTTTAAGGCAACAGGTTTACTCACTTTTTACAAGTAAAGTAAATAATCCCTTTTTACAGTGCGTGAGATGCCCTTAATACGTCGCCTCTGGTAGGGTTGGATCAAGTTGGCCCAATTCAGCATGTAAAATCGCTGTCGGTCACTGGCGAAAGAGATTGCTATGTTTGTTTATTCAGCAACGAATCAGAGCATGAGAACAAAAAAACTGAAACAACTCAACCAAGTAAACAATTCAAGTCAAGAATCAACACAAAAAAGTCGGCTGTGATTTCAATACATTTCTCAGTTATTTGCAAATGGTGTGGATTATTCAGTTATCAGCCATATTTGTACGAGCAAATCCCTCCATGGTGAGTAAAGCCTGGTTTATACTTCTGCGTCGAGTGATCGCCATGACACAGGGTGCCTGCCTTGCGCATAGTTGTGTATTTATACTTCTGCGTGCTGTTGCTGTGTTGCTCTGCAATAACACATCCCAAACGATAGCTGGCAGTGAGGTTTTTATGTTCCTTTCTGTTGAGTTTCTTTGCAGGTGTTTTGTTTTTTCTGAATGCTACCTTAATGTACAAGTGGCTCAAAGTCGCTCATTTTAAGGCAGGAACCGGTGGACGTGCAACAAGTTTAATCATAAGGTAAACACAAAACTTTGCATCTGGAGCTCCTTCATGGGACTCAACATTTGTAAACACTCGCTCCAACGGGTTTGAGCGACTCTCAGTCCCGCCTACACTCGTCAGTGCTACCAAGACGCCCAATCACAGAGCTTGGGCTCTGCGTCGTTCCAACGTGTAGTTACGTTTCTTGAGAGATGCGCATCAGCGTCTGCAACAGCCACAGCGAGGGCTATGCGACCACACGAAGGCTGTGCCGGAGCATACACTTGCACTTGACGCAGAAGTATAAATCAGCCTTAACAATTACTGTGATAATGGTACTAAATGCTCTTTCGATTACGGTTTGTCTGTGCACATTTTCATCTTCTGATTTCCCTTCGCGAAATGAGAAAACCGATTACTGCCCCCCACAGATGTGAAAAGGTATATCAATTTTAGTTGGCTGACATCCGTTTGGTGTGTTCACGTGCAGCTCTTTAATCCAGGTAGAACCAGACTTAAGACGGCAACACAATTGGTTTTTGTCTGTGCTAGTTGCTTAGCGTCGACTTAGTACTTCCCAGCCCTCACATTGTAAGCTACTCAGCTAATGTTTACATTTGTAATATTGTAATATTTGTTTTATTTGCTAATTAAAAACCACCACGTGTGTATTTTTATAACTCTGAACAAAATACAATTGAGTAAACTTGCAGTGTCGTGGAGTTACACTGATCAAAACAAAGACAGACATTAGCACACGGAACGCATAACTTTCATAAAGGAGTGTTTAAGGAGACTTAAAAGCAAATAATTGACTTTAGCATTGTTTTTTTTTTTTAGATAAACAAGTATGTTCACTTAGCATGTTTTTTAAATATCGTTATAAAGTCTCCATTCATCAAGCTCAATGATATGCAATATCAATAACACACTGTTAGGTGAAGACACTATCTACACTTTTGACTGTCCTTCAAGAGACAGCATGCCTTCCTCATCTCATAATCTGCTTTAACCTGGAAGTTTGTTTTTAAGTTTAAACCTCAGTCATGTTTTGAGTCCTCCAGTGTGTTTTCCATCCCTGCAGTTGAGGTCAACATGAAATAGTGTTTTCTAGTGGAACAGATATTCAATGACAAATGTAGAATCACTGGATCTTTTATAAAAATGAAACATGTTGAATTCTTGTTGATTTTTTATGACTGAAAGTTTCAATAAATAATTCACATCGCATTTATTAATTCATTTGGATCAGGTTGTGTTTTATTCACTTTTAGTTTGTTTCACTTTTAATTTTAAATCAAACCAGTTTAATTGGAAACTTATCAAATTAGTCAATTAAAATAATCAATAATCTTTTCAATATTGTTTTGTTTAATTTCAGCTTCATTTCAGTTAAGCAAAACTATTTTTAATAGCTCATCTCACAAATGAACTTTTAAAAAAAGTAAATCATTAGAGTATGTTTTACAAGAAAGTTCTCTTAGAGATCTTTAGTCTGTTTTTTTCTAGTTAGTTAGTTAGTTAACTTTATTTGTCCCCGTAAGGAAATTTCATTTGCAGCATACACTCACAGAGACATCTGACATTTCACATTTGGCATACATAGATTTAAGTAAATCCTTTAAAAACATGGCACCCCTACTCTAAACAAATGATCAGTCTACTAGCCATCAACTGCTACTGAGGGAGGAGAAATGTAAAAACTTAATTGCTTGGGGTATAAATATTTTTTTTTTCCTATGTCTTACACATCTGGGAACACAATATCGACGACCTGATGGTAACAATTAGAATGTGTTTGATAAAGGATGTCTCTCATCATTGACAATCATAATAGCCTTATTTTAAATCTTCTAGCAGTTTCTGAGGGAAAATATGCTTCTTTTGCTGCTTTGCTTTATTTTAGTACACTGTAAAAAAAACTTAAATTGCTGCCTTAAAAAGCTGTCAAATTTTTTTATCAAATTAACTTTTCTAGTGATCTCAACTTACATCAATCAAACTGACTAAAATATTAAGTTAAACTTTGTAGAACTTAAAGAAATGTAGTTGAAACCTGATTAACATATTAAAATAAGTTAAAGCAACATAAAATATTTGTTGTCTTGACTTTTTGTCATTACATTTTTCAGTGTAATTTCGTTACTTAAACTTTGTATTTCAGTTTTGTTGTCCAATAAAATATTTATATTTATCTGATTTATGTTTAGTGAACATAAATCAACACTCACTCACATTGATCACATCAATCTGGCAACCTGCATGTGCATCGAGCCATTAGCCCCTTTCACACATACAGACTTTTACAGAAATTTACTGGTAAAGGGATTGTTACATGCCTGGAGGTGCTGCTCTGTTGTTCCCTCTTCCCCTTTCCGTTTTTATTTGCTGTCTGCTGTTCTTCTAAAATCTAGGTGTTCCGATTGGCTCGTGGAGTTTTCATGAGTGGATGATGGGGGTCATTTAAGCTCTCTAGTGACAATCCTTTGTTTCTTGTCACTGCTCTGTCTTTCTGTGACATTTGTTTGCCTGTCCTGTTCTCTGGTTCACTTTAAGTTTTTTTTTTTTTTTTTTGGTTTGTACATCTATTCATAATATGCAAACTAAATCTGCTTAAATCTACTGGAAGGAAAGTGAAAGTAAAGTATGTCACGTGACTTACATTTTACACACACACAGTTGATTCGCTGTTAATTCATTAGGTCAGAACCGGGTGCTACCCAGTTTTTTCCATACCCTGTATGTTTTTTCCAGCGAGTGCAGTTAGTGAGCGGTGTGTGACGCAGAAGATATTTTTTTTTTCTATTTTCAGATTTCTCTTTAGTTATTTAGAAGTCTGAAGGGTTTAGTTAGTTAGAATAATTTGTTATTTTCTTTGATTTGGCACCGTTTATTTTCCTTCTCTCTATCAGGTTTGTTTCAATTGATTTGTTTGATTTGCATTTATTGTACACATTTGTAAATATACTTTAAGTGATAAAAAATTCAGGGCGACGCAGTGGCGCAGTAGGTAGTGCTGTCGCCTCACAGCAAGAAGCTCGGTGGTTTTAGCCTTGTCAGTTGGCGTTTCTGTGTGGAGTTTGCATGTTCTCCCCGTCTTGGTGTGGGTTTCCTCCGGGTGCTCCGGTTTCCCCCACAGTCCAAAGACATGCGGGATAGGCGAATTTGGTAGGCTAAATTGTGGGTAGTGTATGAGTGTGAATGAGTGTGTATAGATGTTTCCCAGAGATGGGTTGCAGCTGGAAGGGCATCCGCTGCATAAAACGTGCTGGATAAGTTGGCGGTTCATTCCGCTGTGGCGACCCCGAATTATTAAAGTGACTAAGCCGACAAGAAAATGAATGAATGAATGATTAAATATTCTTTTTTTCTTTCTTATCTTTATTGTAAATAAAGCGAACCACTTTTTGCCACATCTGTTGTTTGTGCCGATTCATAGTTAACATCTCATGGGGTATTTTAAAAAACATTGGGCTGTCATAATTATGTTTACGCCCCACATGGGGTGTAACAGAGATCATGTGTAAACAGGCCCTTTTTGAAAATATCGGTAAATTTGTTCCGGCAATTTTCCTTCTGCATTCACACAAAGCAGCATACCAGGAAATTACAGGTAATGTTACAACTTCTCTTTCCGGAAAATTGGAAAGAGCGTGTTCACGTTTAAAACGTGCTGACGCTGACCAATCAGACAAAATCAGACAAATGTGTAAAAAAAATGATCAATAAATTCTTATGATAAACTGCTGTGAGTTTACCTGGAAGTTTTGCGTTCAGATGTGTGAAGGAGCATTCCTGTCTATGTGAATGAGTGCTGCTAATGCTTTAAATAAAAGTGAAACCATCAAGAAAAACAGACCCCTTTTATGTTTAATACAAGCGCAGCAGTTTAGAGCTCACTTTTGGTTAATGATGTCGGTATTTTGGAATAGATGTGTCAATGGCCTTTTCTGGAAAAATCCCAGAACATTCTTGCCTGTGTGAACAGCACATATTTGAATTTACCAGTAAAGTCGTTCTGGAAATTTCTGGATATTTACCGGTATCACTGTGTGAAAGCGACTAATGTCTCACTCACTTACTTTCCTTCAGCTTACTCCCTGCTTTATCAGGGGTCGCCACAGTGGAATGAACCACCAATTACTCAATTGTTTTACACAGCAGATGTCATTCCATCTGCGACTTAGTGGAAACTACTGTAGTTATAGCATTTATTTTTTCTTAAAAACATCTCTGAAAAGCACTGCACTGTGGCTAGCAAGAGTTTGCGTCCGTGTATCATTTCTAGATTACGTTTACCTACCATTCCCTATCCATTCTCCAAAGTTTTTTTAAACAAAACCAGCAAATATACCAATTAAAAATAACCAACATCACACTCTGAAATGTGAAATGTCGCAGAACAGCTTTCACCAAAACCCAAATCACCAACAAAGCAAGTCAAATACAAACACGCACAAGTATCTGCGCATTTAAAAATTAATTACGTCCTAAAGCCCTCATTACACCCATCCAAACACTCAATCCTTTTCACTTCAGATAAAACACATGAAGCACTGCAATTACCGCATTGATAAGTGATACTACGCTCACAATCTCAGCGCAGTTTGCGTTATTAAAAAGCCCATTCCTACACGTCGCCTGAAGATAAACCTCAACAACAGCACGATAAAGACATTACACTGAAACGCAGGCCGCTGTCACAGAACATTACATCAACCTCCCGAAAAATGATTAATGACTGCAGTATGATTAGAGCAGCTCTACATAGAAGGCCGACATAAGAGCGGATGATTGATTTTAATATCTCCTCGTGCACACACTTGGTCTCCAATTTCTCCCGTTTTCGGCCCACGACGCCTCGTTCTAGACGGATAAGGGGCCAGTTAATAAGGGCGAGCGGCTGCGGTGTGATGATCTGTAGTGAATATTTCAGTCGGCCGGGTCCTGGTGCGCCAGGTGTCAGGGAGAGAGACTCGCTGCTGCTGTTGAATTATGGATTGGAAGAGGGACAGCAAGCGACCCAAGACTGCAAATTAATCTCAGGTGATTCCCTAAACCTGAGCGCATAAAAATATGAGAATAAAGACACAGCTTGAAGTCTGAGCAACTAATGAGGCCGTGTAGAACACACACACACACACACACACACACACACGTACACACATTTATATACAGTCTGCATAAATGAATACACATCTCTTTGAAAATGAATATTTTTATTAGTGCTGTAAAACAATTAATTGCAATGAATCACATCTAAAAATATATATTTGAAATTTATTTTAATATCTATACAGTTGAAGTCAGAATTATTAGCCCCCCTGAATTATTAGCTTCCCCGTTTATTTTTTACCCAATTTCTGTTTAGCGAAAAGAAGATTTTTTTTCAACACATTTCTAAGCATAATAGTTTTAATAACTCATTTAATAGCTAATAGTTTTAATAAATCTAATAGCTTAATAGCTGATTTATTTTATCTTTGCCATGATGACAGTACATAATATTATCTAGATTGTTTTTCAAGACACTTCTATACAGCTTAAAGTGACATTTAAAGGCTTAACTAGGTTAACTTGGCATGTTAGGGTAATTAGGTAAGTTATTGTATGATGATGGATTGTTCTGTAGACTATTCAAAAATTATATAGCTTAAAGGGGCTAATAATTTTGTCCTTAAAATGAATATAAAAAAATTAAAAACTGCTTTCATTCTATCCAAAATAAAACAAATAAGACTTTCTCCAGAAGAAAAAATATTATCAGACATACTGTGAAAATGTCCTTGCTCTGTTAAACATCATTTGAGAAATATTTAAAAAAATAATAATAATAGTTAAAGGGGGGCTAATACTTCTGACTTCAACTGTATATACTAGGGGTGTCAAAATTAATAGCAGTTATTAGAAATGAGTTATTAAAACTATTATGTTTAGAAATGTGTTGAAAAAATCTTCTCTCCGTTAAACAGAAATTGGGGGAAAAAATAAACAGGGGAGGCTAATAATTCTGACTTCAACTGTATATTCAATTCTTATCAATTATTTCATTAGAATTGTTCCAGTTCTGACTGTAGTACTGACTAATGAACACTAAACCAAATTTACACAAATATCTCATTGTATCCCATGGCAAGTATTCATTTAAAAGAGAATCTGTTGTGGTATACTGATAACACATGATTATTAAAAAATGAATAAAATTCTTTTTTTTAAAATGAACTTTTCATATACTGTACACATATAAATATATTTTTGTACACATTCACATACAGTACATATATTATCTACACTGCAAGCATATGCTAGCAAATGCCTGACTGACAGTGCATGCATGATAAAGGTCATGCATAAACATTATCACGCATGTCCTACAACACTCATAAATATTGCAGAAATGTGTATTTCTGAAAGGCAGAGAGGAATATAAAATAAGGTTATGCATGAACTTATGCATGGATCTATGAACTTGTTTTAAGCACTGGCAACACATATTATAGAGGTCAATTGTGAACTTAGTAAATGCCAAAGGATACATAACCCTGACGCTTGTCAGGAATTCTGAGATTTTTATCCAGACTATCAGGAATTCTGAAGTTAAACTGAAAATGAAGAGTGCACTTATAGTTATTGAGGATAAAATATTGGAGATTTGAAACAAACATTTGAGATAAATCAAATCCTACACGATGCTAGGCTGGGTGATTTTTCTGATATTACTGATTGGTTTGAAAATAATGTTCTTATGACTGTAATTGAATGTCACCACAGGGTTGAATAAAAAAATATATTAAATGGTACAGTAAGTAGACACACTGACAGTATACTAATATATTGCATACCAACAATCTCTTGTTTGCCTTTTAGCAGAGTTAATATTGATCTATTTCAGGTTCTACTCAGGAGTTATACCTACCTAATAAGTAATCCTTTTGCAACTCACAACCAGTGTTTGGTGTAATTGAATTCAATTAAATAAACATAAATAACATTATACTGCTACTTATAATTGTCTTGCGTTTAATACTGTAAATAAATAAATGTATTTGTTTGTCATATAAATATATTTTCCAGAATAATATTTTTTTGTTATTAGAGACGTTTGCATAGACTTAAAGGGATAGTTCACCCAAAAATGAAAAGTCTGTCGTCATTTACTCACCCTTCACTTGTTCAAAACCTATTTGAGATTCTTTCTTCTGTTGAACACACAGAAGATACTTTGAAGAATGCTAGTTGCTGGAACCCATTGATTTGCATGACATTTTGTTTTCTACTATAGAAGCCAATGGGTACCATCAACTTGCATTTTTCAAAATAATTATTTTGTATTCAACAGAAGAAAGAAACCATAAAGATTTAAAACCACATGAAGGAGAGTAAATGATGAGGTCATTTTAATTCTTGGGTGAACTATCCCTTTAATAAACAATTAATTGCGTCAGAAATTAGTCCGAGACAAAATACCATGTAAAGTATATGAAAAATGGTGTCACTGGTTTGAAACTTTTCATGTTTTAATACATTTTAAGAGTTCACACTTAGATAATGCTTGACTATTTTAGCTAGTTTGGCATGCTGTCCCGGGAGAGAACCCTGAGCTCAGAGATAGGTGAGCCCAAGGCTCCCGCCCGGTCAAATAAGCATTAGGAGGGATACGAGATCAGGTAGTTCTCGATAACCTCCCGAGAATATACCACCAGTTATGTTAGTTTGTACTTAGTAAGTGCTTATGACTTTAACTGTAGTTGCATGTTTTTTGATTGTGGGAGGAAACCGGAGTGCCCGGGGAAAACCCACGCGAACACGGGGAGAACATGCAAACTCCGCACAGAGAGTGTCGACTGGTTCAGTTGGCATTGAACCAACTCGACCTCCTTGCTGTGGGGCAACAGTGTTAACCACTGAACCACCGTGTCGCCCGAAACTAAGCTGAGGAGGAGGGAGAAGGGATGGATGGGGCGGTGGGGGGCTGGGGGGTGGGGGGTTTCCAAAACGAAGATGAGAAACGAAGTTTAGGCTGGGTATTTATGTTAAATCTTAAATGATCCGATTGGCTAGCTAGTGATTGGTGATAGGGATCAGCTATAGTCAATCCTATCACGTGCTCCTCTCGAAATTAGTTTGTGAAACTTCACTTAATGTTTGACTTTAATTTACTTTTAGAGTAATTCTCTTTAGAATACTAGGTTTGTTATTATAATAACTAATTAATTTTAATAAAACTTTAAGGCCATGCTTAACTCAAATTGAAAAAATGAAGAGTTTAAATATTGGATTTTAAGCAGTGTGGAGTCAAAAAGTAATTTATACACATTTCAAAAGTAACTTACCCAAGAAAGACTGCCAACAACACCTTAGAATAGAAACCACACAGAAAAATACAAAATCCACTCAAACACCTTGGCACCTGCATAGCAACACATTATTCATAATAACCTCTGAATAATATCTCTATAACAAGTATTTCCTGAGAAAATGTCAAAAATCATTTTTTCTATCAATTTATATATACAGTATATGTGTGTGTATTCCCACGTATTTATGGAGCGATTTCATGGACTCAGTGATCAGTGACTGTTTCTTGTCGAATCACAGAGCTGAAAAATTGGAATCAGCGTTGAGATGTGTTTTCTCATCAAAGGTATTTACCACATTCACTTACTGAAATCCTTCATTTAGGTCTGCCAAAGAAATCCAATCTGGAAGAGATTCGAACATGTGTGCGTGCATAAAACAGAGAGCCCGCTTTCAATGCAATGAGTTGCTAGCAATAGTTCATCTTTTGGGCAAAATGTGCAGTAAATTAACAGTAATGAAAGAAAAGGTGATTAGAAATATACACAGTAATCCTGAGTCTTACTTTGATTTAAAAAAAAAAAAATCTTACAGATCGACTGATTTTTTTGAAAAATCTGCTTTTCAAATTTGCTTCGTAGATTAAAAGAAAGAGCGTTTTTTTTAAATAACCCCCACAATCCAAAGACATAAGGGACAGATGAATTGGGTAGGCTAAATTGTCTGTAGTGTATGAGTGTGAATGAGTGTGTATGGATGTTTCCCAGAAATGGGTTGCAGCTGGAAGGCCATTCGAATGAATGAATGTTTAATATGATAAATTATGGAATACATTTTACTATAAATATAAAGCTGCAAGCAGCGATGAAAGGAACCTCGCACCCAGGCTCACTGTCACCCGGTGGCCTAAGGATGACAGAGAACAATGGACAACATTAATTTAAACCTGACAAAATCAGTGATTTATGCCAAACTTCCTTCTCTCAGCAGGTGGCGCTAAGACTGTGACTCAATGCTGGCATGTAGATGTCTTCAGTATAGGAATTTCATCAAACATGTGAATTTTCAGGCAGATCGGACATTATGTGGCTGATTTATGAGTATTTCCTCTTCCGTCGCAACACGCTGAATATTGTCAAGCCACCACACTCACGCCCTTTGGCGAAAACTCTAGATCTACACATAATAACATCTCAAAGTTCTTTGAATTAAACTGATGGAACATGGATTTGATCAGATAAAATTCCTAGGAGGAGTTTGTTACAGTGTAAAACATGTAATTTCCTATTGCCAGCAGGTGACGCTATAACTGTAACTGAATATTGGCATGAAAACGTGTCCAGGTCAGGACTCTTATCAAACGTTTGGACTTTGAAGCAGATCGGACAATGCATGTTGGTTAAAATACAATGCCTGAAAATGGCAAAAACTGCACATTTTTTGAAAAGGAAGTTAAAAATAACCGACTTCTTGTTGGGTTTGAGATTTCGCTCCAAGAGACTTTTTTGTAGGTCTTGGCATGTTTGATGTGTCTGCCAATTTTCACACATGTGTGTGAAACAAAGCTCGGGGCACTCCATCAAATGTGCATAGGTGGTGCTGTCGAGCCATTTTGCCACACCCACTTCTGAAACCTTTAACAAACGTAAATTTTCGCCACTTGTGGTGCGTGTGCAAAGTTTTGTGAGTTTTCGAGCATGTTTGGACCCTCAAAAACGCACTTCATTCTAGAGAAGAAAAAGGGTCAAATGTGATTGGCTGACCTGGTAGCGGTGCAGAGAGCTGTGGGATAGAAGTGAGGCCGGTTTCTTTCTCGAATGAGTGGGAGTTTGAGCTACTGCTACAACATGCATTTCTGACGTGAACCCAAACAACGGCAAATAAACTCAACTAAGTGGAACATAGAAACTGTTTCCTGAGTGTTAAGGTTTTACTAGTGTGTCCTTGTTGCTTCTATGAGTTAGATACATATACTTTGCATTCTAAAATTAATTTTTACATATATCAATCCATTGTGGGAGTCCTTCTGATAACCTTAACCACCCACAAACCTCACAATTTTAATGTCTGCACCAGCATTCACCTATCAAATTATGTCCTGGTTGCATATTTTTGTGAGTGCAAGTCTCTAAGTCAGAAAAGCTGTCAAAACCGGCAGAGAACTGAAGCACTGTACCCATTGACAGCCATGTATTTAGAAAAAAAAATGCTTTAAATTAGTGGGTTGTTATTAAACTAATTGGCCAAAATAAAACAGTGATCACATAGTAACAGTTTTTCATATTTAATTATGCATCAACTTATGACGACACATTTTTACATATATTAACAAAGATATTTCTATTAATAACAGCTGGTGGTCCCAGTACTGGGTTAAGGCTGGAAGGGCATCCGCTGTGTAAAATATATGCTGGAATAATTGGCAGATCATTCCAGTGTGGCGACTCCTGATAAATAAGGGACTAAGCCGAAGGAAAATGAATAAATGAACAGCTGATAGCCCCGTGCAATACCATCACAGCCCACTAGGGGGACTGTAGGTTAAAACCACTGGTCTTCAGTAATGCTGTTGCTGTCTCTCCATTTGTTTTCTGACTGTGCAACAAACAAGTGCTAATTTAATGCTAACATGGTGTGGACAAACTAAGTGTGGACGAAAGCGATTCAAAGCACATATGCGAGCTGCTTATACATCGTATGCATGGTTACAGACATGGGGCTGTGCATATACAATAATAGGTTTATCAATAATTCAAATTTTCAGTTATATCTCTCAAATAATACTGATATGAAGGCTACAGCTTGTCATTTGAAGAAGTGTACTGTGTATCGTGTACTGATTTTAACATACAGCATTTACCTTGCACTGACAAAATGTCCTGATTCTGTCACATACTAGTTATACTACAATATTGGCAACAGTTTCATAACCCAGCCCTATGCGTATGCATGTAATAAATGGGATAATGTACATCTCGGTGGATATAAAGCAAATTATAAACAAGCTGCAGATCATACTTGTTATAGGGTTTGTTAGCTTAGCAAAACATTTGAAGTCAAACATTTGAAAAGCCACTTAGGAAGTTGATGAAACGCAGCTAGCTGTGTTTTGGAACAGGCTTTATGTGCTCTTGTGCTTTCATGTGTGTGTTTGCTGACCCGCTAGAACAGTTATATGTACACAATGGCGAGTGGAATGGCATTTGTCAGTGCTGTGCTCTTTCTGCACTCTCCGGGGAGCAGCGGAGTCCGCAGTCGATGACCTCTATTACACTTAGACAAATACGCACGGCACAAGCCACGGTCCCTTTAGAGGGAATAGGATCTCGAGTGAATATCACACAAACACCGTCATGGTAAATATATCTGGGAACACTTACAAACACTGACAGAAAACTCACACATAGCATAGCATGGCTAGTGCACACACAAACACACAGCACAAGTGGTCAAATAAAACTGACAGAAGGAATATGGTTGAAATTTCCAGGGAAATACTCGGGAATGGCAAACCGGGAAGAGGAGGAAGCGCTTTGCTCAAACACCTGTCTAACAAACAAAAGCTAATGCTATCGCCACAGCCAATATCTCAAGTTTTATGTAGCAGAAAAACAGAAGTAGCCCCTCTGGTGCCATCGGTGTCTGCTGGAAGGAAATCCTTTCTGACACTAGTCAAATATATTCAGGGCTCAAATAAAAAGCCCAGTTTTACCACCCACTAACAGGAAGGTTGAGCTGGACCATGTGTCGCAAGCGTTTAGCATAACCATCCCTGCCGTACTGCTGTAAGCCTTTGTATGTCAATGGAAAATAGATGCAATGTTAGTTTGGATCAACTCTGCTTGGGCTCTATGACCTTTGATATTTGCTCTGGAAAGGTGTAATGAATATTACAATCCATTTATTGGTACGTACAATATTGTGTTTTACAAAATGGACAAAAGCCTTTGTGTTTTACAAAATGTTTTGTTGGTGAATGCATTTCTAAGAGCAAAGAGGTTTAACACTTGCTAACATCGCTATGTTTTCCCAGAGATGGGTTGCAGCTGGAAGGGCATCCGCTGCGTAAAACATGTGCTGGATAAGTTGGCGGTTCATTCCGCTGTGGCGACCCCGGATTAATAAAGGGACTAAGCCGAAAAGAATATGAATGAACATCACCATGCTGTGTTGCAAGTGCAGATGGTTGAAATTACATTATACTTACAGAGCTTGTGGAGATGCATGACAAAAAGATTCATAAATAATACTGGAAGTAGAAAAGCGCACTATTTTTAGAAAAGCACATACTTATAATGTACTGTATGTGCTATTGTCAAGAGAGGATAACAAACACTGCACTACAAACACTACAGTGCTGAACACAGTACACCCCATTTTGAAAATGAATATTTTTATCCATTTCTTAGTGAATATCGGTCAAAGGTGGGCAAACTACGGCCCGCGGGCCATATGCGGCCCGCTGAACACTTTCATCCGGCCCGCGAGGGAGTTTATAAAATGCTGCTTCTGATTAACGGTTTGATTTCAGAACTAGTAAATTAATGATGCAATACAAGTGAGCGCCATTTGATGGCAGTATTGCACGTGGTACAGTTAGCACAACCAGTAGATTTAGAACACACTCTCGGATATTAAAATGCACTTTCACGCAAAATGCGCTTCTTTTTTTTTTTTTTGCGAGAGCTCTTCTTAAACTGAACAGCGCATCATCGATGACTAAGCGTGCTCAGGCCCAAATGTAATGTGAGTGCGGGTCGTCAGGGGAGATGGGAGGGGGAACAAGCATGCTTCGGCTCAGTTCAAGGCAACTGTACATAGTGTGAGTACGCCCTCAGATTCTTCTTCCGTTTTATCTCATAGTTTTATGATTGATATGAGCATATTAATACAAGCTCAAATGAGATTGTTGTGATTGTTTTATGATGATAAGTAAATAGAAATAGCAGTGCAAATTAATTTGACTTGTAAATTTGACTCAATTATTATAACTATTAAAATAATCTGCTTTGTATTAATGTGACATGATTCTGTCCGATATTACATATTATTCCATGCATACTGCCACTATAAATAAAAGTTATTTTTTGAAGAATTTGACATGTGGCCCTTTACTTGGTTTGCAAAACTTGATGTGGCCCTCGGGTCTAAAAAGTTTGCCCACCACTGATATAGGTCATATGTTTTCAACAATTTTTTGTTTCTCTTGAATTTTGCTCTAAAAAAAAAAAAAAAAAAAAAAAAAAAAAAAAAAAAAAAAAATATATATATATATATATATATATATATATATATATATATATATATATATATATATATACATATATGTGTGTGTGTGTATGTGTGTGTGTGTGTGTGTATACAGTTGAAGTCAGAATTATTAGCCCCCCTGTTTATTTTTTCCCCAATTTCTGTTTAACGGAGAGAAGATTTTTTCAACACATTTCTAAACATAATAGTTTTAATAACTCATTTCTAATAACTGATTTATTTTATTTTTGCCATGATGACAGTACATAATATTTTACCAGATGTTTTTCAAGACACTTCTATACAGCTTAAAGTGACATTTAAAAGCTTAACTAGGTTAATTAGGTTAACTAGGCAGGTTAGGATAATTAGGCAATTTATTGTATAACGATGGATTGTTCTGTAGACTATTGAAAAAATATATAGCGTAAAGGGGCTAATAATTTTGACCTTAAAATGTTTTTTAAAAAAATTAAAAACTGCTTTCATTCTAGCCGAAATAAAACAAATATGACTTTCTCCAGAAGAAAAAATATTATCAAACATACTGTGAAAATTTTCCTGATCTGTTAAACATCATTATAGATATACAGTATATATATATATATATACAAGGTTTCCGCTACATTCATTCTTCCGTGACCGCCACACCAAAATTCATCCCGCCACGGCTACATTACAACCCATTTAAAACATTCAGTCGTATTTTTTTATAGCGGGTTATAATCGCTCCAAAACATATTGAAAGGTAAGTAAATTAAACAGCGCAAACTTTTCTGTAATCGTAGTGCTGTGCGCTGTTTGTTCAACCCTTTAAGGTGACATGCTGACTGACTGACAGCTGTGTGATGCGTGAACACGGCCTAGCTTTCAGTTAAGATGAACACAGTTTCCATATAAGTATACTTTATTGACAAAGGTCATGGCTCTGCATACAATGACTTTATCTTGCTGGAATTTATAGCCGTTTCACTTTACTTCAGGACGCGTTAATGTCGCAAAACACACAAAAACGCACTAAATCGCACTTCAGCAGTGTCTATTAGTCAGCGCACATAAAGATCTGCACTTGAGCAGAGTATATTTGAGGGCGTGCAAGACGTTTTGTGCAAGAAACAGAGGAAATCGGCGCGCAAGCAAAGAGATTTGCATGCTCGTATTACATGTATGCGATCTCGACTTGATACTGCGTGTAATGTTTGTCTTTAAAATAGTTGGCAGATCTGTGTAAAAAGAAAAAGCCTGCCGCCACAGCTGGAAAAAATCCTAGAGGAAACACTGAGCAACAAATAATAACTTGACTTCCAATTGATTATTTGGAAAAGTGGCAGAAGGTAGCTTTTTCAGATTAATCATCTGTTGAACTGCATCTCAATCATCACAAATACTGCAGAAGACCTATTGGAATCAGCATGGACCCAAGATTCTCACAGAAATCAGTCAAGTTTGGTGAAGGAAAAATCATGGTTTGGGGATACATTCATAGGGGTGTATGGCAACATCAACAGCCTGAGGGTATCAAGATATTTGTGCTGCCCATTACATTAAAAACCACTGAGAGGGCAAATTCTTCAGCAGGATAGCGCTCCTCCTCATACCTCCACATCAAAGTTCCTGAAAGCAAAGAAGGTCAAGGTGCTCCAGGATTGGCCAGCCCAGTCACCAGACATGAATATTATTGAGCATGTCTGGGGTAAGATGGAGGAGGAAGCATTAAAGATGAATCCAAAGAATCTTGATGAACTGTCCTGCAATAATTCTTTCTTTATTTGAGTCATTGCAGAGATGTATGGATATAGTCGTCCAAGCTCATGTGTAACAAGGGGGTGTGACATTGACAAGAGGGGTGAGGATCCAAATGCAGGGTTTTATTAACAGGATGGTCAGGCAAGCGATGGTCAACACAGGAACAAACAGATGTATAAGGGCAATCCAGGGTCGTAGTCAAAATAACAGGCAGAAGGTCACAAGGCAGGCAGCTAACAGGAAAAACAAATAAACGAGGCGAGGATCAAAAACACGACAAAGCAAGACAAAGGTAACGCGTTGTAATGTCACTAAACAGATAACAAGACTCAGCAACATTGTGTGTGTTTGTGCTGTTCTTATAGTCCAAGTAATCAGTCTGTGAGGAGTTTCAGCTGTGTGAGTGTTTGCAGTCACTGGTGACTTGGAGCAGGTGTGTGTGTGTTGTATGACTGAATATGAGTCCATAACATGGCGGCTTTGTAGTTTATATAATGTAATGTAATGTGTATTTATATAGCGCATTTATGGTGTATGACAATACACCCAAAGCGCTTCACAATCATGAGGGGGGTCTCTCCACACCACCACCAGTGTGTAGCATCCACTTGGATGATGCGACGGCAGCCACAGGACAACGGCGCCAGTGCGCTCACCACACACCAGCTATTGGTGGAGTGAAGAGACAGTGATAGAGCCAATTCGGTGGATGGGGATGATTAGGAGGCCATGATGGGTAAGTGCCGATTGAGGGACTTTGGCCAGGACACCGGGGTTACATCCCTACTCTTTACGAGAAGTGCCATGGGATTTTTAATGACCACAGAGAGTCAGGACCTCGGTTTAACGTCTCATCCGAAAGACGGCGCCCACCGACAGTGTAGTGTCCCCTTCACTTCTTCACTTTTATTGGGGCATTAGGACTCACACAGACCACAGGTTGAGCGCCCCCTGCTGGCCTCTCTAACACCAAATGTGAGTGTTTACCAGCGATCTCTGGTTGTTAGATCGCTGGTGATCGTGACATTATGGGATTCATACACAATATTAATTCTTTTTCCACTGCACTGACTTTATATTCTATACTGTAGATTATTTCTGTTAAGTGACAAGACTTTTGTCTAAGTAAAGTCAGACTGTACTGTCCTATTTAAATAATTAAAAATCAAGGCAGGATCATATTTTATTTAGGTAAAATAAGCGTAATCTAGAGGCCTTTGCTTTATAAGCCACTTATGATACCAAATGATCAACTAGACGTCAAATTATTACTATTAGTTGTTCCTAAAACTTGGATAGACGGCAAGACTTTTGTCAGGTAGTGTATATGCACAAATATAATATTGTAAAGCTTCTTTTAGACAATATTAATTTAAATGAGAGATTTGTGAGGGGTGTTCTCATATAGGTTGAGCATTGTATATTCTATTATGGTAACACTTTACTTGAAGTGGTGTTCATGAAGACTGTCATGAAACCTTTAGTCATGACATGACACACGTCATGAATGTAAATGGGATTTTATGTATGCTTATAACAACTGTTGTTAATTGTTATTTCCTCAGTTATGTCATTTTAAATTAAAGATGACATTGTCGTGACCATTACCAACACAACATAACTTGTCATAAATCTGTCATAAACATGATTGTCATGAGCCCATTATAATTGTGTCATGAACATTTTGTTCTGATCACGTTTTCAGTGGAATGAGCTGTATTTGCCATTAAAATGTTTCATTAAAAGTGCCATTACTCTGTCAAATTATGTTTAACTGCGTCATTAATATTTAATTACATTTTAATGACTAATTCAGCTTATACCACTGCAGTTGAGGTCAAAAAAATATTAATGACACTATTATCAAATTCATCACACATTCATAATGACTTCATACGTTTAGTTGTCTTGGTAATGTCAAGTTTTCATGACAAAGACAAAAACAGCTTGTAATCTATTTGTTTATGTCAAGTTGTCATAAAAACAATGTCATCTTTACATTTAATGTCATAACTGAGAGAATGACACTTAATGACAACTATCATAAGCATGCATAAAATCTCACTCACATTGATGATTATAAAGGTTTAATGACAGTAATACGAACAGCTCTTCAAGGAAAGTGTTACCTATTACAATACTTCTGTCATGAACACTCTAGGGATTTAATATGGTAATAAATATGTATATGGAAATGTTGATGCATTTGGTCTTGGCAGTGTAGATCTGCTACGCTGCTGCTGCTGCTTGGATTATTATGACAGAGCAAGTACCAAGCCATGCTACTGCCAGTATATACACAGACATGACATCTGAGGATATAATGGCCCGTTTCCACTGAGTGGTATGGTACGGTACGCTTTTATGGCCGTTTCCACTGTCAAAAGGTACCTAAAAGTGAACTGTACTGTACAACTTTTTAGGTACCCCTTGCAAAGGGTACCTAGCACGACAAAAGGGTACCAAATGGCAGAGCTAGACACGCAACTGATCGCTATTAGTTTACAGAGAAGTGACACTCGCACATTCACAAGCAGAATGAAAACAAAGAAACCGCCATTTTTAAATACACAGCCGAGACATTACATCGTAATACTATAGGCATATAATAACAAGCCATGGTCGACCCGAGCTCAAACAAACCCTGTCGTTGTTTTAATGTACAGCCACAAAGCCAAGAAGAACAAAACCTGCCGTGTCCTGTTTTTGTTTTACGAGGCCGTCTAAAAGTGCGAGCGATATCACTTTCTCCAGGGAGCTCGCAATCGCTCGTGTGCACGTCTATATTTGAAATAACAAACTTCTTGATCTGATGATAATAATGTCTGCATGATTATTGAAGTGCTTCTGACATCCGATCCTTTCATAAATGGACAAACGCGAGAGTGAAGCGCGAAAAAACAAAGAGAAGCCCGAAAAAACGAGGGAGGGAATGATTCTTAACCAACCTAAAACATGAACAAACTGCCATGTTTAACTATTATCATCGCCTTTTGGACTATTATGAACTCAGAATGATGGAATTACTTTCTAACAAGAGGTTACATGTGCTGGTGAAGATTAAAGATACAGATGAGAGGTTTGCACTGACTGTGGGCAATATACTGCGTGTTGTTTTTGAACCCAAATAAGATCTAAATGTATGCTGTGTGTAGTTTTCTGTAATTGTTATCCTTGGTACCCTTTAGACAGTGGAAACGCAAGCCTGATAAAGGTGACCTGTACCAACCTGTACCGTATCGTACTGTACCAGTCAGTGGAAATGGGCCAAAACACGCTGCTGCTGCAAACATAATATACATGTAACCCCTTAGCAGATCTAAACACAGGTGGAGCTGGGGTGGAGGAGGGTCTTCGAAAACGCGGCACAGCTTAAATAGTGTAGAATAACGCAAAGCTTTTAAATTGATGAGGAGCAAGCTCAATGGCTGCCAAGGTGACAGCAATAGATATATACATTAGATGTCGCCTACCCTGCTGTTGTCTATTAGAATGAATGCGTCAATAGAGCCGTCATTTTAGTACAGGGTAGCGCTCCTTTGAAATGAATGCGGGACCAAGGTGAAGTGGAGGACTGTGGCCATCCAAAGCCAGAGAAATACACATATACACATATATCTATGATCGGGAGTTTTCCCCAGTGGTCCATATGCAAATATTGTTTTGAATTACAAAATATTATAATTTTACATCACTTTTCTACACTGATGGATGTGACCGCACGGGCATAACCGACAAAGATTATGTGTTTGTGTGCGTGGTAATGTATTATCCTCCTTCCCTGTTTAATTTGATCTAATCCATGTCCTAAAACACACCCCCTTTCCTGCTTTCACTTCTCATTCTGACGGACGGAGGGATTCGTTTGTGAATGAATCTCCGTTATGAACGACTTGTTTACTTAGTCGACAATAATACAAGTTTCTAGCAGCGCAACATCTTGTTGTCATATTTCATAACATTGTTTGCTTATTTTATTCAACAAAACTAGCATAAGCCTAGAATTTAGTGCGAGTTGGTACTACTTTGTCTTATGGTGAATGCAGGAGACTATTATCATCAAATAACACTTGTTAAGCACAAAAGTTCATAACACAAAAACATAAGAAACGAAATCCTACCCATGAAATGTTCTGCCTTTGTGGTTTGTTTTCTTTGTTTGCTCGTTACTACATCCATACACAGCGCTAAAGTCCAGCATCTTCACTTTGGCACACTGTCTTGACTAGTGCGTTTGAATGACGTTTGTCCTAGGAGCACTGTACCAATGCGGCGGCGCTATTGACGCATGCTCAGGGTCCCTATATGATATCTAGTGTATATATCTATGGTGACAGCAACAAATCTAGGTAACCTATCAGCCTCCAAGCGCCTAGAGTTTCATGTCAGAAATTTCACAGGTTTTTTACTGTGCTATTTTCAGAACAAAAATAATTTCTGATAATGATGTTCATTCATTCATTCGTTTATTCATTTTCTTTTGGTTTAGTCCCTTTATTAATCTGGGGTCGCCACAGCGCAACGAACCACCAACTTATCTAGCATATGTTTTACGCAGCGGATGCCCTTCCAGCAGCAACCCATCACTGGGAAACACCCATACACACTCATTCACACACATACTGATAATGATGTCTGCAGAATAAATAAATATATTCAGCTGCAATGATATCTGAATATTATTGTTCATATAAACTATTCACTGTTTTTTTTACTCCTCGTTTGTGGATTTTCTCAGCAAGGATGTCCTCTGGTGTTGAATAAGAACAAAACTAATTACATGTGCCAGTTTAACACCAATATCAGTATATTGAAA
>LR812530.1:42427518-42497520 GCA_903798195.1 Danio kyathit
CCTCGTGTTTGCACGGGTTTCCTCCGGGTGCTCCGGTTTCCCCCACAGTCCAAAGACGTGCTATAAGTGAATTGAATAAACTAAATTGGCTGTAGTGTATGAGTGTGTGTGTGTGAATGAGCGTGTATGGGTGTTTCCCAGTACTGGATTGCAGCTGGAAGGGCATTCCGCTGTGTAAAACATATGCTGGATAATTTGGCAGTTCATTCCACTGTGACGACCCCTGATGAATAAAGGGACTAAGCCAAAGGAAAATGAATGAACAACTTTAAATAGAAAAGTGAGCAAACCCCTTGCCTTAAAAGAAAAAAGTTTACTTTACTTTGACGTAACTTGGAATTGTTTAGTTGACTTCATTATAATAATTATGCACAAGAAGTAAATGATAATTTAAAGTCAATAAGTTTACTCAAATTTTTTTTTAGTAATATCAACTAATCCTAGCAGCTAATCTAAAAGCTAGCTCTCTGCAACTCTCACATGGTCGGCCACTGAAGCTAAGCAGGGCTGTGCACAGTCAGTACCTGGATGACATTGGAAAGCTAGGTTGCTGCCAGAAGTTGTGTTAGTGAGACCAGCAGGGGGTGCTCTACCTTTGGTCTGTGTGGGTCCTAACACCCCAGTATATTGATGGGGACTCTATACTGCACAGTGAGCGCCGTCTTTTGGATGAGATGTTAAACCAAGGTCCTGACTCATTAAAAATCCCAGGATGTCCTTCGAAAAAGAGAAGGGATTGGCCCACTGGCCTCTGTCCATCATGGCCTCCTAACCATCCCCATATCATAATTGGGTTCATCACGTCTCCTCTCCACCATCATCTGGTGTGTGGTGTGAGATCTGGCGCAATATGGCTGCCATTACGCCATTCAGGTGAATGCTGCACACTGGTAGTGGATGAGGAGACCCCCCCCCCCCCCCCCCCCTATTATTATTTTTATTATTATTGTTATTATTATTATTAATAATTTTTACAGTGTTATAAAGAGACATGCATGGCGCTGCGTGGCGCAATGTAGTGCAACGCCGAACGGCGCATCTGGTGTGCGACCCCCTTACAGAGTCTCTTCAAGAAGAACTTGAACCATATGGATTAATCAACGTTGATTCATTCATTCATTCATTCATTCATTTTCCTTCTGCTTAGACCCTTATTTATCAGGGATCACCACAGCGGAATGAACCACCAACTATTCCAGCATTTGTTTTACGCAGCGGATGTCCTTCCAGCCGGAACCCAGTACTGGGAAACACCCATACACTCTTGCATTCACACACACTCATACACTACGGTCAATTTAGTTCAACCAATACACCTATATAGTATGTCTTTGGACTGTGGGGGGCACTCAGTGTAGACAGAAAAGTAAGAATGTTGATTCAGTTTTCAAAAATTGTTCAATGTTTATAGAAGTACCAGAGTTTTGGGTGAATAGACTTCAGACGAAGAGACAGATTTCACTTCGATTTGATTTAAAATGTCTTAATTATTTGAATTTATTTAAAAAAAAAAAGATTATGTGTTTGTGATGACACAAGAGTGGGTAAATGATGATTTTTTATTTGTTTTTGGAATAAACAAAACTTTTATGTTTATATATATATATATATATATATATATATATATATATATATATATATATATATATATATATATATATATATATATATATATATATAATGTTATATATATTTATAGTATAGTGTACTGTATATACTGTATAGTGTGCGGTTATGCAAGTACTATAACTGTGCATTCACACCAAAAGCAGCGAGAGAGTCAATGTAGCTGGAAGATATAAATTTTCAATGGGAGTCGGAGGCGATAAGCGGCGAAGTGCATCTTTGCCAGTGTGGGCGTCAAGAACAGTTGAAATCAAGTCAACTTTATGGTAATGAGCTATGACGATGTTCAGCGGCAAGCAATCAGAATGTTGAAGTCCACTACTTGAGAGGATTCCAGAGAACACAGTCCTTTAAACTTTTGTTTCGACCACAGTTGTTTCCAAAGGTTTGATTATTGCGGTCGCCGGATTTCTTACAGGGACATACATTAAACAAGATAAAATAGAGGGAATGTCATGCTAACTGTAATGACAATACAAAACAGTTTGCTGCATCTGAATATTTCAGACATATAGACACATATTAGATAAGAGGTGCAAAGCCACATCACACGAAACAAACTGATCTTCCATTGTTAATGAATTTGTTAAAAAGTGTGCAACATTTTCACGCTAGAAAGCATGTTTTTTGGTCACACTTTATTTTGATAGTCCGTTTGTTGAATTTAAGTTACATTGCATCTACATGCCATCTAATTCTCATTAGAATTTAGGTAGACTGTTAAATTAAGGTTGGGGTTAGAGTTAGTGTAAGTTGACATGTACTTTCAAAGTTTCTTATAGTCAGTTAAATGTCTGTTAAGCAGCAGTATCAACAGATATTAAGCAGACAGTCTACTAATATTCAAATGGCCATCAAAATAAAGTGTTACCTGTTTTTTTCACAGTAATAGTACAATAGCCTGAAATATTTCACCACCTCCGGATTCAATCATGTAGGCACATTAAATGCAAAGGCTGTTTCTCTTTCAAAACAAGAATGCTATTCTACAATCCATACATTCTAAAGTATGTAACATAAACACAGCATAATTTGGGAAAATGTCAACAGCACCGGTAACACAAATTAGCACTGTAGGCGAACACAGTCAAAAAAAAAAAAGCAACAAAGTGTTGGAAAATGTCATTTTATCATCCACAGTATGCTAGAATCTCAAAGGAAAGCTGGCTTGTGAGCGAAAAAATGGAGAAATGCATTTCTCTCCCAAGCATTGATTATCCAGCTCTCTTCTGGGCTGTGTGATTGCATGATTAGAGGGAAAAGAGACACCGAGTGGATGAGAAGTGAGGGAGAACGCCGAAAACTCTCCATTTCGTGACCCTTGGGCCGCACAGCTAGTTTTTTTGGAGGCGAAATGAGTACAATCTGACGAAAATAAAGAGCGAGAGATTAGAATTGGCCAATCTGGAGCAGACGGAGTCAGAAGCGCCCGGACGCTCTCAGACACAGTCGCAGTCCTCCATGGGCGTCTCGGTCAATGTTACGCTTATTTCCATTTCTCATGGAGCCTTTGAAACTGCGACAGAGGTGCCAATGGCCTGATTAAAATTCAATTAAATGATTTTCCTGGAATAAATGTTATCTGCTCTGCTCATTTGCACGTGGTAACCTTGCCTCAGAAGTAGAAACGGACGTTCATGCGGAAAGCGAAGCATATACGGGCTTGAGGAAGACAGAGAAACATTACAGGAAAGTACAATTTTGACTTTTTTCAGACTCTGCAATGTCAAATGATGCAAAGAAAATATGATTAATTCAGTCTAAATCATAGACTGTAAAAGATATGGACGTAGTATCCGTGACGTCACCCATAGGTTTCTGAGCACTGCAAAGGAAGCTACAAGTAGGCGCGGCCAACCATCGCCATTTTGTCTGCGCGTCATCGCACCAAACGCGGGATACCAAATAAGGGCAAAGAGGCGGAGAGTGAGCGGAGCTACAGACGCATGCTGGATTCTCAGCATTTTGCTTAGACCTGGCTTAAAACAGACTTATTACTTTGGGAGAACGCTTAATACTTCATTACCTGTGACTCGTTTGTGTTCTGACCACACGTGCTTGGTTGTAGACTATATCAATAAAGTGTTTAGACTTTTAAAAACACTGTTGTAATACATTGAGCCACTAAACATTGTTCTTATGACGTTTTTCGACACTGTATGACAACGCTTCAGATGACTGTTTTATAGCCTACAACTAATCAATCTGTCAGATTCTGGAGTGCAATACTGGTCTAAAGAACATTTAAATGATAAATGATCTTAAATAAAACAAATACATTTATAGAGATGGTATATAAGCATATAAATTCCCTCACCTGTGAAATGGAGGCAACTTGAACGGTTTGTAAGCACAATTAATTCCACACAGCATGCCATATCATCTGATAATTGCAGAAAATAATTCCAAAAGGCAAATGACGGTGTAAAGAAACATTAAACAAAACAAAAATACGATGTATATGCCGAGCTCAGTGGCTAATTAGCCAGAATCAGCTGAGGTGACGAGACAGCGACCAGCGAGGGCTAGCTGTCACTGAAGTGGCCACGCCCTTAAATATGCAAACTTACTATAACCTAATAAAAACGAAACGGATGAGTTATAAAAAAATTCACCCCCCTCAGAGTTGTTATGAAGGGTAATCATAGCTATATGCACCAAAGCCATCGTTTGTACCAGGCTGTAAACATGTTTTTATCAGCTGTAAAAATGGCCAATTTACCAATGCAGAAAGAAAGCACTTGGACTTCCTGGAGCCAACCCCCCAGGCGAGTCGATGAACTGCAGTTTTAGTTACTTCCGTATTGGCTTCCTGAGGGAGAGCGGGAGGTTGCCGCTTGGTCTAAATACTGTACATCCACTGAGATGTAAAGATTGTCAGAGAGATGTACAGACAGACGGAGGATAGAATGAACAACAGACATGCAGATAAAATGAATGAGAAAAAAACTACAACAGACAAATAGATCAAACAAACAAACAAAACAGTTGTGGAATGAACCGCAGGAATGAATGAAAGGATGAATGTTTAAATGAACACCAGAGTGATTTAGACAGACTGAAATAACAACATATTAAACAATATATTTTGTTTTCATCCAGACAGACAGATCAAACAAACAATAGAATAAATGACAAAACGGTAGACAAACAAATGAAACGAACAGCAGACAGGCAAATAGAATTAACCTAAGAATGAACAACATAATCTTATAGACAGATTGAACAGGCCATAGAATACATGACAGGTAGACATACAGACTGGATGAATGACAGACAGCTGATAGCACCCCAACAATTGCATGAACAACAGACCGAATGAGCAAACAATAGAATCAATGACAAAAACAAGCAGAGAGACAGACAGAATGAATGGCAGAATCAACAACAGAGAGGCAGACAGAGAGGCAGACAGACATAGGGAATGAACAACAGACAGGCTAATGGAACCAAGAACTAAATGATCAGCAAAATGAACAACAGACACAATGAACATACAATAGACATAATAAAAGAAGAATGCAGAGACAAGAATGAACAATAGAATGAGCAATGGAATAAATGACAGAGTCATCAGATCATGATTGAACAAGCGATGGAACAAATGAGAAACGAACAAATGATAGAATGAATGACAGAATGAGGGACTGATTTGGAAGACAAATCAAACAAAGGATGAAAAGAACAAACGATAATACAAACAACAGAAAACTGGACAGATAGGGGATAGACAGGTAGACAGGCAGACAGACAGACAGACAGACAGACAGACAGACAGACAGACAGACGATAGACTGAAGATTAGATACAACGATAGAAAAATAGAATGGAACAATAGATAGAACAATGGTTAGATAGATATATTGATAGACAGATGGATGGATGGATGGATGGATGGATGGATGGATAAATAGATGGATGAATAAATGGATGGATGGATGGATGGATGGATGATGTATGGATGGTAGGGTTGGGCGATGTTGACAAATTTGGCATCGTACGATGTCTGATGTGAACAACGGCGATGGACGATGGTATCGTCGTTGTAGGCGGGGTGGGGGTCTTTGTTGTAAAATTTCAATTAATTCATAATGAATTTAATAATTGTAGCCTATCGTTTTGACTACCTGACCAACATGGTCTTTGCTTTACCCATGACCAAACCATAAATAAATAAAGTTATACACAAATTACCACCTGTCAATCACTTTTTTCCCGCGGGACTCTGGCATGATCAGGCGGAGTGATCTGTGTCCTTATAATGGCTTTTCCCCACAGCTGGTGGCGGAGACGAGACGAGAGTTCGTTTGAAGTTCACTGTAATTTATTGTTATTAATGATAACTTCCTTATTTTATTATTATTATGAGGACATAATAACAAGTAAAGATGCTAGGGCTCGACCGTTTTGGTCACACTTGCGCCTGATATTTTATGCGACCTAAAATATGTATTTGAAAGCATTTGTGCTAGTGCATACATTTTTACCGTGCGACCTGTTTTCACTGCAAAATCCTCACCGCGTGCGGGGATTTAGGAGACATTTATGCAGAATGCATCTTTGCACCTAAAGACGCCAAACGCAGCGCTCAGGAACAGATTAAAACAGTTGTCATGTGAACTTGCTAAAGTAAAAAAGATCGGAATGCTTACAACGCCTTTGTGCACTTCCTATTGGCCCACTGCGCTAGAACTGAACGCAAATGGATTGGTTAATATCAGCTGTCAATCACTCAGTCAACGCCTTCACATGACAGGAGCTACAGCCGCGGAAATGTGACGCGCTGAAGATGAGAGAATGAAAACACTGTAACACTGACAGATTTAGTTTTAGAAACCACCTAAAGTTAAATAATGGCACATCTTATTAGTGATCATGTGCTGAATGTTAATCCACCATTTACACTTTTCCAAGAGTGGATAAAAGACTTCCAGTGGCTTCAAGTCCGCTATGAAAATATCTAAAGCCATTCACTGTAAAGTCTGTGGGACGGGGTTTGCAGGTAACAGCGTTTGCCACTGAATCTACACGTTTTAAGCGCGAGAGGAGCTGTATAATCCTCACAATGTATTTAATCCTTACGATGCTGACAGTGCAAACAGCAGCTATAAGTATAATATAACACAGCTCATGAAAAGACCGTTATTGCTATTAAGATGACATGCAAATAATAAGTTATATATCAATATAAATGTGGGGCGGGGCGATGGATCACGATGCCGGCTCAGCATCGTGAAGTTTATCAGCAATCGGCGATGGACGATGACATCGTCTATCGGCCCAACCCTAATGGATGGATTGACGGACGGCGGGCGGGCGGGCGGGCGGTCGAGCGGGCGGATAGATAGATAGGTAGATAGATAGATAGATAGATAGATAGATAGATAGATAGATAGATAGATAGATAGATAGATAGATAGATAGATAGATAGATAGATAGATAGATAGATAGATGGATGGATGGATGGATGGATGGATGGATGGATGGATGGATGGATGGATGGATGGACAGACAGACAGACAGATAGATGGATGGATAGATGTATGGATGGATGGATGGATGGATGGATGGATGGATGGATGGATGAGATGGATGGATGGAAAGATATGGATAGACGGTTAGATGGATGGATGCATTGATTAATGGATGGATGAATAGATCAGAATGAAAACTTAATGATGGGTGGATGGATGTATAGATGGATGAATGGATGGACAGACAGAAAAAGAAATTGATAGATGGATGGATGGATGTATGGATGGATGGATGGATGGACAGATGGATGGATGGATGGATGGAAAGATAGATGGATGAATGAACAGACAGAGATAGAAAGAAATGGATGGACGGTTGAATGGACGAATGGACGGACAGACACAGAGAGAGAAAGAGATAGATTGATTGATGGATGGATGGATGGATGGATGGATGGATGGATGGATGGATATATCAAAATGAAAACTTGATGATGGGTGGATGGATGTATGAATAGATGGACAGACAGAAAGAGAAATTAATGGATGGATGGATGGATATACGGACGGACGGACGGATAGGCAGGCAGATAGACAGACAGACAGACAGACAGACAGGTAGACAGATAGATAGATAGATAGATAGATAGATAGATAGATAGATAGATAGATAGATAGATAGATAGATAGATAGGTAGGTAGGTAGGTAGGTAGGTAGGTAGGTAGGTAGGTAGGTAGGTAGGTAGGTAGGTAGGTAGGTAGGTGATAGGTAGGTAGGTAGACAGACAGACAGACAGACAGACAGACAGACAGACAGACAGACAGACAGACAGACAGACAGATAGATAGATAGATAGATAGATAGATAGATAGATAGATAGATAGATAGATAGATAGATAGATAGATAGATAGATAGATAGATAGATAGATAGATAGATAGATAGATAGATAGATAGATAGATAAAAACAGTACTAAACTGACAGACGTTCAGTGTTTTACTAGAAAACAAGAGTGCTCTTCATAACTCAGGGGTTTTTGGAAGAACTCACGCTAGCAAGTCAATAAATGCACACGTAACCACAAGAAAACACCTCCACAAGATCACACACACATTCTGAAACACACCTTGAGGCAATAAAACACAATATGCGTATCTCCGGACTAGATGTATAGCTACAAAGATCCTTCAAAATCAATCCCTTACAATCACACTGCTTGCGGAAAGAGATATAAAAGACAAAATGAAGATGGAATAGGAGGAATACAACAGATTCAGAAGCTTACATGCGGCTGCTGGGAGGGATTTTGCGTCCGTCTCTGAACCAGGTAACCTGTGGTTGAGGGAAACAGCGAATGCGAGGTGCTGGTATTACGGCTCCTTCTCCTTGGGATACAGCTTGAGTTCGTTCCCCTTCCTCAAAACTTCCCATATCTATAAACAAGGCAACACACAATGAATGGGAATAATTAGCACGTCTGGAAAATTCTGCAGCTACCAAATAAAAAGAAAAGAAAACTCCTGAAAAGTCTTAGTTTTTCTAGAATTACTTGATTATGAGTTTAAGTTAAAATTGGGGCTAAAATTGAGTTAATATATATATATATATATATATATATATATATATATATATATATATATATATATATATACAGTTATTATATAAAGTTTGATGGCACTTCCTAACTGCAGTAAATATATCGATTGTCATCCATTCATTAATTTTCCTTCGACTTAGTCCCTTATTTATCAGGGGTTACTACAGCGGAATGAACCACCAACTATTCCGGCATATGTTTAACACAGCGGATGCCCTTCCAGCCGGAACCCAGTCTTGGAAAACCCCCATACACTGTCACATTCACACACAAACACTACGCCATTTTAGTTTATTCAATTGACCTATGTAACATATGGGTCGCAGCTGAAGGAATTGATTCCCTAAAAATACCATATCTCTTATTGGTGTGACATTTATGATCAGTAGGTGCCAGGGTGTCTAGTGGTAGAGACCCTGTGCTGACATTCTGTGTTTGCCCAGGTTGCTTGGTGGGCCCTGGGGATCCATTCTTTAGTCCATAATCTGTATTACAGATGGGACGAGAAGGGAGAAAAACCTCCCTTTGTGGACACCATTTACGACTCAAGACATTCCAAAGGAAAACTCCAACTTTTGACACACACGCACACACACCTAAAGACACACTATTGAAGAGAATTATCAGGACTCAAAAACTCACTCCAAATGATATGTAATGTGTGTTTGTAATCTATATGCTCTGCCCTATAGCAAAAGTAGTCAAAAGAGTAAATGCATGCGTTAATTAAGTCTCTTGTCACCTTATATAGTATAGAAATCCCTAGATGCTATCTAATGTGTGTTTAGAATGTCATGTTTAGTATCATTATGTTTCTCCTGCTATTTTCCAACCCATGATACTGAATACATGATAATAGGTTATACGGTTTGCATTCTTTAATGCTCAGAGTTAAAGTCCATTTGAATGTTACGGGAGGATCCTCATCATGCATATCAGCGCTCCAGAGACAAAGAGAATCTCCCGCTCAAAACTTTGCCATGAAACCATTGGTCAGTCAGTAGAAAATGGGTGTGACTTGACCCATAGTTAAAACCCATTCTCTCCCCAGAATCAGGGCAGAAAGGTTCCGAAGAGAGTCTCCACAGGAGTTCCCCCTAAGGGGCCAAGCCTCAGTTCTGTACCCACGTGACTCGCCTGAGTCAACGTTTTCTTATTTTCCGGCAAATTAAACTCAGTTTAAAGTTTGCACCTCGCGTATCCTCCGATCTGCGTCGCAAACTCCACGCATCAGGAAAGGACTCCATCTTCCACGCATCAGAAAAACAACGAGAGAAAGAGACCCACTAAATCCAGGTATTTAGTTATGCGTTAAAGCTGTGCCCCTTTGTTAAAAAGGTGTTTATAATCTTGGTGGTCCTTAATAGTTGTGTGGAACTGAGCGAGAATTGCCATTCTTTTATCTAAACTCTTTACTTCCTCGCTAGCTTTCTTTTCTATGTTTTTGTTGTTATGTTTTGTACGTTTGTTTGTTATATGTTAGACTAGTCAAATAAATCACGCTATAACCACTATGGATTGTCTTTATTTTGCCTCACAGAAAAAGTCACTTAAATGATAGATTTCGCTACATGCTGATTTAAGTTTACCAAACGATTAATCTACTTCACAAGAAGTAGTTATAATTCCCTTTCTAAACAAATGAATAATTACTGAGTCCGCTCAGACGAGCGGGCGAAGTCATTGTTATATTTATTTAGTCAAATTAACTGTAAGTTAATGCAGAATATTAATAATTAATAATAACTCGTTATTATTGATTATTAATATTCATAAACTGAGCAAATTTTGCTACACCTATACCACATGTCTTTGGACTGAACCCGAATGCGAACACAGGGAGCACTTGCAAACTCCACACGGAAATGCCAACTGGCCCAGCCGTGCCACCCTATATAGTTTTTATTCATTCATTCATTCATTTTCCTTTGGCTTAGTCTCTATATTCATCAGGGGTCGCTACAGCGGAATGAACCGCCAACCCTTCCAGCTGCATCCCAGCACTGGGAACAGCCACACACTCTCATTCACACACATACACTATGCCAGTTTAGTTTATACAATTCCCTTATAGCACCTTTTTTTTTGACTGTGGGGGAAACTAGAGCAGGAAACCCACGCAGACATGGGGAGAACCTGCCAACTCTACACAGACATGTCAACTGGCCCAGCTGGGACTCAAACCAGCGACCTTCTTGCTGTGAGGCGACAGTGCTAACCACTGAGCCACCTAGTTTAAATTGTTTTTTATATATTTTTAGAAAATCACAATTGGTCAGAACAACAAAATTTGCAATTATTGTGATTTAAAAAAAGGGTTAATTCCATCAAAATACACATCTCTTAACCCATCTGAAGCAAAAACAATCTGAAAACATGCCACTTTTTGTTATTTAGACCAATTGTCATTGTATGCACATGATTACAAAATGTTTATATTAAATTTGAAATCAATACACTGAAAACAATACTGGGTTCCACACAATTCATCTGTTTTGGGACAACATGAAGGAATTTAGTTAGTTTATTAGGTTTAACAGATTTAATTGGACTGAACATAAAACAATTAAGTTGTTACAAAAAAAAAAACTTACAGAATTGTGTTGTTTCAACTCTACAACTCTATTTAAATAAGTAATTTGAACACATGGCAAGTGTCACTTTTGAGTGTATAAACTTTAAGGAACAGTTTACCTAAAACTGACATTATATAATCATTTACTCATTGAACTCATTACACATTTTCTCGCTGTTTCATTTTTTGTTTTTCTGTAGAGCACAAAAGAAGATACTCTGTAGAATGCTGAAACCCAGTAACCATTGACTTCCATAGTATTTATTTTTCCTATGGATGTCAATGGCTACAGATTTTCAGCTTTCTTTAAAATATCTTAATAACAGAAGAAAAATGATGGATGGATGGATGGCTAGATAGATAGATAGATGAACGGATGGAAGGATGCACAGATGGATGGATGGATGGATGGTTACAAAACATGCTAAATGAATGATAGATAGATAGATAGATAGATAGATAGATAGATAGATAGATAGATAGATAGATAGATAGATAGATAGATAGATAGATAGATAGATAGATAGATAGATAGATAGATAGATAGATGGATGGATGGATGGATGGATGGATGGATGGATGGATGGATGGATGGATGGATGGATGGATGGATGGATGGATGGATGGATGGATGGATGGATGGATGGATGGATGGATGGATGGATGGATAAATGAATGGATGGATGGATGGATGGATAGATGGATGGGTGGATGGGTGGATGGATGGATGGATGGATGGATGGATGGATGGATGAGAATGATAACTTGATAGATGGATGGGTGGACAAATAGATCAGAATGATAACTAAATGATGGATGGATGGATGGATGGATGGATGGATGGATGGATGGATGGATGGAAAGATGGATGGATGTATGGATAAATAGATGGATGGATATATAGTTGGATGGATGATTAGATTAGAATGATAACATAATGATGGATGTATGTATGATGTATGGGTGGATGTAAGTATGCATGGATGGGTGGATAGCTAGATGGTTGGATGGATGAATAGATCAGAATGATACCGTAATGTATGTATGTATGTATGTATGTATGTATGTATGTACTGTGTGTATGTATGGATGGATATATGGTTGGATGAATATATGGTTGGATGGATGAATAGATCAGAATTATAACGTAAGAATGGATGTATGGATGGATGGATGGATGAATGGATCAGAATGATAAAATGGTGGATGGATGGATGGATGGATGGACAGAAAAAAAAACATAAAAATTTGAAACCACTTGAGACAAAACAAATATAGTGAGTACATATTCTATTATATACGAGCATTTAGCATTAACATCTGTCACCATACTAAATCACAACACCTCTACAAACACAAGCAGGACCTTTCATTTCTGGTACAAGTGCCTACAGCAGTGGGTAAAACAGTTGCAGTGTTATTAGCGTTTGTCCCTCTGCCAGAGTCAAAGCAGAGAATGTTCCAGTCTTTTCTAGTGTCTTTCACCATCTGCTTGAGTTGGGCGGTGTTTGACAGACGTGCTCTGACACAGCGCCAGACGTCCTCGTGGCTGCAGTCGGACTGGGGATGATATGTGCCAGCTAGCTATCGGCCATGACAGTGACCAGAACTGACTCATCTGAACGGACATTCACCATGCGTTAAATCAGCAGTCAGTCTTATTTACACCCAGATCTGATTCAGCAGAATAAACGTCCTTGCAGTCAGTCTAAAAATGGAAAAGAGTAGCTAACTAAACTTTGGTGGAATTAAACAGATTTTCACTCAAATTGTGCATTTTTAAAATGTTTTTCCTTTTATTTTCCTCATCCTGATGTCATTCTAACCTTGTAATATTATAACTTTCATAAATAACAAAAGCAAGTCTAATACAAAGGAAGAAAGAAACATGGGGTCAGAATGACATGATTGTTAATTTGTGACAAAACCTTCCCTTTAGGGTAACTTTTCTTTTTGTTAGCAAAGAAAGTTAGAAACGGACACCGTATGAAAGTATGGAACGGATATGGATACACAGCACGGGAGAGATTTAAAAATCAAAGAAAGCGTCTTTATTATCGAGAGCATTATTCATCAAAAAGCTAATTAAGTAAAGCCACTTAAAAAAAATAATACAATATCCAGCATGGCAATGTCCTGCCTTTGATATCACAATGCCATTTTCCTCAGCATTGGCTCCTGTATTTGATTGCACTCACTTCATCCTTCAAAAGAAACGGAAGGTAATTGGATGTCAATTATTACACAGGTGCTTGAAAGGGAAATGAGAAAAGCAAATAAGCTCTAAGTACTTCCATCTTGACCAGAAGTGAAGTACCTCCACCCATTTCCTGATATGAAGGGTGATAATAAGAAGCGATGGACCGATACCTCAGCCAGTCTGATTAATTGGACAACAGTCGGCCATTTTGAGATAATTAGCATTGGATGCTAACTGCAAGCACATGGTGATATTATATCTACTAGATATGAAAAATGGTTATTTTTGCTTGTAACCTCAATATTGTTGACTAAATTGACAAAATTTGTCTCTCTGGATTGGGAGAATAGTAGAATTATGGTGTGAAATGCTATATTTTACAAAAATATTGACAATATTATGACACTTGGTGCATATATTATAAAATAATATATTTTAACATAATAATATAATAAAAATAATAATAATTCCCCTACTGTGCAATTAATGTGCAATACTTTCTCATACGCTCTTGTACACAGCACCTTATAAAAATATACAATGCAATACTTTCTCACACGCATTTGTACACAGCACCTTATACCTGTATATTTATAACAAATGTGTACATACAATTCAACATCCAGATCTTTTTGACTAACTGCATCTCTGTTTAATGTTTATCGCCTTTTTCTTTTTCTCACACTTAATTTTGTGTTGTCACTTGTCACTTTATGTACACTGAAAGCTTCTGTTGCCAAAACAAATTCCTTGTGTGTGTGAAGCACACTTGGCAATAAAACTGATTCTGATAATATTATATATATATATATATATATATATATATATATATATATATATATATATATATATATATATATATATATATATATATATATATATATATATATATATACATACAGTTGAAGTCAGAGTTATTAGCCCCCCTGAATTATTAGCCCCCCTGTTTTTTCCCCAATTTCTGTTTAACAGAGAGAAAATTTTCTCAACACATTTCTAATCATAATAGTTTTAATAACTCATTTCTAATAACTGATTTATTTTCTCTTTGCCATGATGACAGTAAATAATATTTAACTAGATATTTTTCAAGACACTTCTATACAGCTTAAAGTGACTTTTAAAGGCTTAACTAGGTTAATTAGGTTAACCAGGCATGTTAGGGTAATTAGGCAAGTTACTGTATAACGATGGTTTGTTCTGTAGACTATTGAAAAAAAAAAATAGCTTAAAGGGGCTAATAATATTGACCCTACAAGGTTTTTAAGAATTTAAAAACTGGTTTTATTCTAGCTGAAATAAAACAAATAAGACTTTCCAGAATTAAAAACATCATCAGACAAACTGTGAAAATTTCCTTGCTCTGTTAAACATCATTTGGGAAATATTTCAGAAAAAAACATTCAAAGGGGGTCTAATAATTCTGACTTCAACTGTGTATACACATATACATATATACATATATATATTATAGGTGGGCATAGATTTTTTTTTTCTAGATTAATCTAGATTAAAATGGCTCATTTGAATTCTGCCGAAGGCATTCAGAATATGAGTGCTACCAAAATAATAAGTCTTTGAGAACGGGTTTCTCAAGCCAGGTGGCGCATTAGACAAGGGGCTCATCTCCTGTTTCCAAAATGCATCACAAACTGCTTGAGAAACTGTTCTACTATGATAATTGGTGATGAAAATAAATGATGTTCAATAAGATGTACTTGTGTTTACTAACTGTTTATGCAGTTAAACATTAATTTTGAACTGTAGGCCTACATTAGCTCCAAACAGCGATTTCATACTTGCTTTTGATGGCAAGTTCACAGAGCCCTGACGGTGCGTCAAACATTGAGTATGTTTACATGGGCAACAATACTTTAATACGATTTTAATATGATTAAAACAATACTCTGATTAAAAGTCTACCATGTAAACAGCGATTTTTGATTACCTTAATGCGACTAAAGTCATAACTGAACTAAACAGAAATGGAATTGAGACGTGGAGTTTGCAGATATTAGTTGCATTACTGACAAACTATTACCGTCATGTAAGACTTTTCGCCATATTTTCCGACAAGATCCACACAGGCAGCTGTAAGTAAAAGACCGCACACACACTAGGGTTGTGCCGATAGACGATAGTATTGTGTATCGACGATAGGCAAAGATATCACCGAGAGCTGAGACTTATGACGATTTTAAAGACGATATTTAGCTCGTTTCGCATTAATGTAGACCCATTACATGTTTTACTTGCATTACTGAATAAAATGAATAGCATGGTTATTTTTAATCTTCATCATTAATAATAAATGAACCCCAAATAATTTGACGCTTCAGGTGTTTGCATCAACATCACTTGACCAACTCTCTTGCGCTCTCCTACTCCTTCTCTCTCAGCAGCTGCTGCTGCACGTGAGGGCACTACACAGCCACATCTCACAGCAAATTCATTTGCAACTTTGTTGCATAAAAATAATAGGCTAAATAACAAAACGGGATTTAATTAACAAACAAGTTAAATAAAACTATTTGTAAAAACGAAACAACTGAAAAAGAAAATGAAAGAACTAAGAGCTGAAACCAGTTTAAATGTTCTGGAATAAAAGGTGTTGCGGTAATACACAAGCATTGGTCATTTAAGACAGCACTCTTGCAAGATTCTCTTATGCTTTCACAAAAAAGTTATTTATCTTTCATTTATATCCGTTATTAAAAGCCTATTTAAGTTTTAAGTAGCCTATTTTTTCAGTGCATGTATTGACTGCTTCTTTAAATACAAAGAACATATGTGCCTTATTTGTGTTCAATTCGATGGAATGATAAACACGGACATGCACATTTGTTTAGAAAACAGCCTATTTATTTAATAAAAAAAATGTTAGGCCTATATTTATTTATAGGCTATGAATGTATTTTTTTTTTGTTTATTTAAAGTGCACATGTCAACAGGAATAAATAATTCTGAAAACACAAGGGATATGACATGACCAGCAGAGTTAACTCATGAAATATTGAAAACAGTCTTTCCAAATTAAACCAGTCTTTAGAGCAAGTAAAAAAGATACCATCAGTCCTTAAGTGAAACACTGAAACAACGGTTTCAGCAAAACAGTTCATCAAGGATTGGCCATGGAATCAGATAGAAGTGAGATGGATTGTCCCTTTTTGTCCAGGTCCTGCTTTGGGGTCTTAAAGTGCATCATAAGAAAGCCCTATTTGAGTATAAGAATAAAATGTTCCTCAAATGAGGGCACCAACAAAGGACAGCAAAGTGAAGAAGCCATTTCATGTGCTGAGCACAAACTTCCGGTCTACTGCTTCTTCTCTACCTCCTTTTAAGCAGGTTAAAGACTCAATACATAGAGCGCCCCCTAAAGGTTGGGATAGCTACTACAGGAAGAAATTTACACAAATTGTGACAGAAAAAATTCTAAAGTGTTACCCTAAATTGTATGTCTCATTTTGGTTACAGTGAAACCTATTGGCCGAAAGGGATAAAAATACATCTTCTTACTAGCCATTGTATTTACGATCTTTTTTAAACTATTTGACTAAAATCTTCTTAAAATGACTTTAATTGCTCTCATTGGTCTGATGCGAAAGCTACTGTTTTGCATTTTGTTGCGTTTTTCGACACATTTGATGGCAAGATCAGACATGTTGCAAGTTAATTGGGTAACATTTTAAATTAATGGTCCAATTAGTTAATTTATTTAGTACTACGTTAACAAACAATTTGGTAACAGTGAAACCTATTGGTCAAAAGGGATACACAGTTAAATCGTATTACTAACCATTGTATTTATGATACTTTTTAAAAATAAAATGACTAATTCCTCCCATTGGGCTGATGCTTGCTTATTCTGCTTATGTAGTGATTGCTGCTTGTAGTTTATCTACTGTATGCTTTATTTATCTATTTATCTACCTATTTATTTATTATATTTTATTTTTGTACACTATTTATTATATTATATTATAATATATTATATTATATTATATTATTTGTTTGTACAATACGTATTATAATAAATACATCATTTGTAAAAGTTGATTTCCTTAAATAAATAAATACATTAAAAAATTAAAAAAAATAAACAGGTAAAAACAAAATATAAAAAAATATATATTTTCAAATGAAAACATATATACTTCAAATGATTATATTATATTATATTATATAATATTATATTATATTATATTATATTATATTATATTATTTTATATTATATTATATTATATTATATTATATTATTCATTCATTTTATTTTCGGCTTAGTCCCTTTATTAATCTGGGGTCGCCACAGCGGAATGAACCGCCAACTTATCCAGCACGTTTTTACGCAGCGGATGCCCTTCCAGCCGCAACCCATCTCTGGGAAACATCCACACATACTCATTCACACTCATACACTACGGACAATTTAGCCTACCAAATTCACCTGTACTGCATGTCTTTGGACTGTGGGGGAAACCGGAGCACCCGGAGGAAACCCACATGAACGTAGGGAGAACATGCAAACTCCACACATAAATGCCATCTGACCCAGCCGAGGCTCGAACCAGCAACCTTCTTGATGTGAGGCGGCAGCACTACCTACTGCGCCACTGCGTCCTATATTATACTATGTTATGCTATATTATATCATATTATATCATATTATATCATATTATATTATATTATATTATTTTATATTATATTATATTATATTATATTATATTATATTATATTATATTATATCATATTATATTATATTATTTTATATTATATTATATTATATTATATTATATTATATTATATTATATTATATTATATTATATTATGAATGTGTGTGAATCAGCACGTATAGGAAGTCACCAAGAAGCATATTGATTAAAGACAGGAAGTTGCTTTTGACTCTCCCAATAAAATCAAACTTCAATAATGACCAGAAACATGCGGCAAGAGGTCAGTGGGCAATGAAAGTTGAATTTGGCTTGAAACACCAGAGGCTCGGCACTCGGTTCAATCGCAGCAGCTGTTCCTCGTGCTAAACAGATTATAAAGCGCAGGAATGAATTAAATTCGGAGAGAGCGAAGTGATTGGTCGGCACAACCTCATCAATCTAATGAGGAAGTTTGAGTGGACCAGCTGTGCCATTGGAGAGGAGCTTTTAATGAAACAGAGGTACAGCACCTCACCAACAGCTGCCGGTCCTCTGAATACAACACACACACAATTACACTGCCTAGTAGGGGTGTGTGATACCAACAACAACAAAAAAACTATATATATATATATATATATATATATATATATATATATATATATACATATATATTAGGGCTGTCAATTGATTAAAAAAAATAACTAATTAATCACACTTTTTTTGTGATTAATCATGATTAATCACGAAAGTAATTAATCATGATTAATCATGATTAATCACGAATCAAAAAAAAAAAAAAAAATTCCAAAATACAGGCATTGCAAATATGGAAATTGGAAAATTACAATAATAATAAAGTATTGAATACAAACAATTCATCACCTTAGAATTATAAGGTTCTATCTGACATTTTTGTCAAAATTGAGTTATTGACATATTCTTATTAAATGACAACTTATTTACATTATGGGATGTTTTTTATAAGTTGTTTACATTTTAAGACAATTTATTAAAAAAAACTAAACAAAAAAAAACTAATGTTACACACATACTGTTTGCTATGCAAAAACTTTGAAGCTCAATATCTCAAAATCAATCAGAACGCAGATAGAACATTATAATTCCAAGGTGACTAATTGTACTCATTGTAAAGTTGTATTGCGAGTTGAGAACCTTAATTATAAAGTAGAAACAATTTTGCCTAGTCCTCCCTAACATTTAGCCAGTTGCAGTATATTGATATTATCGGGGGACAACACACACACACACACACACACACAGAGAGAGAGAGAGAGAGAGAGAGAGAGAGAGAGAGAGAGAGAGAGAGAGAGAGAGAGAGAGAGAGAGAGAGAGAGAGAGAGAGAGAGAACGCGCAGCACAGCGCACTCCCTTCAGATCATCAACACGCACGATCGCGTTGATCAAATTTTGCTTAAACTAAGCGTTCTTAAAGTATGGCTGTACTTCTCAAGCAAGGATTCTGACACAGCAAAGCAGACGCTTTACAAAAGTTGCGTGTGGGAAACACGTCAAACTTAATGAAACATTTGAGGGCGCTTGGAGTCAACTTAGAGAGGAATGGGCTGTCTTTGACAGCTTGCGACATCATCTGCCACTTTCACTGAGTACATTTACATGGATCCATATTATCCTTTATCCATATTTCTTTACACATTAAACACACGCAGGGCCGGAGCAAGCTGAACTGGCGCCCTCAACCCGAAAGTGAAACAGAAAGTTACCGGTTTGCAGATGAAAGTGAGAACCGGGAGGGAGCAGGTGGGAGTCGAAATGAGATGAACGTGAGGACAGGGGGGTTCGCTCACTATTCTGCCACCCAAGGCGGTCGCCTCTATGGAAGCGCTGGCCCTGAATACATGTCGGCCACAACAGGAAATAAAAAAAACCTGCAACTGCGTTAAATGCTTTAATTTTTTTTAACGCGTTAAATAGTTCAAATTAATCATGTGCTAATTTTGACAGCTCTAATAAATAAATAAATATGGGGTGGCACAGTGGCTCAGTGGTTAGCACTGTCGCTTGATAGCAAGAAGGTCACTGGTTCGAGTCCCGGCTGGGTCAGTTGGCATTTCTGTATGGTTCATTCCGCTGTGGCAACCTCTGAAATAGAGACTAAGCTGAAGGAAAATGAATGAATGAATGAATGAATAAATGGATAAATAAATCGAAATATTTTTTGAAATGATAATTAAAGGATATTTCTTGTATCTTGTGCACTTTAAGTTGCTGCTTTAAAGTGATAGTTCACCCAAAAATAAAAATAACTTCAGTTTCAAGTCGTTCTAGATATTATGAAAAATGTTAGTAATCTGTAACCATTGACTTCCATAGTAAAAGCAAATACTATGAAAGTCAATGGTTACAGGTTTCCAACATTTAAAAAAATATGTATCAAGTGACGGTTATATCAAGGTATAACTAAATATATACAAGATAAATACAAGATGTATATCAAGTATAAATATCAATATATACAAGGTTGAGTAATGATGACAGAATTTTAAGTTTTGGTGAACTGTCTCTTTAATGATTGGTTCACTAAAGATTCATTCAAGTGAGCCATTCAAAACAGCTTATTCATTTAGGCTGCACTTGAAATTGCATATCTCTCGAGCAGGTATTTATTTTAATACCTGAAGGCTTCACAATCATAAATGACTTGTTATCATGCGAATCACTGTAAAATGTGAGTATTAACTTTTTTTTTGTTGAACTATTGTATAAAATATCACATTTGTGATTGTGATTGCAGGCTGATATTGAAGAAAACAACACTATTCCTTCTGTGATTTTACTTAAAGTAATATTGCACCCGGCGATGCAGTGGCACAGTAGGTAGTGCTGTCGCCTCACAGCAAGAAGGTCGCTGGTTTGAGCCTCGGCTGGGTCAGTTGGCGTTTCTGTGTGGAGTTTGCATGTTCTGCCTGCATTTGTGTGGGTTTCCTCCGGGTGCTCCGGTTTCCCCCACAGTCCAAAGACATGGGGTACAGGTGAATTGGGTAAGCTAAATTGTCCGTAGTGTATGAAAAACAAAAAAACTCATAAAGGTTTGGAACCACCTGAGGGTGAGTAAATAGTAAGTAAATGTTCATTTTGGGGGTGAAATACCCCTTTAACAATATCATATCTTAATACATATATTTAAAGCCCATACAATAATATACAGTAGTTTGCTTAATATATCACTTAAATTGTAGATGCATTTTAAATACATTCTAAAAGTTGTCATGATACTTTCATTTTTTAAATGAGTGAAGTAAAAATTCCTTTCATATTACACACAATTACTTACAATCAACTTCTAGTAATAATCACACACAAACACAGAAATCCAAAGTGCTTAAGAGTTACTCACATGCCACTTGTACTTCAGTTCTCCTCTGTAACAAAGCTCCGACTCGGTTCCTCACAATGCACCTGTAGAAGCCAGCATGCGATCTGTCCAGGGATGGTATCAAATACCTGCAAGAAATAAAACATAGCAGGGCTTATTCTCCGAAACGACAATAATGACTATGCATTAAGCATAACATATAATGGCCAGCTGTTAGAGTGCTTTTCATGAGTGATTCATAACCATTTTTATATATATGTTTCATAAGTACAAATGACTTTCATTCTGCCATGGCAGGTCCTTCACAAACTGAACATCTAGTTCCATAAAATATCCATAAAACAGCAGTTTTCCATATTTTGTGATTCATGTTTTTATTCTTCCCAGTTTGTTTATTGCATTATGTGACCTTAATCTTATCTCCAACAACTTTTAACCTTGAAAAGTTGGAAATAGTGACTTCTATTTACATTTTTAATAGTTTAAAGTGATATATTGTCTGGGTTGGTGTTGTATATTAAGTTACAAAAATTCCATTAATTTTACAGACTTATTTCTCGATATATCATTTTGTGGTGGGAAGAGCGTGGCCGAACACCCAGGAAGGGGGTAGAGCGAGTGGAGACACCGGCAGTTGGTGAGAAGCCCAATCAGAAATAATTAATAGCACCTGTTTTCTCTAGTGATTGGGCCAGAGAGACACCTGCTGCGTCCCAATCCGCATACTATCCGTCCTAAATATTATGTAAAAATAGAATTAGTATGTCCCAAATCGTAGTATGTTGAAAAGAGAATGCCAAAAATTCCTGGATGATTTACTATTTCCGGTCAAAATTTTAAGTGTAGAAGCGTCCATACTCTAACGGCTGATATTGCCCACAGTACATTGCGCGTTGGACGTGAATTCGATTAGAAATACAAAACGCGGGTGAAAAATGTAAACAAACTACAAATATGATGGACGCGCGAGACCAACCGTCAAGCAGAGAGGCTTCAGTAAAGACTGTGGCTGTGTCCCAAACCGCCTACTACTCATTAGGTACTTCATTTGAATTTAAACGTACTACTCGGCCGTTAGAAAAGTACGTTCTATACAGTATGAATGTGAGCAGTATGAATGGAATTCGGACGTACTACATCCGCCATTTTGTCATGGTCATGTGACCAACCTGCGTCAGTTGCGTCGTTTCACGTCCATTCATGAATTCTCTCGCGGGGCATCATGGGATAGCGCAGCGTCCATGGGATGCGCACTTCAGAATCTCGGCGGAAGTAGTAAGTCATCCGGGTACTTCTCGCATACTGATTTTCGAATTTTATGAATTCGACATACTACTCGGCTCGCATACTGATTTTAGTGTACTGTATAGTATGGAAGTATGCGGTTTCGGACTCAGCCTGTTAGTTAATATCTAGCCCACTGGAGAATATTTAAATGGTGTTGTCTGTGTTAAATTTCATCTACAACAACAATACTGAACTTATTTAAAGACGTGTTTGGACATTACCATCTGAATGCAGAATTATCCAAAGACCTGAGGAGATTTCTCTGCGTGAAAGACTCTTGAATGCGAGATTAACCTGCTGCTGCTTCTCCAATAAGGTAGGAAATTAAATACGACAGAAATGTGGATGATTGACAGGGCTCTTAACTAAGCAACACAACGATCTGTTTAACGAGGAAGTAGTATGTCCCAAAGCTTGCATACTCTTCTGTTACACCCTCAAAAGTATACATTTTTCCTTCACAAAAAAGTACATACTTTTAGGGCGTAGTATAAGTATGCGAATTGGGACGCAGCATCAGTCTTAAGGGAGCAGGAGAGACCAGTCGGGGGAGAGAGATGAGCGACTGCACGCACGTTGAGCCTGTGCTATGCTTTAAAGAATTGTCACTTAAAATAAAGAACATTGTCACTTACCTTATCGCCGACCCTGTCTTCTTTTTCACACAACAACAAACCTTTCTACACATTTCTTCTACATTATATTATTATTATTTCAATAAAAGTCACTTTCTTAAACTGTGGAGTTGATTTTACAACACCAAAAGTCGACAGTTTTAAAGTTTTGGAGCCAAATTTTCCAATTTTATTCTTGTGAACTCACCCCTGATCCAGAAGTCGCTGTTTTTGGTTGGTCTGACCCACATCATGGGTTCAGTCATCAAAAAAAAAAGCTAGCAAATATGGAATGGTGTTAGCTAAACCAATATTCGGTCACACTTTATTTTGATAGTCCGTTTGTTGAATTAAAGTAAATTGCCTCTACACGTCAACTAATTCTCATTAGAGTATAATAGACTGTTAGGTAGGGGTTAGGGTTGGGGTTAGTGTTGGGGTTAGTGTAAATTGACATAACTTGCTAAGTTTCTTATAGTCAGTTAAACGCTGGTTGAATGAGCAGTATCAACAGATATTATAGTTTTTCTCAATCGGTTTGGTACATTACTCAGATCAGAATTGAAATTTTGCAAAACAGTAAGTGCATTACTCAAAACAACGCATAGAAAAAGCAAAACACCATGGATTACCTGCAAAATCCAGTCTCTTGCTCAAAATCATTAGTTTATCTCTCAAAACTAAATTTCTGGGTCAATGAATGTGTCAGTGCCATCAGAATTAAAAGTTCTTGTGTCATTGTGTATGGATAAGGGCGTACTCACACTATGTACAGTTGCATTGAACCAGGCCAAAAGCACGCTTGTCCCCACTCCCGTCTCCCCCAACGGCCCGCACTCACATTACATTCGGGCCTATGCAAGCTTACGTCATCGATGACGCGCTGTTCAGTTTAGGAAGAGAAGCGCTCTCACTCAGCACAGTGGAGATTTCTTTAGTTATATCGTTTAAGTCGTTTGATATGCGGTGACACGCAGTCAAATATTTCGCCGAACAGATCAGCCACTTTGACGCTCATAAAGTCCTCGTGCTGCAGGAATTAGGAGGTTTGCTGAAGGTGCAGCTGTCATGCAGTGAGGGGTTTGCGTCTTTAATAATCTACGACAGTTTGCGTTCATTGAACAGCACGAATGATGAATTAATCCATATGATACAGTCCCTTAAAAGTCACCTCTCGCTTTCAGTTTTGGGCTTACTGCAAGCGTACCGCGCCTGAGCCCAAGTGAACCGTGCTCAGGCCCACCTCTTCCAACCAGGCCAGGGCCGGCCAAGTGAACCGTGCTTGAGCCCGGTTCAGAGCACTCACACTTCTCAAACGATCCAGGAAACTGGCCTAGGCACGGTTCGGATAGCATAGTGTGCAATTGTCAAAAAAGCTCAACAGAGGCTGTACTTTCTTCGTCAGCTGAGGAAGTTCAACCTCCCACAGGAGCTGCTGAAACAGTTCTACACCTCCATCATTGAATCAGTCATCTGCACATCAATAACTGTCTGGTTTAGCTCAGCTACCAAATCCGACCTCCGAAGACTACGTCGAATAGTTCGGACTGCTGAGCGAATCATTGGTACAACCCTCCCTACTCTCAAAGAACTGTACTAATCCAGAGCGAGCAGAAGGGCTGCCAAATCACTCTGGACCCCTCACACCCAGCACACTGCCTCTTTGAACTTTTACCTTCTGGTCGACGCTATAGAGCACTGCGCACCAGAACAGCCTGACACAGAAACAGTTTCTTCCCTCAGGCAATCCATCTTATGAACACTTGATGATAATAATTGTGGAACCAACATCACTAACTGCTATACACTTTTATACACATCTACACTTATTTAACAACACACTTTACATGCCAATTTGCACATAACAGCTGCACATATAATGTTGTATATAGTAATATAGCTGTATACACTGGTCAATTTGTATATTTGCATTCACTATTTTTAAAACATATTTATTGTCTGTTTTTTAGTCCTGTCTGTAATTCTGTTGCACTGTAGAAGCTCTATCACGAAAACAAATTCCTCGTATGTGTGAACATACCTGGCAATAAAGCGCTTTCTGATTCTGATTCTGTGAGTACGTCCTAAGACAGTCAAACTACTTAGTCATGTTGTCAATATACAGTAACAGTGTACTCTGGAGGGGTGTTCTGATATAATATATTGCTCTTTGTACTATAATTTGTTGATAGATCATGTCATTGTGATACAGAAAGGAAAATACAGCACTGCATAGCACAAAGAAAAAACAAAAAAACAAAAGTAGAAATGAGAACATAAGAATCTACTTTGAGATGAACCTTCATTAGAAAAAGTCAAAATTCACCTGGGACAACTTGTTCAAGCATTTTGCATGTTAAGACTTTTGCCATGAACCAACAATTAGGGCCCAATCCCAATTCTACCCTTTAGCCCTTCCCCTTCCCCTTACCCCTCGTTTTGCGCGTTCACGTCAAGGGGTAGGGCTGTCCCAATTTTCTTTAGCTTGAAGGCGTAGGGCTAAGGGAAAGGGGTGAATAACCCTTCGAATGAAGATTTTTTAGGACCACACTCGAAACCAAGGGGTAAGAAAATTTCCCAGAATACACCAGCCACACAGCAGGATTGCTGAACCCGGAAGTAAGGAAATCCACAAATTAGTATTTTTTTGTCATTATTATGAATTTTTACAACAAACAAACAAATGTATTAATATATTCATAATCGCGTTTGTGTTTTACCGTCATGCTTTAAAAAAAAACACTAAAATAAAAACCACTAAATTACACGATCTATAATCCATAATAATAACTCCTGTACAGTAGTCCCACAACATTCTGACACTCGATTACACTCCAGTACCCTGTCAGAAAAGTCTAGTGGCTAGAAATGAGCTTTTTACAGTGTCTGCTATAATCTTACTGTTGTTTTTGGTGTCTTTACATGATGAATATGGCCACTGTGTAACTGCACAGTATAGTTACGATCTTATTGCCACATTAGATCGTTATGATAACATAATATATGCCTTCAGTGATTTCCTGAAGATAAATACCAAAAAATAACACAACTGGAATAACTACAGCAGACGCGATCGTCTGATCTCATATGAAGCAAGAGATCGTGATGACATATGATGACGTGTGCAGGTGCTGTAGTGCTGTCCCAATTCTTAGGGCTAAATTTTGAAGCCCTTCCCCTTAACCCTCAGATGTAAGGGCCAAGGGGAAGGGGAAGGGGAATGGATAGGGGAATGGGAAGGGGTACAAAAATAGAATTGGGATTGGGCCTAAATCTTGTAGGGGGTGAGACCATTCAGACAGAGACTAAAATAATACATTTTGATCAACATGACATAAGCAATTGATAATGTAGGAAACATCAGATAATTCCACATAATCATTTGCATGGATATACGCAGGCATTTGCAACTTGTTCAAAGAAATGAGAAACTGCTGTTCTGATGTGCACAAGTGACACAATGATCTGAAGACCGAACAGGTAGGTTTGAGAGTTTCAATTCTGATCTGAGAAATGTATCAAAGTGACTGAAAAAAACTGTATAATACTCAAATGAACCATCAAAATAAAGTGTTACTGTACCAATTATTCTTAGTCCATAGAAAAAGGCATCAAAACCACTTTTTAAATTCTGGCTTTCAGAATTCTCTAGCACTTTACATTTAGAGAAACTTAGACACAATCTTTCTGATAGGATTGCTGGCTTTGATGCCACTTGGAAATCCTTTTTTAATATCTGTCAAATGTCAAGGATAACAGTTTAAAGGTATGACCCAGTCATTGTTTGCAGAATCACCATACTGCCTGTGTCCACTGGCCTAGAAATATATGTGTAACACTGTAAACCTATGTATAAAACTGGAGGAACTGATCTATCAATGGTTTTAAAATGTTTTTTTTTTTGTTTTGTTTGTCTTTTCTTTTCTGTCTTTATCATTGATGTTGTTTTTTTGTATTGCTCTGTCTTGCCTTAAGATCAAAATAGACATATTTTATACAGTTGAAGTCAGAATTATTAGCCCCCCTGTTTAATTTTTCCCCCAATTTCTTAACGTAGAGAATATTTCTTCAACACATTTCTAAACATAGTAGTTTTAATAACTCATTTCTAATAACTGATTTATTTTATCTTTGCCATGATGACAGTAAATAATATGTCACTAGATATTTTCAAGACACTTCTATACAGCTTAAAGTGACATTTAAAGGCTTAACTAGGTTAATTAGGTTAACTAGGCAGGTTAGGGTAATTAGGCAAGTTATTGTATAATGATGGTTTGTTCTGTAGACTATCGAAAGCAAATATAGCTTAAAGGGGCTAATAATTTTTACTTTAAAATGGTTTTAAAAAAATTAAAAACTGTTTTTGTTCTAGCTGAAATAAAACAAAAGAAGAAAAAATATTATCAGACATACTGTGAAAATGTCCTTGCTCTGTTAAACATAATTTGGGAAATATTTAAAAAGGAAAAAAAAAATTAAAAGGGGGGCTAATAATTCTGACTTCAACTGTATATAAAAAAAAGTCGACAAAGCAGAGATCAACGTCCAATAATCCAATTCAAAACCGTAAATAAGTAGAAAACACTTGTGAATCACAAATAGTGTTAATTAACAGATATTTTTAACAGCGTAATCTGTAAAAAAAAAAAAAAAGCAGTCCAGTTTTCCTTTTCACTTCAGTGTATGCTCTTATCATGTGAGCGCATCTCCTGAGAGACTAAAACATAACTTTCTTTCTTTCGTTGTCATGACCTTGAAATCTTTTGATTCCCAGCATTTATATGTGCCTGTATTAGCATCTTTCCCTCAATAGGTGGCGCTCTAACATACACAATGACTAAAGCAAGGTATTGTGAGGCCTTTGAGAAAGTAAATAGCACATGATTAAACCATGTCCCAATAGTTTCATATTTCTCTGCCCGAGTCCCTCATTATTTACATTACAGCCAATATGGCAGAAGACCAGCTATGACCAGAGAACCGTTAATTACTTGCTTTTGTTGTTCATTTGTGGAAGACTGAATCACATGTATTAACAGTCATCGGGGAAACAAAACCAAAAAAATCCTCATATTAGATTATAGCACTTCATCACTGACAAGAGCAATGAATTCCTGTCGTTTTTGAAGGATATCTTCAAAAGATGTATTAAAGTGAACAAGTCGTGGATTTTTATGACTCTCTTCTGGTTCATTTTAAGCTTGGTGAAAAAACATCATAATAAAAAGTTTTATTTTATGAAATAAATGTGGGTGATTCTTTACTTTCAAAGTATTCATGTACATATCACTAGACCAGAATGGCAAGGCTATTGAATATACTGTATATTCTGGCTGGATATAATTATGCCGCTTTATTCAGTTCTTATCAAATGAAAGAAAAGAAACACTTCAAGGAGGAGAGTAAAGCGTGTGATTTACAGATGAAGATTTATACTTTGACCTGCACGTTCCCTGTAAAAAAAATTAAATAAAAGGTTTTTCTTGCTCAGTATTTTCTCCTGTTACATTACTTGAAAAGCAGGATTTTCTTTCTGAAAGAAATATTAACATGACGGGTGGCTCAGTGGTCAGCACTGTCGTCTCCCAGCAAGAAGGTCGCTGACTCGATCCCTGGCCCAGTTGGCATTTCTGTGTGAAGTTTGCATGTTCTCTCCGTATTCGTGTGGTTTTCTCGGGTGCTCCAGTTCCCCACACTGTTCAAAGACATGTGCTATAGGTGAATTGGAAAAACTATAGTTTATGAGTGTGTGAATGAGTTTGTATGGGTGTTTCCCGGTACTGGGTTGCAGCTGGAAAGGCATCTGCTGTGTAAAACATATGCTGGATAAGTTGGTGGTTCATTCCGCTTTGGTGACCCCTGATGAATAAAGGGACTAAGCCAAAGCAAAATGAATGAATGAATATAAATATGAAGCAAGTTTATGTTTAAATCAAGAAAATTAGAATATGAACAAAACTTTAGGACAGACAAAATACATAGAAATTATTATTTTTCAATTATTTATGAATATGTGGCCATTAAATAATAAATTATAATTAAATAAAGAGTGGGCGGCATGATGGCTCAGTGGTTAGCACTGTCGTCTCACAGCAAGATGGTCACTAGTTCGATTCCCATCAGGATCAGTTGGCGTTTCTGTATAGAGTTTGCATGTTCTCGCCGTGTTTGTGTGGGTTTCCTCCAGGTGTTCCGGTTTCCCTCAAAAAGACACAATGTATATGTAGGTGAATTGAATAAACTAAATTGGCCGTAGTGTATGTGTATGAATGTGAGAGTGTATGGGTGTTTCTCAGTACTGGGTTGTGGCTGGAAGGGCATTCGCTGCATAAAACACGCTGGAATAGTTGGATGAATATAGAGTGGATTCTGAATATTTTAGGTATCTATGGATCACTTTTAGGTGTCCCAAATTCATTGTGTAAAGTTTTTTGTGTTTCTGTATAATAAAACACATAAAACTTACAGTAAAAATGAAAACATGTTTAGTTTTTAACCATGTTTTAGATACTTCTGAGATTTAGTTTTGATGATAAACATGAATATGTACGCCTGCTAATAAAAAAAAAGAAAATGTAGAAAGAAAGAAATATATTTTGTGCCCATCTGAAAGTGAAAGTTTCTTCAGGTAAAATTGATTTATTTTGTTTCAAAACCTTTCAGATTAATATTTATGTAGTTTTAATGTTGTTTTTTTTAAGAAGTAAACATACGCATAAATAAAATATATGTTATGATTATCAGTGATCCAGTGGCTGCAGACTACAAATCAGCCATTACACGAACTACAAATCCCGTCATGCACTTCGTACACACCGGTTCCTGTTTCACTTTAATTACATGCTTACACACACAGCCGGAGGATTGTTATGGACTGCTTACATGAACTTTAAATAGAGCGCACACACACAAACACACACATCTTGGCTGAGTTTTCTGTTATGTGAAGGGACGCTGGACAATGGAGTGCAGATCCAAACGCAGGTTTAATAACAAGAATGGTCAGACAAGCAACAGTCAAAACAGGGGCAAACGAGTATATGCAGTTCATCCAAAAGGCGTAGTCATAAACAGGCATATGGTCATTACAGGCAGCAAGCAACGTAAACAAACAAACAAGGCAAGGGTCAAAACGCATCGTAATGTTTACAGTAACAGTACAACAAGACTCAGCCAAGATGTGTGTGTGCACTGTATTTAAAGTTCATGTAATCAGTCCATAACAATCCTCTGGCTGTGTGTGTGAGCGTGTAAACAGAAAGTGAAAACAGGAACCGGTGTGTACGGAGTTCAGTGATTTGTAGTCTGTTAGCCGCTAGATCACTGATAATCATAACAAAATACAGTTGAATTCAGAATTATTAGCCCCCCTAAATTAGTAGACCACTTGTTTATTTTTTCCCCAATTTCTGTTTAACGGAGAGAAGATTTTTTCAACACTTTTCTAAACACAATTGTTTTAATAACTCATTTCTAATAACTGATTTATTTTATCTTTGCCATGATGACAGTACAACATATTTGACTAGATATTTTTCAAGACACTTCTATACAAGTGACATTTAAAGGCTTAACTAGGTTAATTAGGTTAACTAGGCAGTTTAGGGTAATTAGGCAAGTTATTGTATAACGATGGTTTGTTCTGTAGACTATCAGAAAAAATATAGCTTAAAGGGACTAATAATTTTGTCCTTAAAATGGTGTTTAAAAAATTTAAAACTGCTTTTATTCTAGCTGAAATAAAACAAATAAGATTTTCTCCAGAAAAAAAAATATTGTCAGACATACTGTGAAAATTTTCTTGCTCTGTTAAACATAATTTGGAAAATATTTAAAAAAGAAGAAAAAAATTCAAAGGGGGCTAATAATTCTGACTTTAACAGTATGTGTATACTTTCTGAATGAAATTCTAAGAACATTACAATTCATCCATTCCAATGGACTTCCTAATATAAATACTGGTAATTTTGAGAATATATGTTCTTATAATTTTTATGCAAAGAAACATGCACATAAAATTGATCAGAAATACTGAAATAAAATATTTTTATACATCATAAGCTATGTTTCCATCCACCTATCTTTATGCGTATTTTGGAGATGCGCATAAAAATAAACGGTTGCTGGAAACAGCAATATGTGCATCAACTTTAAAAATGCGCATAAAAAATTTATGCATATACCTTTGAATAAACGTTTTATTTGATAAGAAAAGATGCGGATAAACTATGATGGAAACACTTTTACCAAACAAATTCCAGTATGCTCAATAAAAAAGTCACGTGATTTTTGTTTTGTACACACACACACTCACAAAAATAACATTTGCTGTTTGTTCAAACTACTTATTTAAAATGAGCTGAAACAACACAATTCTTGAGGTTTTATTGGGGACAACTTAATTGCTTAATGTTCAATCTAGAGCCCTACATTTGACCCCGTCGAGGTCTGACTTTTTTATGCCCCTAGTGCCGGGCTTCATACCAATTTTTATGTCATAGCTAGCACAAATATTGGGCTTCGGGCCTGCTTTATAAAAAAAAAAAACTTCAAAAAAAAGTTTAATGACATCAAATGCATGCGGTCCGGAAGCAACAGTGATGCCTTGCGTATAGAGATTTCCAGCCACGTGAAACTGTGAAAAACGCTAGAGGAAAGGCAATCTTCTGATCAGCTTTTCAAATTGTGACAACTTTAAATGAGGCTTTTACAAAATATTTGCAGCAGTACGTGTTCCCAGATTACCTCGGAAGAACAAACTCGGTTGGAAGTGTGAGAGAACTCAGAAACTCATTGTGAGAATGAGGATGTCTGCTTATTTATGCGGTTGATGTCTGCTTATAAAAAAAGGTTGATGGAAACAGCAATATGCGCATCAATTTTAAAAATGTGCATAAAAAATGTATGCACATATCTTAGGATAAACTTTTTATTCGATAAGAAAAGATGTGCATAAACTACGATGGAAACACTTTTAACGAACAAATTCCAGTGTGCGCATTAAAAAAGTCATGTGATTTTTGTTATAAGAGATCATGTGATGATAAAAATGTGTGTGAATGGACAAACCAGCAGGCTGAGCACACTGTAAAACATCTAAAATGTTGTTTTAGTTATTCTAAAACACCTTAACCGTTTCAGTATTAGTGTTGTTATATTATTAATTATCTCCAGAACTGTCAAGAGCGTCTGTGCTCCACGTCTCACGCCTTTAAACATTGTTGTTCATTGCATGTCGGCATACTGTCTTCTGAGGCGCAGGTCATGTATTAAATAAGGAAAAGATTCAAGCAGCTTCTCCTACCTCATTAAATTCCATTTTTACTTTTGATATTTGGCGCCAGATAATCAGGAAGTGGTGATTTTGTTCTCTTTGACTCATTTGATCGAAACCCTGCTTTATTTGAACATTTTTTATGCTGTATTTCAGTTTTGCGCATACATTCAATTTGCATCTTTGGATGGAAACATACAGTAGCTATAGTTGGTTTGATGTGTAATTTGAAATATCTAAGAAATTCCCAGTTTTTAATTAACACAAATAAAAGCAAACGTATTCAAAACTTTTACATTTGATCACAATTACTTATTGGACAAAATACAATTTTAGCAGTTTCATAAAATAACATTTGTTAGAGTCTAAATAGACCTGGAATGTGAAATTAGTATCCCAATTTTGTGTATAAAATCACCAGCATCAACCTTTTTCATGGCTGAAAAAGCTTTTCCCTTTATATATAAACTTCATTACCTTAATTTACCTCTTATTGTGTAGCGGAAGAAATTGGATCATCTTCCAAACCATTTTAATTCAAACAAAGAGCATTTCCCCTGTAGCCCTGCTGACCTGAACTCAAATTAAAATGACCTGAAGGCCCATGGGCCGCACATTACTGGACAGAAATGCTCTCCAGCCTCCCGGATCAATGATGCGGGGGGGGTAGATAAAAGAACGAAATGGCACAGAAATGAGCAGGATAGAGGGAAGGAATGCGAGAGGGAGAAGGAGATGAGGAAGACACTCTGCGTTTCGATCTGGCTGCTTTAAAAAGCCATTGACCTCAGATGGCAATCAATACAAACAATGGAGTAGAGACAGTAAAGAGATCTGTCCAGACACACAGAACGAGACTGACGGACAGAAGGAGAGATAATCAGAGATATAGGGGCCTACATACACTAATACTGGCACACTTGGTAAATATGAGAAAAAAGAAGATTATGGGGAATAAAATGGCTTTATTGTTGCTTATCCTTTCGATATTTTGCTCAAAAAATATTAACATAATCTCAAAATAATAATAAAGAACTCTTATACAAGCACCTCATCTCTGCTTACAATGTTTATTTTGCTAGCTCGCATTGTTACTCATACTGTAACTAGGGCCAGACAGAATCCGCGGACATTTTTTGCTATTTCTGCAGAGAATTTTGTAAAAAAATCTGTGGATTTATGTGGATTGATTTTTGGAGTATCATAAGTAAAAAAATAATATATGAAATAAAAAAATACATTGTTGACTTTTATTTAATGTTTACAATGCGAATCCAATTAGATTAACTTATTCTCTATACTAAATCTAATCTCTAACACTATACTTAGCTGCACTATACTAACACTATCTCTACTAAAAGACAAAAAAAAAAAAAAAACTCATTACAAACTGTATTTTAAATAAATCATATGAAATTTTAAATATTACTATTATTATATCACAATAATATTACTGAAATTAATTTAAAAACTGAATAAATATACATTTACATACATTTACACAAGTAAATACATAGACTCAATGATGGGCTAAAAATGTGTGCGCTGATTCTGTGCGGGCCTACCCATAACCCAAAATGTGTACTTGAAAACCCAATCAACTTATATTGTAATACCCAAATCAATGTTTCCTTATTAAAAAAAGGTTCCCTACATCTTACTGAAATAAGATTTTATAACTTTTTCTTGTTATATATATATATATATATATATATATATATATATATATTCACATTTGAAAAAAAAAATAAATAAATGAATAAAAAAACCTGGGTTTGATTCGCTTGTTCTGAATGTATGTCAATAAATAAAAAAATAAATAAACATTTCTGGTATTTGGGGTCAATATTAAAAAGACCACATTGAAAATTAATATGAAATGCAATAATAATAATAATAATAATAATAATAATAATAATAATAATAATAATAATAATAATAATAATAATAATAATAATAATAATTTATTTGTCAAAAGCAATCAATAAATCCTGCATAAATCTGAAAATTTCCAAAGAGAAATGCGGACCTGGCACATACACTCACAGACAGACAAACATTACACACAAACAAACAGGCCTGACTGCCACATTGAAATGAACGGGAAATGCAAATAATAATAATTACAAAAACAATCAATAACTACACTGTTTTATCAATAAATAAAAACAATCAATAAATCTGAAAATTCCGCACAGAAATGCAGAGCTGGTACTAGAGCACAAATGTAATATAAAAAATGCATGCTGACTCAAACACAAAATTACACACATAAACATGCCACATAGAGCATTTGTATAGAATTTGACAAATACAGTAAAAAATGCTGAACAAAGATATAAAGGGGATGAGGCCTAACACAGATACATACACACACACGCACGCACGCACGCACGCACGCACGCACGCACACACACACACACACACACACACAGGCCTAATTTTTTTGGCATTATTTTGTGAAAACTGATGATTCAAAAAGCTTCAAACACAGTAAAAATCACTACATGAAAGAATCTTTACATAAATTCACAAAATGTATCACAAATGTTTTGGTTTGAGCAGGTGGTCACATCCAGAAGAAAATGAATGGCTCTCTATGGCCTACTGCTGGACAAAACAATTTCTTTCCTAAACTGTAACCCTTTCAGGTTCATCACTAAACAATTCTACACCTAACACCTAGATCAATATCCAGAAACAACTTAAATGAAATTTAGATACTTTTTGGAGTGACTTTTTCATGTGATATTGTAAATCTGATATTTCACATACAGTGGAAAGGTGTAGTTGAGGATTTTCGTGGTGGCGTAGATAAAAAATCACTTGATATCTCCCAAAACACACCATTAATGTACTGTATAGCTGAGAAGTAAACACAAATATACAGTTGAAGTCAGAATTATTAGCCCCCTGTTTATTTTTTCCACAATTTCTGTTTGACGGAGAGAAGATTTTTTTAACACATTTCTAAACATAATAGTTTTAATAACTCATTTCTAATAACTGATTTATTTTATCTTTGTCATGATGACAGTAAATAATATTTGACTAGATATTTTTCAAGACACTTCTATACAGCTTAAAGTGACATTTATAGGCTTAATTAGGTTAATTAAGCAAGTTATTGTATAATGATGGTTTGTTCTGTAAACTATTTTAAAAAAATTGCTTAAAGGGGCTAATAATTTTGACCTTAAAATGGTCTTTAAAAAATTAAAAACTGCTTTTATTCTAGCCGAAATAAAACAAATAAGACTTTCACCATAAGAAAAAATATTATCAGACATACTGTGAAAATTTCCTTGCTCTGTGAAACATAATCTGGGAAATATCAAAAAAATAAATAAATAAAAAATGTAAAGAGGGGCTAATAATTCTGTCTTCAACTGTATATATTTATAATATTTATGGGTAAAATGTATATTCATTTATTTTCTTTTCGTTATGAATAATTTTTGCAATCCAATAAAAATTTCCTCTAGGGGATATTTTAGATTGTAACATTTGCCTAATTTTTCGATTATTATACGATGAAGAAAATGTCAAAACCGTCAATTTTTATAATACCCCCTCTTACCTTTAGTTTGCTATAAGGGAATGATGCAGAAAAAGAAAGCCCCACCCCCTACTCAATATTCAGTTTCAGTTGGAAGTACATTGACATGCTGAAATAAAAGTCTCAGCAACTTCTGATTCATGCAAACTTTAAGACAAACACTTTCCCCTAATTGATTGTAGAAGGGAATTCTTTGCTCATATTTACCAAGAGTGCCGATATTATTGGAGGGCACTGCATTTCATAAAGCGAAAAATCAAAAGCAAGAAAAAAAATCCAGTGCAAAAAAAGAGATGTGGACATAGAAACACATGCAAGCAGGAAGACAACAGGAGGACAGTGATTGATCAGCCAGATGCTGTTAGAAGGTCAGCTGTGTGGCTTTTCAGTCAAGACGTCAACATTATCTGTCACTCAAGCTACCGCTGGCTCTAATAGCTTTCCAATAGAGGGCCACTCTGTAGCCATGTTCGCATTTTTGAGGTAAACAATTTAATTTCGGCTTTACTCTGTTTTACACATGATAAACTCTGATTTAAACTGCATAACTAGTGTACACCTGAGACATTTTAAGAGGAGGAATGTAATGAATTAGAAAACTTGCAGAGCTAAATGTAGTGGTTGCAGGGATAAATGTTTAAAGAGGGAAGCTGTCTTTTGATTAATATTTAGGAGCTTAAATTGGAGGTACACTTGTAGAAATCTTATTAAAGATTACTGAAACTAAATGAATAAAAATGAACAATTTTTGGTTTCTTAAATAAAATAAGGCATATTAAAAATTAAAAGCCTCCAGCTACTGTAGTTTACAATGTTTCATAATCATGCTAAAACTGAAACTGAAAAATAATAAAAAACTATACAGATAAATAATTATCTCTGTGTGTTCGTGTGTATATTATATATGCAAAGCTGCAGTTTAAAGAATTGATTTCACTAAATGCTTTTAAAAAGAGTATAAATGATTTAGAAATTGTAGATGTTTTGAATAGTTTGTTTGTCAGTGTGATTCATGTTAAGTGTCAGTTAATTTTTGTTTGTTGTCTATTAGACCCATGTGACATGTACAGTATACTGCCTAATCTTGGCCTGGACGCTCTTGTAAAAAAGATTTTTAATTTCAATGTGTTTTTTCTGGTAAAAAAAAAAAAAAAGGTTATAACAATAATAATAATATTATGCATATAGCCACAAACAATGTAACAGCACATTCTAAAATAAAATAAAATAAAATAAAATAAAATAAAATAAAATAAAATAAAATAAAATAAAATAAAATAAAATAAAATAAAATAAAATAAAATAAAATAAAATAAAAATCATTTTAATGCTAAAACTAAAACTGAAAAATAATTTAATTCCGCTGTAGCGACCCCTGATTAATAAAGGGACTAAGCTGAAAAGAAAATGAATGAATGAATGCAAATAAAATAAAATAAAATAAAATAAAATAAAATAAAATAAAATAAAATAAAATAAAATAAAATAAAATAAAATAAAATAAAAATGAAATGAAATAAAATGTAATAAATTTAAATTAAAATTTAATTAAATTAAATAAAAAAAATCATTTTAATGCTAAAACTAAAACTGTGTGTGTGCATTACATATACATACAGCCACAGACAATGTATAAAAACTAAAATGAAATATCCATTGAACACAGAAAATTCTATTAATATATTAATATATAAACTAATTATATAGTTTGAGCACACATTTTAATGCAATGTAATGAAAATATGTAAAATATGTAACAAAAATATAAAAACTAAGTAAATTACTTGCCATTTCTAAAAAATTATACAGTTATAAGTACAAAAGAAACTTTAATAATATTTTTTTTTAAATCTAAAAAGTATTTTAAATTGTACCTTTCCAAAACCTATTTAACAATATTACCAAAACAATGCTAATCATATTTAATGAAACCATGATATACAGTGCTCAGCATATATGAGTACACCACCACAAATCTCTCATTTAAATTCATATTTTTTATTGGAAGCTTTACAATATTATGTTTGTGCATATACATTAGTTTAGCCAGTTCTAAAGCCAAATCTGGAGCTAATCTAACAAAATAACTAATAATAATGGTTCAAAAATTAGTAGCCCAAATTTATCCATCCATCCATCTACTTCTTTTTGGCTTAGTCCCTTTATTAATCAGGGGTCGCTACAGCAGAATGAACCGCCAACTTATCCAGCATATGTTTTACGCAGCGGATGCCCTTCCAGCTGCAACCCATCACTGGGAAACACCCATACACACTCATTCACACTCACTATGGCCAATTTTGTTTATTCAATTCACCTAAAGTTTAATATGCCATGTCTTTGGACTTGTGTGGCCTTCTTGCTGTGAGCCGACAGCACTACACACTGCACCACCGCTCTGCCCTGCCCAAATTGATATGTTAAGGAAAAGTTTCAAAAAAGCAAAAATCAAGAGAAACAAAAAATATATACAACGAACAATTTTCACATTTAAAAAAAATAAATAAAAATAAAAAAAATAAAAATAAAATAAAATAAATAAATAAAGTATTTAATTCTAATGCGTAAACTGAAAAATAATAAAAACTATATAGATAAAATAAATGTGTGTGTATTACATATGCATACAGCCACGAACAATGTATAAAATAAAATAAAATAAAATAAAATAAAATAAAATAAAATAAAATAAAATAAAATAAAATAAAATAAAATAAAATAAAATAAAATAAAATAAAATAAAATAAATTTCCCAGTGATGGGTTGCAGCTGGAAGGGCATCCGCTGTTTAAAACATATGCTGGATAAGTTGGCGGTTCATTCCACTGTAGCCACCCCTGATTAATAAAGGGACTAATAAATAAATAAAATGAATGAATGAAAATAAAATAAAATAAAATAAAATAAAATAAAATAAAATTAAATTAAATTAAATTAAAATATGTGTGTGTGTGTGTGTGTGTGTGTGTGTGTGTGTGTGTGTGTGTGTGTGTGTGTGTGTGTGTGTGTATTACATATGCATACAGCCACAGACAATGTATAAAATTTAATAAAATTTAAAAACTAAATTAAATATCCATTGAACACAGAAAATTCTAATTATATATTAATATATGAACTAATTATATAGTTTCGCTGGGAAACACCCATACACACTCATTCACACACACTATGGCCAATTTAGTTTATTGAATTCACCTAAAGCGCATGTCTTTGGACTGTGGGGGAAACCAGAGCACCCAGAGGAAACCCACGCCAACACGGGGAGAACATGCAAACTCCACACAGAAACGCCAACTGACCCAGCCGAGGCTCGAACCAGCGACCATCTTGCTGTGACCCGACAGTGCTACCCACTGCACCACCACGCCACCCTGCCCAAATTTATATGTTAGGGAAAAGTTCAATATGACAAAAATCAAGAGAAACAAAAAATATTATACAATATGTTGAAATTTTGTAGGTTGTAACTTTTTTTGCAATATTTTTCATGAATTTAAATCTATTGTCTTTCCATTTCTAAATATGTTCTGTGACTAAATATTATTTTAATAAATATATCTGTTTAGTAAATTTGTTTTGTTCAAATGCACCAATATATATTACCCATGTTCACTGAGAAATGGATAAAAAAATTCATTTTCAAAATGAAGTGTAGGCAACGCAGTGGCGCAGTAGGTAGTGCTGTCGCCTCACAGCAAGAAGGTCGCTGGTTCAAGCCTCGGCTGGGTCAGTTGCCGTTTCTGTGTGTAGTTTGCATGTTCTTCCTGCGCTCGCGTGGGTTTCCTCCGGGTGCTCCGGTTTCCCCCACAGTCCAAAGACATGGGGTACAGGTGAATTGGGTAAGCTAAATTGTCCGTAGTGAATGAGTGTGAATGAGAGTGTATGGATGTTTCCCAGAGATGGGTTGCAGCTGGAAGGGCATCCACTGCGTAAAACATGTGCTGGATAAGTTGGCGGTTTAATCCTTGGATTAATAAAGGGACTAAGCCGAAAAGAAAATGAATGAATGAATGAAAATGAGGTGTACTCATTTTTGCTGAGCACTTTAACATCAGCCTTTATATGACTTGAGTAAAATCTCAAAAATCCTAACATCTTTACTTCCAAATATGTTTTCAAACAAATTCTAAAAACATGCTCTTCACTAAATTACATATTTAAGCACTGTAATTTCCAAAATGACTACAATCATATCATGCATTTTTCAATCAACAGATCCAAACCAACAACATGAGCATCTTCGTCCATACTCAAAACACACGCCAGTGAAAGAAGACTGTAAAAATAGTGACCATTACCTAGTCGCTCACTGACTCCAGACCTGTAGTTTAACCATAAAACAGGGCAGATTGTGTAAATGTGGAGGGAAATGGCAGAAGTGGAGAGGCAGGACTTGAATGACGGGCGTCTTGTTAGAAGGCAAGAGTTGAGGAGAGCTGTTATTAACAGACTATAATGAAGTATCAAGCGATATTAGCGATGAGGTTAGCAGGTTGCAGATCCTGCCAGGCATGGTAAATTGCTTCTTGTGTGAAGTATATTAGCGCTAATGGACTAATTAGGAAGTTTGGGGGGCTGGTGGGGGGTTTGCTTTTTAGTGCGATAGTGAGACAAAGCTGCTCGCATGCCCTGAAACATTTGGCTGCCGTCAGTCTTGAAAACTGCATATGCTGCATGCAGATAAACTTTACTAAAAAAAGAGAGAGATGGCTGTGTTCCAGTTATCAGAGACTCTATATACAGTATACTGTTTTCAGTATCAGGACAGCGCCAAAAATACCTGCCAGGAGCTACGTTTTTTGAAGTTTTTGTTTTTGCGTATCCACCAGAGGCCGCTGTGTACGCTTTTTGAGATCTCAAATTTCTCTCGCGAGTGCCATTCGCGCTTGCTGTTCTCATGTAAATCCACCAGAGGCCGCTGTTGACTGACTGACTGAATGACTGAGTGATCGACTGACACAACCCTCCTCCTGCTCTATACCCAACCAATAGTGTTTTCAAAAAGCACCGATTGAAATTCAGCTGCTGTTTATTTATACTGTAAATTTTTACAGTGCACTTTAAATGACCAAGCACCCCAAGTGCACTTCCCATGGTGCTCTCAACCAACTGGATGTGGTTATACTCTGACAGGTGGTGCTGTGGCTCCGAGTTTAACCTTGCAGACTTTGAAGAAGAATAAACCCCCCGGCAGGAGCGGCATATATTCAGGGTGACTTCCTCTCTATCTTCCTCTCTCCCGTTCCTTCTTTCTCTAATGAATATAATTAACCTTTAAAGAGCTGTGAGCTTGTGCAGCAGGTTGAGGGAGTCAGTAGGGGCCGGGGCTTCAGACATTGATTGATTGATGTTCAGCGCAATGTCAGGTCCCCTTTAATTAGCCTTCCGTTCACGGAGAAGAGAAAAGGCGCGAGGAAGCAGAGAAGCAAAAAAAGCAGTAGATGAAGTTCAAACAGACATGCGTTTGGTCTGGTGATGTTGCCTTAGCATACTGTCACCGCTCACTGAAAAAAAATACTTTTAAGATTTACTTAATACAATCCTCGTAACATTTTGCACAAGCAAAATTCAAGTAAACTCTACTATCTTATTTCAAGTACAATTAAATAAATTAAAATGTACTTAATATTTAAACTAACACTCCTAGATAAATTAAGTAAAAGTTAATTGATTATTTAATTTTGAGTCTATATTTATTTAAACCAATCAAGTAATGCCAAGTTCTTTTTTTAGCAGAAGTAAATCATAATTAAGTAAATTGAGTTAAGACACATTTACACTGACTTGAATTGTGTTATTTTACAATCATTCATTCATTTATTTTCCCTTATTATTCCCTCATTTATAGTCCCTTATTTAATAATATAAAATTAATAATTCCTTACATTTATATAGTGCTTTTCTGGGCACTCAAAGCACTTTACACATATAGGGGGAATCTCCTCATCCACCACCAGTGTGCAGCATCCACCTGGATGACGCGACGGAAGCCATTTTGCGCCACACAGCACACCATATGATTTATGAAACCTCGGTTTAACGTCTCATCCGAAAGACGGCGCTCACTGAGCAGTATAGACTCCCCGTCACTATACTGGGGCATTAGGACCAACACAGACAGAGGTTGGGCACCCCCTGCTGGCCTCACTTACTCCACTTCCGGCAGCAACCTAGCTTTCCCATGTGGTCTCCCATCCAGGTACTGACCGGGCGCAGCACTGCTTAGTTTCAGTGGGCGACCATGTGAGAGTTGCAGAGAGCTAGCTGCTGGCTTACTTATCAGTGGTCGCCACAGCGGAATGAATCGCCAACTATTCCAGCATATGTCGTACCTTCCGGCCACAACCCAGTACTGGGAAACACCCATATACTCTCACATTCACACTCTTTACGGATAATTAGTTACTACACTTCACTTATACCGCATGTCTTTGGACGCGAACATGGGGAGAACATGCAAACTCCACACAGAAATGCCAACTGGCCCAGCCAGCCAGAACCAGGGACCTTCTTGCTGTGAGGCAACTGTTAGGGTTAGTATATTGACAGTATATGATGACAGTATATTTATTAAATGATGATGACAGTATATTTATTAGATTTTACCACACCAAAAGTATTTTTGGTGCTGTAAGAAGTGCTGGACAGACTTATCATAATGTTGGCAAACACTCAAGTGCAGGGGTGTCCAAACTCAGTCCTGGAGGGCCAGTGTCCTGGATAGTTTAGCTCCAACCCTAATCAAGCACACCTGAACCAGCTAATCAAGCTCTTACTAGATATACTAGAAACATCCTGGCAAGTGTGTTGAAGCAAGTTGCTAAACTCAGCAGGACGCCGACCCTCTAGGACCGAGTTTGGACACCCCTGCTCTAGTGGGTTTGAACTTTTATTTTTCTGAAGAAAAAATATTTATCTAGTAAAATATAAATGTAACTGATGTGCTAAACAGTCTATTAAATCACTCATATATTTGCAAATCATGTATATAGCAATACATTTGCAATATTTCGATAAGATTTCACAGCGCTAAAAATAAATCTTATGTTCTGAATTATTTCAGTTTAGAATAAACTGTAAAAAAACTGAATGACAAAAAGGTCAAGACAACAAATATTTGTGTTGCTTTAACTTACTTTAATCAGGTTTCAACAAAACATTTTAAGTTCTACAAAGTTTAACATAATATTTTTAATCAGTTTGATTGATGTAAGTTGAGATGACTAGAAAAGTTCATTCAAAGTGTTCAACTAAAAAAAATAAGTCAGCATTTTTTTACAGTGTATCACTTTTCTTTGTGTTCACTGATATTTAACCCTTTTCATGTATCAAATTTATCGAAATATCACAAATGTGCATATTATGATTTATATTTGCAATACATTAATGATTTAATAGACTTTTCAGCATATCTGGCACTTACATTTACATTTTACTAAACATACTGTATGGCAATATTCAATAATTGAATACATCGTGATGCAACAATTTACATTTTAATAGACATATACTGATATTTAATAATTCAATATATCATGATAATAAACATGCAACAATATACAGTTGAAGTCAGAATTATTAGCCCCCATGAATTATTAGCACCACTGTTTATTTTTTCCCCAATTTCTGTTTAACGGAGAGAAGATTTTCTCAACACATTTCTAATCATAACAGTTTTAATAACTCATTTCTAATAACTGATTTATTTTATCTTTGCCATGATGACAGTAAATAATATTTGACTAGATATTTTTTAAGACACTTCTATACAGCTTAAAGTGACATTTAAAGGCTTAACTAGGTTAATTAGGTTAACTAGGCAGGTTAGGGTAACTAGGGAAGTTATTGCATAATGATGGTTTGTTCTGTAGACTATCGAATAAAAAATTAGCTTAAAGGGGCTAATAATTTTGACCTTAAAATTGTGTTTAAAAAATTAAAAACTGCTTCTATTCTAGCCGAAATAAAACAAATAAGACTTTCTTTACAAGAAAAAACATTATCAGACATACTGTGAACATTTACTTGCTCTGTTAAACATCATTTGGAAAATATTTAAAAAAGAAAAAAAAATCAAAAGGGGGCTAATAATTCTGACTTCAACTGTACATGTTAATAGACGTGCTGAATACATAATAAATATATAACAATTTATATTTTACTAGACATATGCCGATATTCAATAAGTCAATATATTGAACGTAATACATTTGACATTTTAATAGACATATGGCTATATTTAGTAATTCTCTATATATCATGATAATAACATGCAATAATTTACATTTTAATAGACATATGCTGATATTTAATCATTCAATATATCGTGATAATAAACATGCAACAATTTGTATTTTAATACACATATGGAAATAGTCAATAATTCAATATATCATAATAATAAACATGCAACAATATACATTTTAATAGACATATGCTGATATTTAATCATTCAATATATCGTGATAATAAACATGCAATTATTTACATTTTAATACACATATGCATATATATATATATATATAATAATAATTCAAAATACTATTATAATAAACCTGGAACAATTTACATTTTACTAGATATATGCCAAGAGTCAATAATTAGTTAATAGTGAAACAATATTTATTATTTAATATTTTGAGTGCTTTTTAGGAATAGTCATCACAGTTCACCACAGCACCAGATGCTTGAAGACTTAATAGGTGATTTATTTTCAAACATGAACATTTTCATATTTTAATCTCTCCTACAATATCATAACACAGTGTCATCACTATAGCCAGACTTATATTCATAATAAACTGAGAACAGAAAAAAAGCACAAAATGTCAGGAAATGTCAAAAATTCTCCAGAGCCACAAAAACCCCCTTCAGACCCCTGAGTAAACTGTTCACAGGAGCAATTTGAGCAAGTCCTTAAAGAAGTCAAAGAAAAAGTTTCCATGAAAAGAACTTGAACTAGTTTGGTTGAATAGCCTGACTCCTGCCCACTCAATGTTATTTACGCTCAAAAACACGCTTGCACAAAGCTAGTTGGACTTGAATAATTGAAAACAACCTCTGGTTGGCATTTCTATAAGTCTTGAGATTCTCGGATTGCTTATATTGACCTAAATGCATTTACATTGGAAATCATTGATATTGTAAGACCGCTGAAGAGGCCGGTGAACTCGGCGCACATCAGTATGTAGAAATACTGAAGAGACTGGAATGTGCACCTGAATAAGACGAGAACATTTGTCATTGTCTGAACACTCGACCGGCCTTAACACTGTCCACTTTCACTGCATGAATGGCAATTGCATATATCTCTAATAGCTGCAATGCGTTTTATTTTCCAACTATGCTAAAGAAAACTTGTTCAATACAAAGAAATCTAATCTATGAATCTATACATTAATCTAAACATATACTGTATATATATATATATATATATATATATATATATATATATATATATATATATATATATATATATATATATATATAAAGAGAGAGGGGGAGAGAGAAAGAGAGAGAATTTTAAATAGAGTTAGAAAAATAACCATATATAATGTAAACATTGTGTAATATATATGATTTGCATTATAAAACATTATAATTAATGCATGTATATTTAAAAATAATAAAGATAAAGATATTTTTTTTAAATACTAGTATTCAGCTTAAAGTGCCATGTAAAGGCTTAATTAGCTTAATTAGGCAAGTTAGGGTAAATAAATTATTAATAGTCGGCAGCTAGCTCTCTGCAACTCTCACATGGTCACCCACTGAAGCTAAGCAAGGCTGTGTCTGGTCAGTACCTGGATGGGAGACCACATTGGAAAGCTGCCGGAAGTGGTGTTAGTGAGACCAACAAGGTGTACTCAACCTGCGGTCTGTGTGGGTCCTAACACCCCAGTATATTTATGGGGACTCTATTCTGCTCAGTGAGTGTTGTCTTTTGGATGCGACCTTAAACCGAGGTCCTGATTCTCTGTGGTCGCTAAAAATCCCAGGATGTCCTTTGAAAAAGAGTAAGGGTTTAACACCGGCATCCTAGCCAAATTTGTCCACTGGCTTCTGTCCATCATGGTCTCTTAACTATCCCCATATGATATCTGGCTTCATCTCCACCAATCAGCTGGTGTGCGGTAGAGGACTGCGTAGGGCTGTTTTTATAGTCCCGCTCCCGCGAGGTTTTATTCCGCACCGGTCTTTGTTCAGTCTTTGTTCACCCGCTGCCCGCTTAGAATAATTTTCTACCCGACCAGACCCGACCCGACCCGACCATTCCTGCTAAATTTAAATCTGGTTTCCAAAATCTTGCGTTTAAATTGCGTACTACCAAAAGAAAGATGGGAACTACCATCTATCATTAAATTGGGTACTACCAAAAGAGAGAGATAACAGATAAAATTGTAGGCTGTGCAAGGATTGTAGGCTAAATGTCAGTTTTGTTTTCCCCTTTGTGATGGGACATGAGTGCCGCCTTGAACCTGAGGTTCCACTCTTGTTAACGATAAAGGGTAAAATGTATTATCACATAACGCAAAGGGTAATTTTTTTCCCATTTGCATCTATGATGAATGAAAAAGACATCAGAATTGGCTGATGTGGGTGTCCTAACAGTAAATTGACCGTTTTCTAATGCAAGCTGAACGTCCTTTGAGGACAGCGCATCTCCAGTTTGCTCTGCCATGGTAAAACTCGCTCTGAGGACTGTTATGCAGATGATGTGTGCACAGACTGTGCAAAAAAAAAAAAGTGCAGAAAGCACTGGTCATGCGTTCAGCATGTGTAACAGTCGTGAACACTGCCTGTACTGATGCTCAATAAGAACAAGGAAATCACAGATTTGCTGTTCAGAAATATCATCAGGACTCGGTAACACTATACTGTTAGACAGCCTGCACCCGTTCAAATTACACCGGAGTTCCTGACCGCGTCTTACTTGAAAATTTATTCCGCCACATAAAAATCTGGTCGTGTCCCGCGGCTCCCGCGGTACAGCCACGGGAATGCAGACCTCTAGTGTGAGGTCTGGTGCAATATGGCTGCCGTCGCGTCATCCAAGTGGATGCTGCACACTGAAAAATGTGTAAAGCGCTTTGAGTGTCCAGAAAAAGTGTCGTATAAATGTAAGGAATTATTAATTAGGCAAATCATTGTATAATGATGGTTTGTTCTGTAGACAAAATAAATAAATAAATAAATAAATAAATAAATAATAATAATAAAAATAGATAATTATAAAAAATAAAATATTGCTTAAGGGGGCTAGGAATATTGACCTTAAAATGTTTTTTTATAACATATAATATTAATGCAAAAAGTAGAATTTTAAAAAGAAATGACAATAAATACAATTACACATAAAATCAAAAAAGGTCACAAAAATCTGTCTATATTTACACATCTAAAAAATCTATGTATTTATATTTGTCTATAAATATTTAAAATATATTTTTTAAATGTTGTGTCTTGTAAAAAACAGTCATTTATAAATAAACTATAAAATGAATTTACTTATACAATTATTTAAATATATGACCATATAAATATGCAAGTAATAATTAACATTTACATATAATCCAAAATTAAATAAACACTGCATACGACAAAATGAATGCAAATGCTACAATTTTGCTTCTTTTTAATTGTTTCTTTGAGTCAACCATTTTATATTTATCCAAGGCTGCTGAATAAAGTAAGCAGACAGGCGCTGTTTTACTCTATTGTAATTCTGCATCTCGTCTGGCCCCAAATTCAGTGGAAATTGAGCTGTTGAATTTTAAAACTCATTCTCAACACTCGTTTGAATGGTGCACAACCCTGGCATGAACTGAATACTCATGAACACATTCAACAATGTCTGTAAGGTCAGATTGCAACAATTCCACCGGGAGCTTATACTGGAAACCAGACTACAAATACACTCATGCATGCACAGATATTACAGACACACAGACACACACAAACACACAAAGACACACACAGAGACAGAGGTTGTGGGTTGGAAGTCTCATATTTCAGGTGCTGAAGGGAATCCATTAGCATTGTCTGGACTGAAAGCTCTTCTCTGTAAGCGTGTTGATATCAGGTCACAGACATCTATAAAGCATCACAACAGACACCGCTAATGTTTACATGAAGAAAGCAAAATACAGAATGCTGCTTCATGTGCTCCGGTTATTTGTTTTTGCAGCACAGCTGAATAAAAAAATAATAATAATAAAAAATAAAAAAATAAAAATAAATAAATAAATAAATAAATAAATAAATAAATAAAATAAAATAAAATAAAATAAAATAAAATAAAATAAATTAAATTAAATTAAATTAAATTAAATTAAATTAAATTAAAAACAATAATAGTACTAAAATAATAAAAATAATAAAAATAAGATAAAATAAAATAAAATAAGATAACATTTAATTAATGAAATGAAATAAACATATTATTATTATTATTAAAATAATAAAATAAAATAAAATTTAATAAAATAAAATAAAATAAAATAAAATAAAATAAAATAAAATTGAATTAAATTAAAACAATAATATTAAAATAATAAAAATAATAAAAATAAGATAAAATAAAATAACACAAAATTAAATAATTAAAATAAATAAACATATTATTATTATCATTATTATTAAAATAAAATAAAATAAAATAAAATAAAATAAAATAATGAAAAGTGGAGGGGTATTTTGGGTAAACTTTCCCTTTAAATGAATGATTCATTTTATTATGGATTTAGGTTGACATGTTATTGAAATGTTTTGATTTTCAGTTTGTTGAGTTTTGGATGATAATTAAAAGTATTTTAAGTACTTTTAAGTATTTAAGTTTGTTTTATTTGTATTTTATTTTATTTTGGGGTGAACTTTCCATTTACTTCCTGTATTTTTTAAATGACGCATTATTTAACTATATAATGCACCATTTACATACTGTAACAACAAAGAGCATAAACCATGAAAGATTATTTCAGATTTTTATTTTTTGGGGTAAACTTTGAGGTAAATTTTGAATTTCTAGTAAAATATTAGAGTATTTGTTCCCACACTACAAAATTACAGCAGCAAAAGTAATGAACATTAAAAATCAAGAGTCAAATGCCTCAAGTATAGCAAATATTGTTCTCCACAATGGTGACGTCTAACAATATGAGTATTTTCAGTAAATATTACTAAGGGCTTTTATAGACATCTGACAGATATCAAGACTTAAAAAAAAAATAATTAAATTAAATAAAAAATCTCTTCCACACATGCATGATATATATATATATATATATATATATATATATATATATATATATATATATATATATATATATATATATATATATATATATATATATATATATATATATATGTATATATATATATATCATATAAGTTTGTCCACATGAAAATGCAAAAAATTTCCTTATGAAGCGCTGTCAAGAACATGCCAGAGCAACAGGAGGCATAATACTCCTCACTGTAAAGTTCATATTTCTAAAATACATATATATTTTTAGATTAAAGGGTTATATCTTCTAGATACGCAGGAATGTCTTCTAAAAGAGTGTAAACATTATCCTGACAGCTGACTCTACAGGTAGACGAAGGTGTTAATAGAGTGTAAAGGCAAAAGCAAAAAAAAAAAGAAGTGGCAATGAGAAAGTATGGCGCAGCAGTATTTCATGAGATCTTTTGTTTTTGTGACAGCACAGTGTGAAGGCAAATTACTGCACTGAACTCCAGTCAATTGGTGCAGATCCGGCGTGAAATTGTCCCTGCTAATGTGAAAATATGGTTTGAGAGTCAGCTGTGCAAGAAACCTGTTTACTGAGGTTTCAACAGAAAAGAGCGATGAAAAGAAAGATCACAGAATGAAAAAGAGTCAGAATGGTCTTAAAATATATAGCTACATGTATGTAAAAAAATAAAAATGTTTCTTTTGCATTTATTAGATATGGGTTTAAGTAAAATGTTGACTTTTAGTTGAAATAGGAAATTGCTGGTCAACTTTTAAATGTCTTTAATGTACAGATAAAATATGCTAAACATAATAAATAACTAATATATACTTTAGAATTCAGGTGTACTAAATATATATTACTGTAAACTACAACCCCAAACCAGAAAAAGTTTGGACAATATGGAAAACGCATATTAAAATAAGATAGTAATGATTTCTAAATTAACTTTGACTTGTATTTTATTGCAGACAATGCCACAAACATTATTTAATGTGTTCCTCTTGATTCGTCATTGTTTTCTTTTCAAAATAAACATGTATTTCAATTTTGGTTCTTGCAACAGTAAAGCATTTACCACTTTGTAATGTTGCCATTCCTATTCACAACACTCAAAAGACATTAGGGGGCTGAAGACACCAAGTCGTGAAGTGTTTCAGGTGTGAATTTGTCATAATAATAATAATAATAATAATAATATATATATATATATATATATATATATATATATATATATATATATATATATATATATATATATATATATATATATATATATATATATAATTCCTTACATTTATATAGCGCTTTTCTAGACACTCAAAGCGCTTTACATATTGGGGGGAATCTCCTCATCCACCACCAGTGTGCAGCATCCACCTGGATGATGCAACGGCAGCCATTTTGCGCCAGACCGCACACCACACACCAGCTGATTGGTGGAGAGGAGACAGAGTGATGAAGCCAACTATGATATGGGGAGGGTTCGAAGGCCATGATGGACAGAGGCCAGTGGGCAGATTTGGCCAGGATGCCGGGGTTAAACCCCTACTCTTTTCCGAAGGACATCCTGGGATTTTTTAATGACCACAGAGAGTCAGGACCTCGGTTTAACGTCTCATCCGAAAGACGGCGCTCACTGAGCAGTATAGAGTCCCCGTCACTATACTGGGGCATTAGGAACCACACAGAACGCAGGTTGGGCGCCCCCTGCTGGCCTCACTAACACCACTTCCGGCAGCAACCAAGCTTTCCCATGTGGTCTCCCATCCAGGTACTGACCGGGCGCAGCCCTGCTTAGCTTCAGTGGGCGACCATGTGAGAGTTGCAGAGAGCTAGCTGCCGGCAAATATAATATATAGAATATATATATTCTTCCACGTCTGAAGCGGCAGTCCAATGTTGACATCAACCTGAGGGCATCCATAGCAAATGCATATAAATATTCTTATATGCCCCTCTTAAAGTTAATTTGCAAAAAGGGAATATTTTGTCTTATTTTTATTTATTTTTTAATTTTTTAAAGAATTTTATGGCAAATTACAGTTAAATAAAGACAAAAACAATTATATTTTTAAAAGTATTAGATAATATCAACTTAAGTACATACAATGAAATGAAAAACAACAATATACCAACGAATAAAATAATAAATAATAATGTGACTTAACAGAAACTACTATACAACCTGTGTCACGCAATACTCTCCGCTTTGAACTTAGGAAAGGAAAATAATCAATTTGCTGGAACCAAGACTCGGTCTATATATGACAATAAAACATTTTCTTGGACATATTTACTAAATGGGTCCCAAACTTTCTTAAGCTGGTTAGATGAATGCTTTACAAAGTCTATTTTTTTTCCAATTTTAGGAAGAAGAGGTCATCACAGATCCAATATTTTCGGTTGTAGTTGGAAGTACATCATCATACTGAAAGTCTCAGAAAACTTCTTGTTCATGCTGACTTTAATGCTACAGTAGCAGAGTCAGAGGAGCTGGCATTAAACAACAACACTGATGCCAGACAACTATTGATTGAGCTCATTGGGGAAAGTCTCCTTACACACACACGCGCGCGCACACACACATGCAATTAAGTGTCAGGGGGCTGGAAAAGGAAAGGTCATTGTGTTTAAAAGACAATTCATCATTCTCTCTCTCTCTTTGCATAGAAGAGCATCCATGGCTAAATTAGCATTGGGCTTTGCTGAGACATTCGCTTTCACATGCCTTCATACGACAGATGAGACACTGGACATGTCCTGTACAAACACTGGAGTACACAGCTGGATTTCAGATCATTTCCTCATGCATTACGGATAAAGGACTTGATTCTGATCAATGGCACTGAATTTGATTACCTCTCGACCTCTGGATGTGTAATCTGGTGTGGTCTGAATCAGGAAGAGTATGATAAACTATGCTAAGGTGTATAAAATAAAATAAAATAAAATAAAAAAATAAATAAAATTAAATAAATAAAATTAAATTAAATTAAATTAAATTAAATTAAATAAAATAAAATAAAATAAAATAAAATAAAATAAAATAAAATAAAATAAAATTAAATTAAATTAAATTAAATTAAATTAAATTAAATAATTAAATTAAATTAAATTTAAAAAATTAAATTAAATTAAATTAAATTAAAGAATGATTTACTCACCCCTTTTCTGTAAGTACATATTACTTACTGTCTAAGTGTAAAATACTTTTATATCACTAAATTTTGTTCAATGTTGTATATTTTGAAATCGTATTAGTTGATTTAACGTCCTGTTGCCTCACAGCAAGAACGTCGCTGGGTCGCAGGTTCGAACCTTGGCTGGGCTGGGTCAGTTGGCGTTTCTGTGTGGAGTTTGCATGTTCTCCCTGCGTTTGCGTGGGTTTCCTTCGGGTGCTCCGGTTTCCCCCACAGTCCAAAGACATGCAGTACAGGTGAATTGGGTAAGCTAAATTGTCCATAGTGTATGAGTGTGAATGTGTGTGTGTGGAAGTTCCCAGATGGGTTGCGGCTGGAAGGGCATCCGCTGCGTAAAATCGTGCTGGATAAGTTGGCGGTTCATTCCGCTGTGGCGACCCCGCAAGGGACAAAGCCGACAAGAAAATGAATGAATGAATAAATGATTTAACGTCCCTATTATAATTATTCTACAAAAAAGTATACATAAATAATTTTAAAAAATAATTGTTATTATAGATTAATTATAAAACAGACTTTAAATAATTTAAAATAAAACAATGTAAAAAAGTAAAAAATAAAAGTAAAAAATAAATAAAAAATAAATAATTTTCTAAAAAAAAAAAAAAAATAATAATATATATATATATATATATATATATATATATATATATATATATATATATATATATATATATATATATATATATAATAGAGCTGTACAATATTGGAAAAAAATGACATTGCAAATTGCAATATTTTCATTCAATGCGATATAAAGCAACTTCACCAGATGACTTGAATAGCTTGTAGAGAATTCATAATTTTAAATCAAATTGCATGATTCTGAAGGGGAGCATATCTGCATAAAATATTATTTAAAAAATGACAAGCATAGTTAAACGCAACAGACAAAAGATAATTTATCATTTTCTGGTGAGTCAAACAGAATTCAGAAGCAGAAATTAAATAATCACTGTATAATAATAATAATAATAATAATAATAATAATAATAATAATAATAATAATAATAATATATTTGCATTAAATGCAAGTTTGCTTCAAATTCTTACAGTCAGGCCTTAAAAACACGAGAAAATAATAAATTTGCAGGTTAAAATTCACTCCAAGGTTAAAATTTGAAATTACATCACTCTTGTCAACTGTAATGTCTGGTCAACTATAATCCCAACTACATTGCAGAACCCTGCAATGTGACATGTATCACATTAGTAGATATGTATAAGCTAAATTTTCAGTAGTCATTGGATGGATGGATGGATGGATGGATGGATGGATGGATGGATGGATGGATGGATGGGTTAATGAATGAATGCCAAGAACAAGAAAATAAATGATTATTTAAAATGCAACAATGTAAAAAGTTAAAAAATAATGTCAAAATAACAATTTCATAATAATTATTTCACACTCTTATATTCTGAAGGTACTGTTTGTAACAACTCATTATCTGTTATTATCTAAAATTCATTTTAGCAACTATGCTCAGTAATTTAGTCAAATCATTTACTCAATCATCCAGAGTAAAATGAAATGGAAAATTGTAATGAGGTGTCATTTGTACATTGTTTTCTTTGCATGTGCCTTTTATGTTGCTTTAAACATGTTTTAATTAATTTCATTAAAATAAAACTCTCTGTATCTCTTATTGTTAATTATTACTTTGTATAATTACAGTTTGCTTGTATAATTTTTGAACTTTTATTTTGAATATAAAAACTAAAAACATACATTTATAGTACCTTCTTTAAGCTCCACAGAACAAAGAAAATCATAAAGCATTAAAACAACATGACACCTAATACATGATGACACTTGTCATTTTTAGGTGATGTGACCATGTGCATATAAACAATGTATTGTTAGAGTTCAGCTGTAACTGAATTTAGTCTATAATAATGTAGAAGAAAATGAGTTGATGGGAAGCTTTAGAAATGCACAGTGACCGGCTCACAATCTGCACCCCGTCCCGTCCCTCAGTTTAATCAGCCCGTTTTATCTTTTTAATTAAAAACTCCATTCACCACAGCTCCAGAGTTTACATTATATTCACAGGATAGTTAATTAAAAGGGAAAAAAAAAGTCTGAATTAGATGACCTGAGCACATTTGTTGGCAGATAGAATCGACTTTAAAAGTGAATTCCGGCTTTTCAGCACTGAATAATTATTTCTGTGAATTCTCGGCCTTACAAAATAAAAAAAACCTAAAAAAACGGAACAATTTATGGCAACACATTCCTGCAGTTATAATCATCAGGACTACAAGGTGATATAACTAATATTTTATCATATTGGTTACCTCCACTGCTAGGGAAACAATTTCATTTTTGGCCTTCAGCTGAGACGGAAACAAAAGAATATTTTACTCTTCAACACACTTCTAGCTCAGTGTTATACTTACAGGGATGGTTCACACATTTTAAATTACTAACTACTTACTTTCCCTCAAGTGGTTCCAAACCTTTATGAATTTCTTTGTTCTGTTGAACACAAAAGAAGATATTTTAAAGAAAGATTGAAATCTCTGACCTGAAAATTCAATTGATATGCAAGAAAATCAAATACAATAGTTATACCGGTACAAATACAATGGTTACCGGTTTTCAGCTTTCTGCAAAATATCTTCTATTGTGTTCAAAAGAAGACAGTCAAAATGGTTTGAAGCAAGTGAAAGGTGAACTATCCTTTTAAAATGCTCATATTTCTCACCAAGAGCTTTGAAATATGCATTTTTATTCTATGTTTAACGTAAATGTCAGACGAAAAGCGTGTGGTACATAGAGTAGCTCCTCCCCTATTTAAAAAATAAAACAGCCAATAGCGTTTTGTTTTATCCCAGCTCTGCCAGTGAGAGTGGTTGAGCTCAAGCGCATCACATAAAAAGCAAATGAGAAGCGTCTTGAAGGGGGCGGGGCTTGCCATATACTAGAGAGCATTTGATTAGTTATGATTTGATTTAGAACTGTTGATCCATTTAGGCAGAAGTGACAAACTACAATATTTACATGTTTATATCAGTTTTATATCTTCTAAACGCAAATGTTGTCACTTTTTTGGAGCACACTTATAGATATCCTTAAAACTAACAATACTGATACTAACATCTAAAAAACTATTTTAATTTCATGGGACCTTTAATATCAGGTTTGCATCCATACAAAGTCAAAAAACACTCTCATTATACACATTTCAGCATCAGCTCTATTTCTGAAATGGTTCATTCAAGGATCTGGTCTCTCTAAATCCTGCCTTTAATGAGCATCCTCTGCTCTGATAGGTCAGATTGTTTGCAAACAAACAATCAAGACAACATTATGCAAATTTGTAGGTTTATGCAAGAAGTAAGACTGTTGACGAATTGTTGATGACTCATTTCAGGTTATTCAGAACTGGTTCTTGCTATTTGGAGATATTGATTATTCTGATATTTGAAGTTTAGCAGAATTTTACATTCAAATAGGTCATATTTCACATCTTAAGATACAAATTGGCCACCTTAAAGAGAAAGTATACCTACAAGGAACATTCTCACTTTCATATAACTCATAACACTATTCTACAAACGACTATGTACATTTGAACCCTTTACAACAGTTTGCTAATGGTATTATATGAAGTTAGATCAGTAGCAATACTCGAGAGCTTGCAAATCTAAATGTGAGAACTTGTAATAATAATATTTGTATGTATAGGTTAAAATGTACACTCACAGCTCTGATGTGAACAGCTGAATCTCTCGATTTGCACACACACACAATAATCCACACACCTGTATTTTGAATTCGAAGTTGAAGATTAATACTTGTGTATTTGTAAAATGACATTCACAAACACAAAATGACAGAAACAGATGTGCACGTCAAATTTGACAAATCTCTGTAGCTACCGGCATTGTTCATTGGTCAGGCATCGGCCAATAAAACCTCTTTACCCCTGCCCCGCCCCTCCCACGCCCCGCGCTGCTCGCGCCTCTGCATCTACGAGTGCACAGATGAGTTCTGCTACAGAGATTGCGCAAGATGTGTAGAAAAGTCAGAGCGCGGGAGATTTGTAGTTGAACTGGCAAATCTGAGAGGTTGTGAGCGCCGACCTGCGGTTGTACAGCGAAGCTGCAATCAAATTTGACGTGCACATCTGTGTCTGTCATTTTGTGTTAGCGAATGTCATTTTACAAATACACAAGTATTAATCTTCAACTTCGAGTTCAAAACACAGGTGTGTGGATTATTTTGTGTGTGAGCAAATCGAGAGATTCAGCTGTTCACATCAGAGCTGTGAGTGTACATTTCACCCTACACATACAAATATTAATGTTACAAGTTCTCACATTTAGATTTGCAAGCTCTCGAGTATTGCTACTGATCTAACTTCATAGTATTAAGCCTAAAAAATGATTTTGTTCCAGACAAAAAAAAAAAAAAAAGAAATTACAGAAAAAAACAACAACTATATGTTAAACAGATTTTGGGGACTACTATTTTTGCCTTCAACTGTAAGTTTAAAACAAATTGACCAACTAACTTGTTTTCATAAATAAATAAATAAATAAATAAATAAATAAATAAATAAATAAATAAATAAATAAATAGAAAGTCATATATAAAGTCATATATACTGTAGTAGTGCAGTGGTTAGCACCGTCGCCTCACAGCAAGAAGGTCACTAGTTCGAGCCAAGGTTAGGCCATGATGGAATAAAGTTAGCTTATTAGCTTTTACAAATTGAAGAGAATTGAACATTAAAAAATCGGTTGTTTCAGCTCATTTCTGTGTGGAGTTTGTATGTTCTTTCCGCGTTGGTGTGTGTTTCCTCAGGGTGCTCTGGTTTCCCCTACAGTCCAAAGACGTGCTATAGATGAATTACCAGTTTGTAAATATTCAGGATGCGCGCGCAGCGAGGTTGCAGAAAAAAAAAAACGGGAGCGCTAGCATTTACAGCGAGGGAACGACTTCCGATGCGGTACAGAGTTTGTTGTTGTCTTAGAAATAAGTTATATTGATTACATATTATATATATATTATGTAAATAATGCTTTCAGCGTATTATAACAGCTTGTCACCCAGTGATGAGCAGTTATTCGGCAGAATTAACGTTAAAGTGTGCGGCGTTCGTCTGACAGGTCCATTTGCGATAGCACCCTCCCAGTGGATATTGAAGAAGACGAAATGGCCAAATATACAACTATCTGATTGAAACTCCAAGTGATTTTACAAAAGAGAAGTTAAAGGCCTACAAGTCTTTGGCTGCCAACAATGTTGTTCTGTGTGGTCATGTGCAAGAAATAATGTTCCATGATTACCAGATTCGAAACTTTGTAGTGCTAAAAACCGAGGTTCTGCCTAGCCAAAAACAAGGAAAGAAGACGGAACTGTACAAGGCCTGGGTAATCATCAACAAGCAAAACAACTGCATTCTGACAGCGAACTGCACCTGTACGGCAGGATATGTGAACGTACATTTTCCATAATTTTACTCTTAGCATTCAGTGTCCGCAGTTTAATTCACCATATTTAAAGCATTCAGCTCCCTTTTAGCCAAAAATGTCTGCGGTTGGCATTAAAAAAAGCAGTGTGGTGTACGGTAAAAGTTAAGTTTTCTTAACTTAAGTTTCGTATTTAGCATCCTACCGCACAACACGTCTTTTTTTGCAACGGGGGACGTCATGTGTGACGTAGATTGGTAATTCCTCTATAGGTGAATTGAATAAACAAAATGTGTGTGTGTGTGTATGTGCGTGTGTCTGTGTGTGTGTGTGTGTGTGTGTGTGTGTGTGCGTGTGTGTGTGTGTGTGTGCGTGTGTCTGTGTGTGTGTGTGTGTGTCTGTGTGTGTGTGTGTGTGTGTGTGTGTGTGTGTGTGTGTGTGAATATAAGAGTGTATGGGGGTTTCCCAGAATTAATTTGTGGCTGGAAGGGCATCGCTGCGTAAAACATATGGTGGAATAGTTGGCGGTTCATTCCGCTGCAGCGACCCCTGATAAATTAGAAACTAACCCGAAGGAAAATGAATGAACAAATATATATTTGGAATAGCACAAGAGTGAATTTTGTTTTTTAAGCAAAATGAAAATAAAACCTTTCTATAAAATAAAACCTACTTTATTCTCAGCAGGAATCCGCTAATACAAAATAAGACTTTGTATGAGCTATTTTATAATTTAGATTTATCAACAACATTTTTTTGAAGTGTTTGGAACTTGACACATTAAAATTGCAGAGACTGGAAAACATCAAATCTAGCTCTGAAGCTAAGCTCAAAACTTTGACTGAAAAACAAACAGTGACTCAAATCAATGTGAGATGTAAGTAGCTAAATAAACAGCTACCATAAATATATAAATAACGTTTCAGAAAGGCATTTCAGAAATCAAATAATATTGCTCCGCATAACTCAAGATGAAGTCAAGTGGTCTGAGCAGCCACTAAATAAAATCCACATTTCTGTCAACATGAGTTCTGATGTTAGTTTTGATGCATAACAACATAGACTGGGTGATGTTTAACACAAAACTAAAACACTTCTGAAAGCAACTCAGTCTTGCTTAACACTGTAAGAAATGCTGGGTACCACACAATCAATTTGTGTTGGCACAACACAAAAGAATTAAGTTAACTTATTAGTTTTTACAAATTTAAGTGGATTGAACATAATTCAATTAAGTTGTCCTAAAAAAATACTCAATAATCGCATTGTTTTAGCTCATTCAGCTCAACAAGTATTTCAAATAAACAGCAAACATTCATTTTTCTGAGTGACGCATGAAAACACACACACACACACACACACACTGACCTGTACTCGAGCGAGAACCGTGTGATCTCTGTATCGTTGTGGATCCATTTAAACTCCAAAGGCCAGCTTCCTTCAGCCATACAGGTCAAGACCAACCGGTTCCTCTCCAGATGCAACTGACTCGGTACCGGCTCTGTTTTAAAGTATGGAGGAACGTCATCTGGAAAAAAACAAACACACAGAGAAAGAGAGAGAATATGAGGAATAGGGAATAGGAAAAACACAGTTTGACCTGCAGCAGGTAAACACGGCCAGCTAATGTTCACAGACTGCTGTATACTGAGCCCTCGCTCTGCTGCTGATATTTACAGATCAAACTTCAAACATGACCTGTTGTCTATTGAGTGCCGTTCAGCAAACCTGAAGCCTCAAGACTAAATATGAGGATGAATATATAAATTCAAATATTTGTTTAGAAATGTCCATCCATCCACCAACATTTTGTATAACGAGAAGTCTAAATATGAGGATGAATAAAGATACACTCCAACATTTATTTAAAAAATATCCATCCATTAATCCACCCATACATTCATCTATTCTACCTTCATCCATCCATCCATCCATCCATCCATCCATCCATCCATCCATCCATCCATCCAATCATCCATCCATCCATCCATCCATTCATCAATCATCCATCCATCCATCCATCCATCCATCCATCCATCCATCCATTCATCCATCCATCCATCCATCCATCCATCCATCCATCCATCCATCCATCCATTCATCCAATCATCCATCCATCCATGCATCATCCATTAAATCAGTCAAAATATGAGGTTAAAAATACATAAATTTAAACACTTGAAAATGTCCATCAATCCATCCATCCATAAACTTTTAGTACACTGAAAAAATATGAGAATGAATAAATAAATTCAAACATGTATTTTAAAAAATCCATCCACCAACATGTGGTATACTAAACAGTCTAAATATGAGGATGAATTATAATAAATGAAAACATTTAAAAAATATTCATCCATCCATTCATACATCCAACAATTTGTATATTGAATAATCTAAATAATCTTCCATCCATCTTCCCATCCATCCATCCATCCACCCATATATCCATCCATCCATCAACATTTGGTATACTTAAGTGTCCAAATATAAGTATGAATAAAGATATGCATAAATTCAAACAATAATTAAAAAATATCCATCCATCCATCCATCCATCCGTCCCTTCATCAATATTTGGTATACTGAAAAGCCAAAATATGAGTACGAATATACATAAATTCAAACATTCATTTAAAAATATCCATTCATTTATCCATCCATCACCACTTGGTATACTGAAAAATCCATAAACATTTTGTACATTGAAAAGTCTAAATATGAGGATATATATAAATAAATTCAAACATTAAAAAAAAATTATATATATATATATCCATCCACCAAAATTTGGTATACTCAACAGTCTAAATATGACGATGAATATACATTAATTAAAACATTAAAATATTCATCTATCCATACATAAAAAATGATATATAGAATAGTCTAAAAATCTAAATATGAGCATGAATATACATGAAACATTTTTTAAAAACTGGTTCCACACTGGTGGAATGATCTTCCCATTCCCACTCGGACTGCAGATATACTGCCATCCTTCAAATGACAACTAAAAACCCAACTCTTCCGAAAACACCTCAACCCCGGTGAACGCTTTCTCTCTCTACATCTCTAAAAAAATTAAAATCATACTCTGAGCAATTCTCTGAGCACAAACAAGCCTGAATAACTTTGTATAACTAGCACTTCTTACATGTATTGCCTCTTCTTGTCGCTGAATACCTAATTAATTGTTAGTGGCTTTGGACAAAAGCATCTGCTATATGACTAAATGTACATGTAAATGTAAATGTAAAAATATCCACCCATCCATCCTTCATTGTTACATTGGTCCTTCAGAAATTGCTGTAATATGGGGATTTGTGATTGAAGAATAACTTGTCAATATTATCAATGCTGGTGGAATACACCAATCAAATTTTGCGGTAAGATATATTCAAATGTGGTATATATATTAAATTTAAGAAATATATATTAGAAAATAAATAAATACATACTATATATTTATATAAACATTATGAACATCTGAGCACTCTATATAATTTTATCACAATTATAAACTAAGTCTGCATATTATATTATCATTATGACATTGTGCATGTGCCTCGCGCAGATGAGAGGGTCGACCAAACCACCTGTAGAAAACACACACTTTCAACTCTCTATGCACCAGATACCTTCCATGACAATAAAGCTCTATTGGAACTTTAACTTGAACAACCATGCCACATTCAAAGCCACTTAAATCACATTTCTTCTCCATTCTGATGTTTGTTTTGAACTTCCTCTTGACGATAACTACATGCATTTCAAGAGTTCACACTTAGCTGATGATTGATTATAAAGCGTGTTTGGCATGCTGTCCTGGGAGAGAGCCCTGAGCTCTTAAGATCCTCGAGCCTGTGGTTCCCTCCCGTTTGCAAGGAGAGAGGGGAGTTTGAGCTCAGGTCGATCTCGAGAACTCCCCTGCTGTAGTAGCTACTGAACAGATAGTGATTGCTCTTTAGAGATGACTACTTACTAGGAGCATGTCTATGGTGCCGATTTGGATTAGTCAATTAACTTAAGTTGCATGTTTTTGGATGGTGAGAGAAAACCGGGGAACCCGGGGGAAACCCACGTGAGCACGGGGAGAACGTGTAAACTCCGCACAGAAACGTTGGCTGGCTTGGTAAGGACTAGAACCAGTGACATTCTTGCTGTGAGGCAACAGTGCTAACCATTTAGGATAGAATGAGGAGTAGGGGTGGAAGGGGGGATTCTTCAAAACGAAGATGGCTGTTATATGGAACTTAGGGTATTTATAGTGGCTTAGGTATCTTCTGATTGGTGAATCATAAATTGGATAATGCGGGACCAGCCGGAAGCAATCATACGCAGGTGATCCTCTCGAAATTAGTTTATGAATAAACTTCACAAAATGCATGGATCTGCTGCCATGTTATTGGTTCCACATGCAATTTCCCATTAAGACAAAAATGACGCTTGATTAACTTACAAGCTTGATTCCTTCAGACTTTGTAGCATCCATTGAAATTCTAGTCGTGTCTGTATGTGTAAAGCTTCTTTTATAACACACAGAGCACAGTCATGTCCGGTGATTTAAAGTGGATCCATGCACTCGATCTCATCTAAACGTACTCGTTCATCTAATGGAAAGATGTTCGGGAGCAGATGGAGCAGGAGGAGGACTATCAGGAGAGCTCTTCCAACTGATAGCCTGCTTACTTTTCCACACGACTACAATTTCCATTCTGATCCTAATCATCGGTGTAAATATAGACCAAATTAATTGAACGGTTGGATAATACAATTATAAGATTGAATGATAATCAAGCATTAAAATTAAACTGTCAGAATGATCTATTAGGCAGATGGTTTTGTGCTATCTCTCTGGTTTCGCTAATCTGAAGAAGCACGTTTTTAGCTCCTCCAATGAGAATGAAAGCAATGGAGAAATTAAATACAGTGACATTTTGCATATTACTGTTTTTCACTAGAGTAATAATGATTATGCAGAACAGATAAATGTAATTAAAATAAATATTACATTTATATTGTAAATATACAGTTAAAGTCAGAATTATTAGCCTCCCTTTGAATTTATTTATTTATTTATTTTAAATATTTCCCAAATGATGTTTAACAGAGCAAGGAAATGTTCACAGTATTTCCTATAATATTTTTTTTCTTCTGGAGAAAGTCTTATTTGTTTTATTTCGGCTAGAATAAAAGCAGTTTTTAATTTTTTAAAAAACATTTAAGGTCAAAATTATTAGCCCCTTTAAGCTATATATTTTTTCCGAAAGTCTACAAAACAAACCATCATTATACAATAACTGGCCTATTTACCCTAACCTGCCTAGTTAACCTAATTAACCTAGTTAAGCCTTTACATGTCACTTTAAGCGGTATAGAAGTGTCTTGAAAAATATCTAGTCAAATATTATTTACTGTCATCATGACAAAGATAAAATAAATCAGTTATTAGAAATGAGTTATTAAAACTATTTAGAAATGTGTTGAAAAAATCTTCTCTCCGTTAGACAGAAATTGGGGGAAAAATAAACAGGGGGGCTAATAATTATACTTCAACTGTATATACTGTATGAATTGTATTTTGATCATTTAATGGCAAAGCTCCAGACAATATTGTGACATATTTAGTGTGTCTGTATATATATATATATATATATATATATATATATATATATATATATATATATATATATATATATATATATATATATATATATATATATATACTTCTTATATACTTTTTGCATATGATAAACAGATCAACAAACATGTGTGACATAACTATTGACTGAAATTTCGACAGTGAAATATAAATGGTGTGAAATACAATTCAAATATAAATCCTCAGGAAATATTATACATTATATTTTATCTCAGATCACTGTCTGAACTAAGTATGGTGAGAGCGTATGAATGTGTCATAAAATAATGGCAAAAAACAGGTCTTTCACTTGATTTACACTTTCAACAGCATCAGTTTGGCATAGTGTCTGATTTACAGGCAAATAAAATTTTTAGTGAATCAAAATCATACAATAGCAGTTTATTGCAGACTAAAATGCAATGTATAGTCTTTGACCCATTTATCACATTTTCTTCTTATTTTATACTACATACAGTACTCAGACTGGGCAGTGTATGGAGTTTGTAATATACACTCACCGGCCACTTTATTAGGTACACCAGTCTAACTGCTCGTTAACACAGATTTCTAATCGGCCAATCACATGGCAGCGACTCAGTGCATTTAGGCATGTAGACATGATCAAGATGATCTGCTGCAGTTTAAACCAAGCATCAGAATGGGGAAGAAAGGTGATTTAAGTGACTTTGAATGTGGCATGGTTGTTGGTGCCGGACGGGCTGGCTGAGTATTTCAGAAACTGCTGATCTAGTGAGATTTTCATGCACAACCATCTCTAGGGTTTACAGAGAATTGTCCGAAAAAGAGAAAGTATTCAGTGAGCGGCAGTTCTGTGGGCGCAAATGCCTTGTTGATGCCAGAGGTCATAGGAGAATGGCCAGACTAGTTCGTAGAAAGGTAACAGTAACTCAAATAACCTCTCGTAACAACCAAAGTACGCAAAAGAGCATCACCAAAATCACACAGGCTCACCAAAATTGGACAACAGAAGACCTTCTGCCACTTTTCCAAATGATCAACTAGAAGTCAAGTTATTATTTGTTGCTCTTACAACTGGGATCAACGACAAGACTTTTGTCAGGTAGTGTATATTTATTATAGGTGGGCATAGATTAATTTTTTTAATCTAGATTAATCTAGATTAATTTCAAAATTAATCTAGATTAATCTAGATTAAAATGGCTCATTTGAATTCTGCCGAAGGTATTCAGAATATGTGTGCTACCCAAATAATAGGTCTTTGAGAACGGGTTTCTCAAGCCAGGTGTCGCATTAGACCAGTGTCTCATCTCCAAAATGTTTCCAAAATGCATCACAAACTGCTTGAGAAACTGTTCTACTATGATAATTGGTGATGAAAATAAATGATGTTCAATAAGATGTGTTTACTTACTTGTGTTTACTAACTGTTTATTCAGTTAAACATGAATGTTGAACTGTAGGCCTACATAAGCTCCAAACAGCGAATTCTGATGAGCTTAACCAGACTAAAGTCAGCACTGAACTAAACAGAAATGGAATTAAGATGTGGAGTATGCAGATTTTAGTGGCATTATTGAAGTAAACACCGCGGGCTTTAGGACCTTTCGCCATATTTTCCGACAAGGTCCACACGCGGCTGTCAGAAAGGACGGCACACACACATACACAAACACACACACACACATCGCGAAATGCGGAAGTTTTTTTTTCTTACCATTTGGCATGCGTTATTAAACTCCATAACTCTCTCACCTGTCCTTACTCCGTATTTGCGTCTTTATTACCCCAGTTTGTCACGAAGGAATAAATGAAAAGTGAAACTGCAGTTAGAGTCAGGCATACTGCTGATTTGATTCAATAGAGCAGACGGCTCACCGGTCAGGTATACATCCGCGGTAATATATCAAGGTGAAAGTCATCATAGCTTGCGTAAAATAGACCCAGCTCCCAACCCAACTTTGAGAATAGATTAACGGCGATATTTTTTTTTATCGCGCGATAAGAGTCTCGCGTTAACGCAGCACGTTAACGCCGTTAACGGCCCAGCACTAATATTTATTATATGGCCTTTTATTTGAACATTGATTCATTGGATGACACTGAGCAGGATGTAAAAAAGTAAAACAAAAATATTAATATCTATCTAAGCCCTAGCCCTACTACATACCAGCCCTACTTTTTTGTGAGCCTGTAAGTTTTAACTTACAGAAAACTTGAGAAAGTTATGAGAACCATTTTAAAAGTCTCATCTTTAAAATGCACAATGCAAAATAGGCCATATTATCCCAAAAAAGCACAAAGAGATTAGTGCAAAAAGGCAAACAAACTTTAAAAATCCACTGTAAAAATTCCTCCATCTGCGCAGCTTTGAGACAGGCCTACAATATCCCATAAACTGCGACTCAGGACGCATTCATCCTAATCTACGGTGGCTAGCATGCAAATTAGGATGGTAAAGTCTTAGAAGAGGTTTAAAGACGCAAGAGCCAGTTAATAGAAAGGCAGAGACAAGTAGAAGACGAGGGGGGCGTTAATATGATGCACGGTGTGGGACATTCACAAAGTTTTTATGAAAATGAGGTGGAAGGAGCTGCGCACAAGAGATTTGATTAGACGGGTGAAGCTAATTGTTCCCAAGCGTTTCGAACCTCACTTTTATCTCTGATAAAGAGATAAAGATGCAGACAGTGAAAGAGAGAGAGAGAGAGAAAGAGTGATAAAGAGTTAAAACAGGCAGAAGACATTGATCATCGATGAGTATCAGGGCTCGCATTTCTCCCTCTCATTAGAGAACAAATGATCTGGTCGGCTAAAAGCCTTAATGATCCGTCAATGGAGCTAACAAACACCCCGATGGGCCTCTGAGGGGCCGAATGGAGCTGAGATGCAACAGTAAGATCACAGAGTCGCTATTACTGATGCAGTAAATGGCAGCAAAGTGGGGATAATGCCCTTCTGTAACCTTACACGAGCAGACCAGTAACAAGTGCTCTGGGACCAAATTGTGTAAATTGTACATGGGGCTTATGGGACGCATATCTTAATTGACAGATATGAAAGAGTCAGTGGGTGGAAAGACGAAGTTTTAAGAGCGGTCTTTGAGAAAAATGAAAAAAAAAAATCAGCCAGTGCAAGTCTTTAGAGGAAAACTCCCTTAATGGGCACCAGCGTTGGATGTAGAGTGCGAAAATCAGTGCATTTGTAGAGATTGTTTTTTGAAAAAGCCTGTCGGAGGGGTTCGAGACAGAAGGTTGTACGCTCTCAGAAGATACACCGCAATTATGGTCTCTTTGCGTCTCCGGTGCTTGTTATCGTGAGTGTGCAGAATAACGAGAGGGGTCAGGCGGGGGCTCTCAGAGGGGGCTGCGGTAGTTGTTTTGCCGACAGGTTGTTGGAGGAGCCAAAAGAGGTCTGGTGACTGGTGTCGCAAAAGGCCTGGCATGGAGAATTACACTTCTTAACTCATTAACGGGTATCTCACGCACACACACATGCGTACACGCTGCCCAGGGGTTAACATCCATAATTAAACACAAGCTATGTGGTTTCTATTAAAAGTACGGGCACCTTTGGTCCTCTCGCTCTCGCAGGCTCGTGGTAATGAGCGATTATGCTTCAGACTCATTAAAGAGAACCGGAGGTTGTGATGTGCTTACAAACACACACTTGCAAACAAATGTACGAGTGCATAAATTCTCGTGCAATAATTGGGGATGAGTTGATTTAATGACTATAGATTTTTTTATTAGACAGTAACATGTTCTTTAAGATGCTATATATCGTGAACCAGATCACGAGTGCATGGAGATAAATACAGATGTAAACAATATATAAAATGTTTTGAGTTTTGTTTAGGTATAGACCCTTTCAAGGGATGGTTATGACATGTTTCAGCATCTTAAATCCTTTTTTTTGAATATATGTGAAGAGTTTGGATGCAAAAACCTCTAAATATCATCTGAAATGTTCTTCTAAAATGAGCATTTTTATCAGGCTCCTGTGTGTAGGTTCAGTAATATCACTTTTATGGCATAGATAGCCTTTTGTATGAGTGAAATAACTCAACATAAACAAAGGAGACTGAGAAAAATATTCATTTTCGATGGTTTTTGCATCTGAACTCGCAATTTTTTTAAAAATGTATGTACATTTATAAAGCTACACTTTCTATTATATCATCTTTGCATCTTACCGCTTTTCTAATGCAGCGTCTATGGGTTGGATGGTAAATTTGCCCCTTTCACACATATAGACCAAATTACCAGCAATTTTCCGGAAAGGGATCATGTGTGAACAGGCTATTTCTGAAAATACCGGTTAATTCCTACCAGCGGAAAAAGAAGCTGTAACAATTAAGTAAATTTGGCAGAATGCTGCTCTGTGTGAACGCAGAAGGAAAATTGCCGGAAAGAGCACGTTCACATTTAGAATGCACTGACGTGAGACTCAGTGCAATCAGAACATTTAGACACATTCACCCTGCTGTTTATGAAAATAAAAGCCTTTGAATACTTTTCCAGACACATTTAGCTACTAGTTGTTAGTCAGATAATGTTTCTATGTTCATCATTAATGCCAAATGTGGAAAAAATTTTCGATAAAATGCTAATGATAACCACTGTGATAACCACTCGTGCACGTGAAGGAGTGGTGAGTGCTAGCACACAAACAAATGTACATATCGACATGCGAAAGTGTTCCTCCATGTGTTTACATCGAAGTTGTTCACAATACTTATCCATTAACAGAATTTATAATGTAGTCAAATGTGCAAACATTTAGCTGCGGTTCGCGCTTCTGCCTTTGGATGTCTCAAAAGCAGCTGAATGAATGCTAAAGCTAAAACAAAATCATCAACAAAAACCTGACCCCTATTATGTTTACAAAAGCCGTTTAGCTCTCATTTCTGGTTAATGATGTCAGAATTTACAGGTATTTTGGAATGGATGTGTGACTGGTCTTTTCCTGAAAAAAACCAAAACGTCCTTGCCTGTGTGAACAGCGCTTTTTTGAATTTACTGGTAAATTAATTCCCTAAATTTTCCGGATATTTACTGGTATCACTGTGTGAAAGAGGCTATTATTTTCTCTTCTGGCTGCCGTTATTAGCATCACATACTTTTGTTTTTCTTTTTCTAAAAGTCTTGTTAAAACTATCGTTAAGTTTTATTTTATTATTAAAGCAAATAAACAAAAAAAAAAAAACCAAAAACGCTATCCTTATAAATAAACTGCATAGTTGCAATCTAAACAATTACATTCTCAACTAAAACAGCCTCAAAAGTACATTATGGTGTCCAACAGCAGCAATATTTATCAAACTTAGAGTTTATTCTAAGAGCTTATTCCTCTGCTTGGCACTGTATGTGGGCGGAGTAATACTCAAGGGTGAAGAGGCTGTAGGAGTGCTGATATTACAGAATATTGCACAGCTATCAGCCAATCAGATTCGAGAACCAAACAGAACTGTTGTATGTCCGTATACAGTATGTATATGTGGTACTCTTCCGTCTCCCATTCTCTGTGCTCTACATTTACCCAACTATATCAATTTCTGATGCTGAGAAACCCAGAAATGTGAAAAGGTTCCATTGTTGACCCCTTCTAAAACACTTTTCGTCAGATTTATTTCAGAGAGTAAATGCACAAGTCAAATGCATTAAAACAGTCACAAAAGACCTAATATTTTATATTGACCCAACAAGCATTTATTTGTAATAACAAGATGTCTAAATATAGACCCCTTGGCTAAAACAAGGCTAAATTTGGGCTGTCGGTTTAAATCTAATAGATGTCTAAGAATAGCCCAAAAATAGACCATTCATCAAACACACATGAACGAATGACTATACATATGAAGTCGGTCTAATATGTTTATTTGACGACTAGTCTAGTTTTGTAACATTGCTAGAGGTTTTAGATGTTCACTGATGGCCCAAATTATGCTTAGATGTCTATTAGTTGTCTTTTAAACCCACATTTGCTTTTATAGAATACTATTAAGGGTATGTTGTGAGCATGTAGCCATGTGAAAGTGCTTTGAAACAAAACACATGGAATTATGGGCAAAATTGTAGCTCCCATCCACATCCTTTTCGTTCACTTACTTTCCCAATTGCTTGTAAGCTACGTGACATGGGTTCGTAGATCTAGTTTCCATTTCTTGGAAGTAGCCTCATTGTGGAGTGTTTCCGGGAGGTCAGGGTACGCAATTTTACTTTCTGAATGAACATAACAACCTTTTGAGTGGGCTGTGCAAAGCTTCTCCTCATCATTTCCAACTAAATAAA